>BLSH010179904.1:152174-174343 GCA_018402905.1 Glandirana rugosa
TATATATATATATATATATATATATATATATATATATATATATATATATATATATGTGACACACGTCTTAATAATCCGTTTACTCATAAAACTGGTGTAGTAGGAGAAATACGTACAACAGAATGAGGTTCGACATATCCGAGCTTTCGGATGATGGTTAATTCGTATAATCCACTACACGTAGAGTCATTACTCTTCCCCACACCAAATTACTGTAGTTGTGGGATATAGTCCACACGTATTAATAATCCGTTGAAGGAAAGGAAACCGTTTTACCCAGTTTTCTTCCTGAACTGTCCGAGGCTTTTCAGTTTTTATCACTCTATAGAACGTCTCCCTACGTCGTGAGAATTTTAACGGTTCGAAGACTTCGCACTAGTAGCTTGTTAGTTCGCAAAGTAAGTATATATATATATATATATATATATATATATATATATATATATATATATATCACTTTTATTAGTTCAAAAAATATATATTTCAGTAAACAAAACTCCATTCTCCTATAAAGCCAAAAGAAAAGTTAGAGAGCGGTCACTGTACTTTATTAGGCTGAGAGGAATATAGCGCTACATTGACTGCAATACTTGGCTAGTGTAGGGCTGCATAAAGTAACCTTGTAGTGACCAGACCTAACAATAATGATGCAATTTTACCACCAATAGATGGGCAGAATTTCAAACAAAAAAAGGTTCTAATAAAGTTTGTTATTTAATCATTAGCGGGTCAAAACTTTGTTTATTTTCAACCGCAGTGACAAGAACAAATTTCTAATAGTGTATGTGGTTTTCTTTTGTTTAAATATTTTATTGATGGCAAGAATCAAGCATACAAAAAAGAAACATGTCACTTTTGAGACAGAAGGCATATATAGTAAGGTACAACAAATCAAAAGGGAAATGTCTAAGAAAATAATCATAAGAACAGTAAAGAATGGGCAGGTATTTGTGGCAAAAACAGTGTTGTTTCAAAAAGTTAAACAAAATGAGTTTATAAAACAGCAATAGGTACATTTTATACAACTATACAAAGGTAGTGAAATCTGTCGGTAGAATGGGGGGGGGGGGGGGGTGACCATGAGAATAATTAAGTTGGATAAGACCATAAAGACAGGCATTTGCGGTGTAGAAGCCTACAAGGATAAAGGGGTTAGGCAAGAAATATGTGAAGGGTATGGTTCTCAAAGGAACTGAAAAGGACATGTGGTTGGTAAGGTTGGTATGGAAACATAGGCGGAGAGTATAAGTAGAAGAAAGAAAGGAAGCAAGAACTGAGATAAAAACAAAAGGAGAGGAAGAGTCCCTCAAGGGAGGGCAGAGCAAAGAAAGAAGTGTCCCCAGGGAGAAACTAGACTGTGTAAGTGGTTTTCATTCGATAAAGTCCATTGATTTCAAAATCAAATGTTAAAAGCAAACAATATCTTTCGAATGACATTCAAATGTTCTGAGAATCTTATGAGAATTTTCATTAAAAATTTCCTAAGACTTCTCCTAAGAATTTTCATTTGCAATTCTGTCCATCTATGGCCATCGTTCAGATGCTGCATCTGTCCCCTGGCATCTCTGCACTAAGAACCGAGTGATCAAACACTGTCAATTGCTTGGTTTTCAGATTTCCCCAAGCAGAGAGCTGCAGACTGTTAGTCATAGCTCTCTGCTCTGCTCCCTCCTCACTCATTAGAGTGAGGGGGTGGGGCGGCCGGCTAAGGCCCTCAGCGGCTCACTGAGGCTGAGCCGGGTGTCAGTCCAGGTACCTGGCAGATCTAGACTTTATTGTGGCGATGACGCAGTGCCTGGACTGACTTCAGCAGAGACTGGACATCTCTGTTGAAAATAGGTCACAGGATTGCAAAACGAACTGCACTCCTGTGATCCATAGGAGAAATAAGCCAAATGAGCTTTGGCTGGACTTCTCCTGTAAGACTCAAGGCCTTGTGCACTAGGAACCTTGGGCAGAATTGGGAACCCCATTGGAAATATGTCATCACTAATGTGCTTCAGCAATAAGAAGCCAGTATGGGATTTAGCTTCACTGGAACAATGCTATATTGAAATACAAGCTTTGAGTTGAATTGTCCTATACTTTTAATGATAATAAATCTTCAATTTAATGTTAAGATTAATAAAAAAAAATATATATATATATATATATATATATATATATATATATATATATATATGGAGGGCACAGTGGTGTAGTGGATAGCACTTTCTTCTGGCAGCAAAGGGGTCGCTGGTTCGAAGCCCAATCACATCACTTCCTGCCTGGAGTATGCATGTTCTCCCTGTGCCTGCGTTGGCCCTAGTATATGTATGAATGTGAGTTAGGGACCTTAGATTGTAAGCTCCTTGAGGATAGAGACTGATGTGAATGTACAATATATATGTAAAGCGCTGCGTAAATTTACAGCGCTATATAAGTACCTGAAATAATGAAATAAATATAGTTATATAATTTATAATATTTTTCTTTCTACAGATTAGAAAATTTCAATTTGTATTTACATGTTTTACCTGTAGCTGCAACTTCTTCTTTTTTGACAAAACATATCATACCTTATTCCTTTAACCGATTATTCCATTAATGCTAGCTTGTGTCATGGTGGAGTGTTTGCTTCTGAAAAGCATTCAGAAGAGGTTTAAGATATCACAGACACTTTGGAGGAGACTTACTAAAACTGGTGCACACGGAATTTGGTGCAGCTATACATAGTAACCAATTAGCTTCTAACTTCAGCTAGTTCAATTAAGCTTTGACAATAAAAACTAAAAGCTCATTGGTGACTTTGCACAACTGTGCAACAGTTTTAGTAAATCTACCCCTTTGCGACTAAAAAGAATGTTTATTGAAGCCAAGCCAACTGCAAAAAATGCAGTTTTTGAACAGGTTGCAAAAAATAGCTAGAGTTTGCTAACACAATAAAAACCTATGCCTTTATACAGAAAGCCAGTATAGGGCACTAAAGCTGCTTTGTGCAGCACTGCAGCTGCATTGCAACTCTGATGTGGCAGTTCCATCTGCCTAGCAACACTATTTATACTGAGGATGGGACAGAAAGTAGATGAGGCAACAACTTCCAAAGAAAAGTAAAACATTTTATAGCTTACATAAGACTTACAGAGAACTATGGAATAGCTAAAGACAGCACGGCATTGGCTGTCTGCCGTTTGTTTGATTGAAACTTGCAACAGAGCCTTATGATGGGAAATGAGTCAGGGCTGGTCTGTTACCCACTGTGTGTATATGTGTATACATTTCAGTTTGAGCTATGGAACCTGTAAATAAAAATATTTTTTTCAATCATATGTGAATAGAGAAAAAAAATATCTGCTAGTTCAAAAAGATGATGCTACATAATCTTTATGTTTTTTCATTTAGTCCTTACCATAATAAAAAATATGCTTATGAAATCTCTTTACTTAGCAAATCCTCTTTATTAGCCACGTCGATTTTGGTCTTTGCTTTTGGGAGTTTTAACTGTTAATAAATGATTTACATATTTAGATATTTTGCATGTTTTTATATATTTTTTTGCTCTGTATTCCCCAATGCATAATTTCCTATTCTGAATGTCACAAAGAAGCATGTAGAAAATAATGCTTTACTGGCCTATTTATATCAATTCAGAACATTGCAAGATCACTGATTTACTATATTAATAAGTACAATGGGAACTCAATATTCTTTTGGATGTAGTTCTGTTTTATTTGTGCCAGAAATATTGTAGTTACTTAGTATTTTATAATCCATTTCTTCCAGTTGGGTTGCATTTTATGCAGTACTATGATTTTTTTTTCTTTTTTTTTAGCCCGTGATGTTGTTTTCAATTTGAATAATCTTAGGATTACAAACTGTTCAGATTTTGGCTGGATTGCACAAATGAGATATTACTTGGAGGAAAACAGTGTAGTAGTAAGAATGGTTACCACAACTGTACCTTATGGATATGAATATTTAGGCAATGCTGGAAGACTTGTCCTTACACCTCTGACTGATCGTTGTTTCAGGTAAAATCATCCTATTTTCTCAAAATACTTTTATTCAGCAATTTCTTCATACATTTCATGAGTATAAGATGACTTGTAAAAATACTTAAATAAAAACTAAACCATGCAGCTAGGAGTAGCAACCTCTGAAACACCTTTGGTTAATTAAAAACTTTTCTGTATTAATGGCAAAATGTTAAAAGCAACTCTACACATACAAGGGTGTGTCTTCAGATCATGGGACCCCCATTGCAAAATGTGACTAGAGACTAGTGCTATGGACAGAAGTTGTCAGGGAACAGGGGGACACAGGTGCAGTGAAATAAATTAGAATCAATTTTCCAGCATCTCAGATCTCAGTGTAAATTTCAAGTCTTTACACCCCTTTCCACCACACCAGCAAGCAAGTATGGATAGTGGCAGTCAAGTAGTCAATAAAAAAATAAAAAAAAGTTGTAGTAGCAATAGTAAAGATTTTTTACAGCCCGAGAAAGGCTATATTAGGCATACATATTAATTTCTATGCTGGCCAGAATGACTGGAAGCTCTGAGGGCACTTTACACTAAGACAGCTAAAATTCTCCTTCTGGCACAGTCTGCAAAGTGGATCTGTGGCTAGCAACAACGCTGCAATTCTGATGCTATATGTCTGATTTCAGTTCTTCTTAATGTCACTGGGGGTGCAAGGACAGTTTTAACAGCAACCTCAATATTCCTTAAAGTCGTTTTTAGATAGAGTACAGTAAGTGAGGGTTATAACCCCTGTAAGATTTTTTTTTCACCATCTGTTTACCAGGAGTTTTTCCTTCACTTCCTGTTTCATAGACAAACAGGAAGTAAGGGGAAATCCCTGAAAATGAATGGAATTCCTTGGGGACCTCCAGGTCACCAGAATTAGTGTCCCCCCATTGGAAGATTTCCCCTCTATTTCTTTTCTGGGGGACAACCCAAAATTTAGAATTTTCTTTTATTTTCACTTTCAATGATAGTGGTAAACAGGACAAATAGGGAGGGTAAATCTCTGCAACAGGGGCACTAAATAAAGAAAGACAGCAATAAAAATTGACAAGCAATGTAATCCCTCTGCACTCCATTCAATACATAAAAAAAGTTTTGCCTTTAGTTATATGATACAGTACTGAATTTACTACTGTAAGGTGAATGGTGTTTGTGGAAGAAAATTAAAATAAATGTACAATCATGTAAATAAGGGCACTGCAAATGCTGATTTGTCTGAAAAAGGAGCAGTGTCTGGGGCTGTCAAATGTTATCCTGGCTTCACTGCCTAGTGAACAGAAACTGGAACAGGCTTGCAAGATGGGATTTACTTGATAAATGGCTGTTCCTGGTCAGTGGTTTACTATCTAGGTAAGCCAGAATGAGGATGACAATCCAGGCTCACTTTTAAATACTAACAAGCATAGTAGCTCCTATATTATTCTCACATGTTTCCTTGAAGCTTACACTTCATGGCACTAATCCAGGTTTACAATCTGACCAGCTATATTAAATTTCAATTGCACAATATATGGCTACTTGGAAGACTACCAAAAGCTCATTATAAAGCCACTGGGGGTATGCAAGATGTCACAGCCAGTGTTCCTGAGTCCTTAGGAGTAAAGGAATAATTGATATTTTTTCACCGCACTGGTAGAACTGTATATCTGATGCCACAGATTTTCATAGCTTTGTTGTGCTGCAACAAATCTTTGATGAAACTGCTGCATGACTGATATGGAAAAAAAATGCTTGGGTTATGGTGAAACGGGGCCAAAACGCCCATGTTAAGAGCACCAAAAATACCACACTGCCTTAGAATACCAAAAAGTAATTTTTAATAATTTTATGGTGACCAAAAGGACCAAAACGTCAACTTTATTCACAAATATCTGGTTGTGGCACTCCCTGAGTGCTAGTTCATTAGCCATGTTTGCATTCCTTATTCCTTGATGATGGCCATAAATGTAGCACAAGCTTGCCGACCAGCGGTCGTACATATACTGTGGCAGGTCGGCTCTCCTGCATGAAGCGACGTACCATAAGTTGGTCCGTGCATGTAAGATTGCAGGTGCATGCGCGCCGCGGGAGCGCGTCCACGGATGCGGCGGACTTGATGTCTACACAGTAAATAAGGCGGATCCCCATTCTGACAGAGGACGTCAGAGATCTTCTGTTCCCAGTGATCGGGAACAGTGATCTCTGTTATGTCCCTGGAAACCCATCCCCCCTACAGTTAGAACATGCTGAACACAGTTAACCCCTTGATTACCACCTAGTGTTAACACCTTCCCTGCCAATGTCAATTATACATTGATCAGTGCATTTTTATAGCACTGATGAATGTCACTGGTTCCCAAAAAGTGTAATTTGGGGTAAGGTTTTTCTGCTACAATGTCGCAGTCCCGCTAAAAATCGCAGATCGCCGCCAATACCAGTAAAAAAATAAATAAATAAATAAAAGTCCACATATCTATCCCCAATTTTGTAGAAAAGATAACTTTTGCGCAAACCAATCAATATACGCCTATTGCAATTTTTTTTTTTACCAAAAATATGTAGAAAAATACATATTTTACCTAAACTAATGAATACATTTGCTTTTTTTTGGATATGTATTATAACAGAAAGTAAAAAAAATAATTTTTTTCAAAATTGTCTTTTTTTGTTTATAGCGCAAAAAAATAAAAACCGCAGAGGTGATCAAATGCCGCCAAAAGAGAACCCTATTTGTGGAAAAAAAAAGGTCATCAATTTTATTTGAGTACAGAGTCACATTACAGCGCAATTGTTAAAGGGACGCAGTGCCCTATTGCAAAAAATGGCCTGGTCAGAAAGTGGGTAAATCCTTTTGGGGCTGAAGTGGTATTGTTAATTATATGCCATAAACCAGGCAACAGCATAAACAGCCTTGTTAGTCATGATGATGCTAGCAGGTGGTCTGATAATGAGCTGTACAAAAGAGGTGGTCTGCATCCTTCACACAAGGGCACTGAGCTTCTTAATATGGAATGCAGGAGCTTTTAGGACATGTATTAAAATTGAGAAAAGGGGCAGAGGTTTAATGGATGAGGAGAATTTCATTCACCAGCAGATTAAACCAAATGTGAGTGTTTGTATTTACTAAGGACGACCGATGCCGTATTTAATTGAGTTAAAGTTTTTGGTGCTAAAAATACAGCAGGAGATAGCAAGGTTTCTTGTGTCATATACTGTACACTAATATTCATAGTTTAGCGAACAAGGTTTGTGAGCTGACAGCTCTTATATCTAGGGACAACTTGGACTTTGTTTCAATTACAGGGAAATGGTTCGTGGATTCAAATGACCGGAAAATAACAATGCCAAGGTAAACACTATACAGAAAAGAGGGGAGGTAGAGATGCCATATATGTTAAAAATAGCATAAAGCTAAGGTTAATTTAAAAAATGGTGTACTTGAAACCCTTTGGGTCTGCCTTTCAACCAAAAAGGGATCTTTCCTTAGAATCTGTTTAGCATACAGACCCCCACGACAGACTAGAGGTTATGATAACCTGTTGACTGATGAGATAGCTCAAATGGCAATGAAAGCAGAGGTTTTAACTGCTTGCCAGCAGTATAACGTAGATATACTGCGGCAAGGTGGCACTGCTGCGCCGGATCTCATACTAGGTATGTGATCCGACACTTCCGGGTCTAGGGTGTGCATGCGTGCCGCCAGAGACCTGCTCCCGCTGTGATTAGACACATCGGGAGCTGATTTGCGGGCACCGCAGACTTGATGTCTGCCAGCTCCTGACAATCATTAGGCAGAGAGCCAGAACGGTGATGTAAACAAGGCAGATTGCAGTTCTGTCGGTACCGAAGGCATTGATCCTATGTTCCTGTAAACCAGGAACATGGATCCACGCTTTCCCCTAGTAAAAGCACCTCCCACACCAGTGCACAAACACTGGCTAGGCACACAGTTAACCTTTTGATCACCCCTGATGTTTAACCCCTTCTCAGCCAGTGTTATTAGTACAGTGACAGTGCATGTTTTTAGCACTGATCACTGTATTAGTGTCACTGGTACCCAAAAAGTGTCAAAAGTGTCAGTTAGTGTCCTGACTGTCAGCCACAATATCTCAGTCACTGATTGCCAGCATTACTAGTAAAAAATAAAAAATAAATTAAAATATCCCATAGTTTGTAGATGCGATAACTTTTGCCCAAACCAATCAATATGTGCTTATTGGGATTTTTTTTACCAAAAATATGTATCAGAATACATATTGGAGTAAAATGATGAAGGCATTTTATTTTTAAATTTTTTTTATTGGATATGTTTTATAACCGAAAGTAACAAATATTGTTTTTTTTTTTCAAAACTGTCGGCCTTTTATTGTTTATAGAGCAAAAAATAAAAACTGCAGTGGTGATCAAATGAAAGTTATATTTGTGGGAAAAAAAAGGACATACCTTTTGTTTGGGTACAGCGTTGCTCTACGGCGCAGTTGTCAGTTAAAGTAATGCAGTGCTGTATCACGAAAAATGGCCTGGTCATGAAGGGGGGAAAATCTTTCAGAGGTCAAATGGTTAATTACGGATGACTTCAACATGCCGGACATGTTCTCTAAGGGTTCTTTCACACCAGTGCTGCTCGAGCATTAGTGGTAAAACTCCGCTAATTTGCGGTGTATTTAGTGGCAGCAGCGGTGCCCTTTTAGCCCCCCACAAGGGGTTAAAAGTTCCGGCTAGCAGCGCTTCCGAAGAGGTGTACAACCACTTCGGAAGCACTGCCCATTCATTTCAATGGGCAGGGGAGGTGGAGGAGTGGTGTATACACCGTTACCACACAGCCCCAAAGATGTGGCTTGCTGGACTTTTTTTACCGTCCTGCAAGCGCACCGCTCCAGTGTGAAAGCACTCGGGCTTTCACAGTGGGGTTCATTAGGTGCTAATTTAGAGGAGCTTTATAGGTGCTGTTTTTAGCTAAAAGATGCCTGTAAAGCGCCTCTGGTGTGAAAGGGGTCTTAAGGAGGCATCGAATAGGCTTTCTCTGAAACAGTTAAAAAAGTACAACTTGAGGAGATCATATTCTACTGATTGTCTGCTGTTGAGGTGGGAGAAAATTTGGATTCTAGTGATCACCAATGTCTTTTGCTTGATATTAAATCAAGAACTGAAAAATCACAAACCCAAAGTTCTGGATTGCAGGACAAACTTTGCTGTAATAGATGCATTTCTAAAATAAATGAATTAATAGGTTGGTGTAAAATATCAGAAATCAGTAATCAGGGGGCACTGTTAAAGTCTACCATCCTAGGAGGTAACTAGATCATATGGCAGGCGAGTTAGTAAGAGTAAATGTAAGACAAAAACCATTGGTTCATTAAAGAGGAAAATAGGATATTAAGGGGGAAAAAAAATCAGCATATAGGAGATTCAAGGAAACAGAACATGTAGCTGATAGGAAAATGTATACAAATGGACAAAATGAGGCCAAAGACAATACCAATGCTGCCAAAGCACAGAAGATTAAGAAAGGAGAAAAAACCATTGTAAGGTAAATTAGTGATGGGAAAAAATACAATGGGATGACTAAAATGAAAGCTGGGCACAATATTTATGTTAGGGAAACCTGAATGTAGCACACCATTTAAAGAAGTATTTCTATTCAGTCTGCTCAGAAATAAATTACATGTTGGGGGATCACATCGGTTTTAGTAATGATGGTTCATTCTCAGGATTTCTACAGACAGAGGTAGCAGAGGAACTGGCTCGGTTACAGCTGAATAAAGCAATGGATCCCAAATGTATTAATCCAAAAGAGAACTCATTAGACCATTAACCAGATCTTTTTAATCAATCTCTTCTAACAGGAGAAGTTCCCCATGACTAGCAGACAGCTAATATTGTACCTATCCACAAAAAGGATAGCAAAATATGTTGTAGAAGCTGATGATTACAGGCCAGTGGGTTTAACATCTGTTGTAGCCAAGTTAATGGAAGCACTCCTAAAAAGAAGGATCGTTGATTACTAAAATACACACAATTTGCTGGACCCAGAGCAGCATGGCTTTACTCAAGGCAGATCATGTCAGACTAATTTTTTGACTCTAACGCTAATGTTTTGAACCAGGGTGGTGCTGTAGATATCTATCTTGATTTCAGCAAAGCATTTGATACAGTTCCGCATAATGATTTCATAAAAAAAGGTGTACGAGCTAGGACTTAACCCTTGGGTGATTCAGTGGTTATGCAGTTGGCTTAAGGATAGATACAAGAGTGTGGTAGTAAATGGGATTCATTTGGAACAGAGACCAGTCACTAGTAGTGTAAAACAAGGCTCTGTACTAGGTCCTGTTCTATTTAATCTATTTGTAAATTATGAACCTAAAGGTTTGCTGAGCAAGGTATACAGTGTCTCACAGAAGTGACTCTGGTCGTTCCTGGCCTTCCGTGTGCGTCCGCGTGCGTGCGCGCATGTTCCTGCGTGCCAATAGCAGCCATTTAAACAGGACAGCACCAGGAAGCGAGTGCTGTCCATTCTACAGCATTTGTGTGTTCTTGAAGCAACCTTTGATCCTGATTGTTTGTTCCTGTGACCCGGCTTGCCTTGACCTTGCTATTGATCTCCGCCTGCACCGACCCCAGCTTCCACAACCACTCTTCTGCCTACTCCCTTGTACCTCGCTGCCCGCCTGTTAACAAATTCTGCTTGTACGCGACTACTCTTCAGCCTGACACATCTACTGCTCCGCCAGCCCGTTACCAACCCGGCCTGCATCACTACACTTCAGCTTGCATGAGCACCACATGGACCAGCACACCACCACCTGTGACCCAGTCCGACCCTCATGCCTCCCTGCACTCCCGAGCTCCCTGTCTACACTACCAGGGGTTCAGGAATCAGGGTCGTAAGAGAGGTTGCCCACTGCATTAGTCAGACTCCACCACTAGGTACGTGACAATACCCTTCACATTTTTGTAAATATTGTATTATGTCTTTTCACGTGACAACACTGAAGAAATGACACTTTGCTACAATGTAAAGTAGTGAGTGTACAGCTTGTATAACAGTGTAAATTTGCTGTCCCCTCAAAATAACTCGACACACAGCAATTAATGTCTAAACCACTGGCAACAAAGTGAGTACACCCCTAAGTAAAAATGTCCAAATTGGGCCCAATTAGCAATTTTCCCTTCCCGGTATCATGTGACTCATTAGTGTTACAAGGTCTCAGGTGTGAATGGGGGGCAGGTATGTTAAATTTGGTGTGATCGCTCTCACTCTCTCATACTGGTCACTGGAAGTTCAACATGGCACCTCATGCCAAAGAACTCTGTGAGGATCTGAAAAAAAGGATTGTTGCTCTACATAAAGATGACTTAGGCTATAAGAAGATTGCCAAGACCCTGAAACTGAGCTGCAGCATGGTGGCCAAGACCATACAGCGCTTTAACAGGACAGATTCCACTCAGAGCAGGCCTCGCCATGGTCAACCAAAGAAGTTGAATGCACGTGCTCAGCGCCATATCCAGAGGTTGTCTTTGGGAAATAGACATATGACTGCTGCCAGCATTGTTGCAGAGATTGAAGGGGTGAGAGGTCAGCCTCTCAGTGCTCAGACCATATGCCACACACTGCATCAAATTGTTCTGCATGGCTGTCATCCCAGAAGGAAGCTTTTTCTAAAGATGATGCAAAAGAAAGACCACAAACAGTTTGCTGAAGACAAGCAGACTAAGTACATGGATTTCTGGAATCATGTCCTGTGGTCTGATGAGACCAAGATAAACTTATTTGGTTCAGATGATGTCAAGCGTGTGTGGTGGCAACCAGGTGAGGAGTACAAAGAGTGTCTTGCATACATTCAAGCATGGTGGTGGGAGTGTCATGGTCTGGGGCTGCATGAGTGCTGCTGGCACTGGGGAGCTACAGTTCATTGAGGGAACAATAAATGCCAACATGTACTGTGACATACTGAAGCAGAGCATGGCCCCCTCCCTTTGGAGACTGTGCTGTGGGGCAGTATTCTAACATGATAACAACCTCAAACACACCTCCAAGATAACCACTGCCTTGCTAAAGAAGGTGAGGGTAAAGGTAATGGACTGGCCAAGCATGTCTCCAGGCCTAAACCCTATTGAGCATCTGTGAGGCATCCTCAAATGGAAGGCGGAGGAGTGCAAGGTCTCTAATATCCACCAGCTCAGTAATGTCATCATGGAGGAGTGTAAGAGAACTCCAGTGGTAACCTGTGAAGCTCTGGTGAACTCCATGCCCAAGAGGGTAAGGCAGTGCTGGGAAATAATGGTGGCCACATAAAATATTGACACTTTGGACCCAATTTGGACATTTTAACTTAGGGGTGTACTCACTTTTGTTGCCAGCACTTTAGACATTAATGGCTGTGTATTGAGTTATTTTGAGGGGGCAGCAAATTTACACTGTTATACAAGCTTTACACTCACTAATTTGCATTGTAGCAAAGTGTCATTTCTTCAGTGCTGTCACGTAAAAAGATATAATAAAATATTTACAAAAAAAGTGAGGGGTGTACTCACTTTTGTGAGATACTGTATCTTTTTGCCGATAACAGAGGATTGACATTCCTGGAAGTGTCTGTAACATGGAACATGATTTGGTATTTCTGGAAGGTTGGTTAAAACAATGAAAACCTTAGTTCAATGTTTCTAAATGCAACTAAACATAGATAAATAGAAAAGTGACAACAGAAAAAGACTGAGTAGTCCATCGAGTCTGCCCTTTTTAAATTTTTTTAATTAATTTTTTTGTCTTTTTCATTGTTTATTTGTTTTTTGTTTTTTGTTTTCACATTAACTTGTCTGTTGTCTGACTATAGATTTATGTTTATCCCAAGCATGTTTGAAGCCATTTACTGTTGACTGTCTCACAACCTCTTCTGTTGGTAGTTTATTCCTATCATCGACCACCCTTTCAGTAAAATAATACTTTCTAAGATTAGTTTTGAACTTCCCTCCAGTTAGCTTGAGGACATGTCCCCGTGTTTTTGATTTTGGTTTTGTATTGAAAAGACTACCCTCCTGAACCTCATTCACCCCCTTGATGTATTTAAATGTTTCAATCAAACTAATGCACCTATAGAAAAAAATCTCTTGCTAAAGTACACTATTGGGAGTACAGTACTGGCCATCACTACAGAGGAAAAAGATTTGATTTCAGATGATTGCAAAATGAGCATACGGTGTGGCAATGCAGTGGGAAAAGCAAACAAAAGTCTAGCATGCATCACTAGAGAGATCAACATGAGAAGGAAAGAGGTCCTGATTCTCCTATATAAATCTTTAGTTAGACTTCATTTAGAATACCATGTCCAGTTATGGAGATCTCACATGCAAAAAAAAAAAAATTGATAAAGCAGAACAAGTACAGTCTAAAACAGGGGTCTCCAAACTACGGCCTTCCTGCTGTTAAGTAACTTCAGGTCCCATGAGGTATTGCAAGACTCTGACAGTAACAGGTATAACCTGCAGAGGCATGATGGGACTTGTAGTTACTCAACAGCTAAAGGGTCATCATTTGGAAACCCTTGGTCTAGGGGAAATATGGAAAGGGGAGACATAATTGTAACTTTTAAATACTCAAGGGGTGATTTCAATATGAAGCCAACGAAACATGGGGAAGATGACCTCAAACTAGAAAGAAAGTTCAAAACTAGAGATGGGCCAAACACCCCCCGTTTAGTTAGCACCAGAACTCCTGAACAGAGAAAAAGTTCTGACCCAAACGGCAAACCCTATTAAAGTCTATGGGACCTGAACTTAAAAAGTCCCCATTTTGAATGCAAATAATTGGCCATAAAAAGGGTATGGGGGCCTGGGTGTTGCCCTGGGGGATATGTATCAATGCAAATTTTTTTTTAAAAAAAGATAATTTTTACAGGAGTAGTGATTTTAATAAATATAGTGCCTCGGGGGTTGTTAGGAAAAGTCAGCTCTCCTGGGTGTTTCCATGGTGGTGCACGCGCCTGTGCGCATTTGGGCGTGCCCGTGCGTGTTCGTGCGTGCCCGTGTGCGTGAATCAGCAGGACCCAGCAGCAAGTGCTGTCCGTTCTATAGCGTTCCCTGCACCTGTGACCCCCCGGTGACTACTTTGAGTGACTTCCTGTTCCTCAGACCCCGGCTACCCCTCTGGACTTGTTGATATCTGCCTGCATCTGACCTCCATCCTGTTTACAACTATCCGTTTGTCTGCTCCCTTTGTACTTCCGCTGCCGACCCTGCCTGTACCCGACCATCCGTTTGCCTGATCCCGCTGTACCGCACCTCCTGCCAGTTGCTGACCCGGACTGAACCACTACTCTCCCACTTGCACGAGCTCCAGTGGAGCCACAAATGGAGCAGTTACATCACTCATTAAAATATATATAAAAGGAGTGCAGCACTTCAAAAAAAACATATACTCCATGGTCAGTCCATATAGGCAACACCACTAGTGTTCATGCAGTGAAGGCAAAACCATCCACAAAGTGCTTCAGTGAAAATCCTCCACCAATAAACAGATGGCCGCTCACCCCCTTAAGTGGACCCTCTGAACGAGAATCAATAACGCTTCCTTTAACCCTTACAAGGGGGAGACATCCACTCAAGGGACAAGTCAGATGTATGTCTTCCTCAAAATTACGGCTCCAAGCATTAGATGTCACATATAATATAAAAGACATCCCATAGTGCTCTCCGTCATATTAAAACACAATTTATTTAAAAAGTATTGCACTTACATAGTCTGCACTGTTACCCAGTACCAGGTGTACAGTCTGAGAAAAAATGAAGCAAGGCAGCACATCAGATGTTACATACAAGAGCCGGCATCGGCCGCGGGTGATGTCATATAACTCCTCCCCTTCCGTACGCGTTACGTTCCGGAACCGGAACTTCATCAGCGAATGGGGAGGAGACGCCATAACCTGCTCTTCATGCTGTGAGGGAAAATACCATGGCAACCTAGCTGGGCTCTAATCACAACTTCCGGTCAACATCACACCATGTGATCGGAACAGAGGCCCCACCAAGAGAATGTTAATGACGAGCGTCACAAGACACGCCTCTCAAACCCATCACAGCCAAAAACTGCTGTCAGCAAGAAAAAGCCTTGCAAAAAACCTTGCAGCCCATAGCCTATCATACTGATAAATCCAGCAAACAAGGGCTCAGAGGCATCACTTTTATAACAAAATGTTTTAATTAATCTAAAAAAGGGTTGGTTAAGAATTTTTTTTCTTCCTCCCAGTGGGCCATAAATAAATTGGGCGTGGCCTGGCGAGCATGGAGGACAGACGCTGGTTAGAGGAGCTCCGTCTGGACACTACACAATCCAAAGGAATCCTCCTCACAGAGACTCCATCCAGAGGTAAAAACACCTCCATACCTTTGTCCTGTCTCCCTGCTACCGTGGGATATACTTTGAGGGCTGAAAAAGAACTTTTCCCAAAAGCGAGGTAGGCCGCGCTCAAAGCACCGGGCTAAATTTTCGGCCCGACGGAGCTCCGCACGTGCGGCGTTCGTTCCCGAAGGCCTTTGAGAGTCTCTCCTTTCTAAAAGAAACTTTGGCAAACAAAGACTAACCCCCTGCTGGACCCCCATTAGGAAAAGGGGCTTTTACAAAGGATTCTTATATTACTACAAGGACCCGGTTCGGTCCTGGTATTTTTAACTCACAAAGACCTTCTTCCTTACTGGGATCTTAATACATTTTGCTTTAAATAAGTCCCACCATACTTTGCCTTAAGAGACATAAAGGTTTAGAGGAAATTGCATATGGCTTTGTAAATTAGTACCTGTGGTGCAACCCACATAACCCATAGAGCTTTTCAACATCAGCATCACCATTTACAACAATATGCTCATGTGCTAATAAACCCACTGCTTGCTAAGGGGAAGTAAGCCTATAAAGGTTCTTCTCCAAGCTTCATTTAAGCCATAAATCATGGACAGATTCACCATAACCAACACTAGCATTCCTGGACGTTTTCTTCGTTCATCATCAACTAGCAATAACAAACAATTTCCCTCCTATTTTCAGAAATATTCTTTTAAGGAAAAAGGAGCCTCAGAAAAGATGGCACCAACAAAAAAAAATAATAAAGAGACGGAGGATGAGGACGACAACATCTCACTTGCAAACTCAGAGGACCTGGTAAGACATAACACCCACCAAGACTCTCCTCTTACATATGCAGATATGACAGAAATCGCAGCAGACATAAAAAACTCCTTCTCCACCGCTATCACTGACCTAAAAGCTGATATTTAAATGCTCACTGAGCAAATGTCAACCAATGAACGTGCAGGCAAGAGAAAGGACAGAGCTATTGCCAGACTAGACTGTGTCACTGACAACCACTCACAACACCTTATCTCTATGAATAGGCAACTGGAGGACTTGGATAATTGTGGAGAAATAATATCCGAGTCCGTGGAATTCCATAATCCATTGCGGCTGACCAAATCAGACCAGCACCAGTTCAATATTTAACAACCTAATTGATAGACCAGCAGAATCTCCAATTGAGTTTGATCGTGCACACAGGGCACTCAAAGCGAGAGCCCCAGATGATGCTCTTCCAAGAGACATCATATGCTGCGTAACCAGCTTTTCACTGAAGGAAGAGATCCTCCAAAGAGCCAGACAAAGTGACGCAATTGTATTCAATGAAAAGGAGATCCTCCTTTTCCAGGATTTATCCCCGATTACACTTAAAAACAGAAGGGCACTTAGACCTCTTCTTGAAGTACTGAAGGAAAAGAACATTACCTATAGGTGGAAATTTCCATTCACTCTCCAAGCAACCTTCCAAGGCAAACAATTCTTCCTTCGCACCCCGGACGAATTACCCTCCTTTTGTGAAAACCTACATCTGGTATACGTAGAACTTCCGGACTGGTATGCAGAATTCCTGACGCCTCCAATCTCAAGCCAGGAGACTCCCTCCCCAAATTCCTCACCCTCCTGTTCTCCCCTCACAAAAGGCAAACAAAGCAGAAAGATGAACCATACTGGGAAGTACTCCCCACTGGCCAAAAATCCCAGAACAAAAGACCATCGTTAAGGGAAGATAAAGCTTCGTTCAACTCATTGTTTTAGTTCTCTATACAGAGCCTCAGTGATGGATTAATTAATTTACCAACAAAACGGGAATAACTTGCGGTTTTACATCCTAGAACTTAACTATCTTTGTTTCATGTTTTTTGCTCTTTAACATCTAATTTTCTTTCACTAAACCGTTTTGCAAGTTTTCATTCCCCGATGTAGCCAAAGCCTTACAAAGAAGAGGACAGTACAACAGGAATACTCTGTTTCTTCTATACGCCTCCTGCTGATAACTCCTTCAGAAGGTCACGGTATGTTATATTTTTCTATTTTCTCCTAGACTACCAACATCCTGAACCTTCATTACATATACTCTTACTTCTCACCAAACTTTGGTGGATAACGGCAAATTAGCTAATAACTATCCCATGAGCAAACTTTATCTTCACTGACCCAAATTTTTTGGACTTGATGATCCAGTTTTTTCATGTTATTTTTCTACATTTTATACCACCTAGAGATACGTTGAGCTCTGTGTATTGGCTTTTTCTGACCTGTGTCGAAGTAAGCTTGCAATTTACGTGGGTCCTTTGATACAGGTCCTTCAGTTCTAGGAATGCTTATACGTCCTTACTGCTCATGTAAGTTTTGATTTGTTATTGATATGAACATGCCCCCCTTTTGGAGGAGGGGCACGCGTGCAGACGGTGCCCCCCACTGGGTGTCCCGGCTGGGGGTGCGCGGTCCGCAGGTGATGTTCTTGTTTGCGGTGTCTCTGTATAATACATGCTGTTAACTCTTAAGCTAGTGAATTGAACCAGCCTATAATAGACTTGCTCTCCCTGTTAGAGTAAAGTCACAGGGTTGTAAATTGTCTCCTGTTTATAAATGTTACTACATTTCTCCCTTCTGGTCTGAATATATACCAAACTACATACAATTAGAACCTACTGAACATGCTACTTCCTATCAGATTCAATGAGGCTGAAAGCTCGTTAGCACACAAATCTCATTTTTAAAAACCCAACAATATAATATTACATATTTTTACCCCAAACCTGACTCTTTAAGTCAACTTTTGCGCATCCTGCCACCCACTTTCCCCCCGAAACTAAACAATTAAAGAAATTCACACCTGAAGGAATATTTAATCTCATCTAATTAGAATTATCTCTTAGTTGTTTATGAACTACTACCTTTAAGCTCTTAGTGGAGCTTAGTAATATCCTAAAAGGAGTGGTTCAAATTCTTTGAGTTTTTGAGAAGTCTGTCCTTCTCTTACTAACTTTTACTTCTTCACCCTTCCTTTTTCTATTCCTTTCTTGACTTCTCCCGGAGAGAGGTGATAACCATGACATATTCCTCACTGCACAGATCCCCAGACATAATCTCACACAACTTAAATGGACTCAACATTCCACAAAAAAGGACTAAGCTACTTTTGGAGCTTAAAAAGAACAACCCTAATATAGTGTTTCTCCAAGAAACGCATTTCAAAGGCACAAACATCCCTAAAATAACAAACAATAGCTTACCATTCCACGAACCCAAACGCAAAAACGAAAGGGGTCTCCACCTTAATAAACAAAAAATCACCTTTTTTATTATCCCAACAACTCATAGACCCTGAAGGTCGTTATTTGTTCCTTAAGGGCACTTGGGCAGGGGACCCAATTACATTGGCTAATGTTTACTTCCCGAATAAATCACACATCAGCTTTTGCAACAAAATTGTGAATGAACTGAAATGGTTCGCAAAAGGCTGCATCATACTAGGAGGAGATTTCAACCTGCCCATGGACCCTGGACAGGATACATCGAACGGCCACATAGTAGTTTCGTACAAAATTCTGAAAAGAATTAAGACCCTTCTCCAATCATTAACACTGGTAGACACTTGGCAATTAACACACCCCACAGGAAAAGATTTTACCTTTTACTCCAAACCACACAAACGTTATTCCAGAATTGATATGATCTTCATAACCCAACAAGATTTAATATCTGTTTCAAAAGCACAGATAGGATCATTCACATTCTCAGACCATGCCCCCACCACACTGTCCCTCGAAAAAAAGTCTAAACTTAAATCAAACTTCAATTGGAAACTGAATGCAGCCCTATTGACAGATAAGGCGATCCAAGTAGAAATTCACATTAAAATTCAAAAATGTTTCAAAGAAAACCTAAGTGAAGAGACAAATCCTTTAAAGAATTGGGAATCTCATAAGTGTGTAATCCGAGGCGAGTTAATAAAATGGGGTTCAAAAAAGAAAAAAGATAAAGAAAGGGAGATTAACAACCTAACAAAGAAAATATATAAACTCGAAACACAACATAAACAATCTCTATCCGTGAAAGTAGAATCAGAATTAACCACCCTCAGGAAAGAACTTCAAGAAATCCTAAATCTAAATACCCAAAAAGCACTCTTCTTTAGAAAACAGGTTTTCTATGAACATGGAGATAAAACTGGCAAGCTTTTGGCTAGGGCTCTTAAAGAGGTCAACACTACCCAACACATACATTCTATACGCGATAGTAATGGAATACCCCTGAAAAGATCGCAGAGGTTTTTCACAATTACTACATGAAATTATACAATCTCCAGGGTCATAGAAAACCCTCACACATTTCAGTTAATAGAGATGAAGCAACCCAAAATTTCTTAAAAAACAGCCAGACCCCCACTCTGAACATGGAAGAGGCAGAGAGTCTAGAGAAACCGATCACCCAAGAAGAAGTGTTGAGGGCAATTAAAGAACTAAAACCGGGCAAAAGCCCAGGTCCTGACGGTTTCATTACACAATACTATAAATGATACGCTCATTTATTAACCGAACACCTCGCCTCCACTTTCAATTCTCTAACTGCATCTAAACACAACTCCAGTTCCTTCCTTATGGCACACATTGCAGTCATTCCCAAACTGGGCAAAGATCATCAAGACTGCTCGAATTATAGACCAATCTCTTTACTTAATATCGACCTGAAACTATTAGCGAAAATACTAGCTAACAGGCTTAAACCTCTCCTATCCAAAGTAATAGGCCCAGATCAGGTAGGATTTATGCCTGGAAGAGAGGCCAGGGACAACATAATCAAATCACTCCACTTGATCCACTTCGCACATATTTCAAACATAGAGGGCCTTCTCCTGTCCACGGACGTGGAGAAGGCCTTCGATCGAGTCTCGTGGCCATATATGTTTTCCACATGCTCCCATATTGGTCTTAAGGATAATATGTTGAATTGGATCAAAGCACTGTATGTGAATCCGCAAGCCAAAATTAAGATCAACAATATCTATTCAGAACCCTTCAAAATTAGCAATGGCACTAGACATGGCTGTCCTCTATTTTGTTCATTATTACTCTGGAACCTTTAATCAGGACAATTAAATTAAACAAATCAATTCATGGCTTTCTGGTAAATAAAAAGGAATATAAGTTAGCTGCGTACGCAGATGATTTACTTTTCTTTCTTACACAACCTCACATTTCTATCCCAAACTTAAACAAAACGTTCAAGACCTTCAACTTCATATCGAATTTTAAGATCAATCACAATAAATCAGAGGCCCTTAACATTTTCCTACAATCCAATCAACTAAAACTAGCTCAAGACAACTGTCCGTATAAATGGGAACCCAAAACATTACAATACCTAGGTGTTAAACTAACCCCAAACCTAGACACTGTTTTTGAGACAAATTTCACCCCCCTTCTCAAAAATATAAAATTAGATCTTAAAAAATGGTCCCTAAAGCACTTTTCTTGGTTTGGCAGAGCCTCTATCTTGAAAATGACTATTCTACCAAGACTATTATATTACTTTAGCGCCCTCCCCATCTAAATACCTATCTCCTTTTTCAAAACTCTGAATGACATCCAAAGAAAATTTATCTGGGCACACAGAAAACCTAGACTGAATCTAAAACTACTACCCAAAAATTTAGGAGGGATTGGCATACCTGACTATCAGAAATATCAACAAGCTACACATATTACAAGAGTCATTGATTAGCATTGCCATAACAAAGATAACGAATGGGCCGAATTAGAATCTCACTGCAACAACATGAATCTACATTACCTCCCATGGACAAAAGCTCCTTTCTTGTCTCCCAATAAAAACCCCATCCGTTGACAAACACGGCTCTTGAAGTTTTACACTTCATTGCAAAAAAACAAAACATAACCTCTTACCCCAGACCGCTCTTCCCAATGCCCCCACATCCAAACTCACCAAGATATACTTCAAGATGTGATCAGGATAGTCTGCTAGCCTATCACTGCCTTTCAGGTAACAAAGTGAAATCTTTTCAGGAACTGAAAGACAGGTTGAAGGGCCCACTTTCACCGCTATTGGGAATACTTTCAAATACATGATATTCTAAAGAACAAAAAAACTCATAAGCTTTACTCAAGAATAGTGTTGAGCGAACCTGGACTGTAACGTTCGGGTCCGTACCGAACTTTCGGGTGTCTGTGGCACGGACCCGGACATTTCAAAAATCGTTCGGGTTCGGTCCGGGGTTCTGCTATTTTACTCCACGTGTTGAGAAGCTGAAGCGCAGCCAATCAACAAGCGTTTCACTGGTTTGCCCTTAGAAGCCATCACAGCCATGCCTACTAATGGCATGGCTGTGATTGGCCAGTGCATCATGTGACCCAGCCTCTTTATAAGCTGGAGTCACAGTGCTGCAGTCACATGCTCCTTGGGTTAGTGTAGGGAAAGGAAGCTGAAAGCTTGAGGGACAGATTTGAGACATTTTAAGACCTGATCCTGCATCCTGAGATAGATTACTTTACTACTGCTGTCTGTGCTGTTGCTCTGAGGACAGATAGCAGAAATTAGAGATTTCACATACCGCTGCTTTGAGTTGCAGATCAAGCTCTGCATAGAACAACGATCGCTACGATCGTGCTCAACGATCAGATTGTTGGGGGAATTTGAGATTTCAAATACCGCTGCTTAGAGTTGGAGATTTGCAGATTAAACTCTGTCTAACAAAACGATTGTACGTTCATACACAACGATCAGATTGTGGGATCGTACACAACGATCATATTGTGGGAGTAATTTGAGATTTCACATACTGATGCTTTGAGTGATCTGACTGCACTAGGTCTGTCTCT
>BLSH010179916.1:57154-72789 GCA_018402905.1 Glandirana rugosa
TATATATTGTAATATCAACGAAAATTCTTGTATATTAACGATGTATTTATGACCAACGTAATGTGGTTGGAAATGTGAATACTCTAGAAGGTGAAATGTATGGTACGTCATGTAAACTTATTTACGTGTTGTAGATGTTTTTGTATGTTTGTGTAATATGTTGGAAGATTTCGTGGGTGTTAAAAAAAGTATTTTTTTTATTTATTTACATAATACTATTTTTGTATAAAAATACAGAGTATAAGGAAGTTATTTTACAAAGCCTTGTTTTTTTTATATATAAATAAATTTTTGTAGCTATGTTCATATAATGGACAAATATGATTTTAGATATCGTTAGACGCTTGTTTGATTTCGTCTTGTTCGGATTTCTAAGCGTGCGCACGCGCGATTAGCGACAAGGAGAAATATACTTGTATCGATGTTTTTAAATAAATATATATTTTTTTTGTTCCGAAACATTTTATTGAAGGAATATGAGACATAAAAATATGTTTTTATCATAATACATTTATTTATTTTTTTTATGAAAAAAATTGTGGGTGCTTTAGAAGGTTGTATAATGTGTTTGTATGTTTTTGTAGATGTTGTGCATTTATTCAAATGTACTGCATGGTATGTAAAGTGGAAGATCTCATAAGTGTAAAGGTTGGTGTAATGCAACCAGTATTTATGTAGCAATTATATGTTCTTAAAAGCAACTATAATGTTATATATATGTTTCAAAATAATTGAATTATGTTTCATATTTTAACTGTATTTATATAGAATGAAATAGTTTAATATTTACATTGATCTGTTAGTAAATAATGGATATATTACTTTTTCTTCCTCTTCGTCTTCTTCTGCTTTTTCTTAATATTATCATGTATCAAAATTATCATAATGCATTGTCACCACACTTTGTAATTATAATTCAATTATCAAATGTAATTAAAATAAAAAGTAAAAGCATTTTAACTTTTTTGGAAGAATCATACCAGAATTGGAAGAAAAATTACAATGTATATATTATTGAATTTTCTATATATTGTGCATTGTAAATCACCAATGCTGAGATGCTTCTTGTTCAATGTATTTATGTTTAGTACTTGGTAAGAAATTTCAAATATTTGTAATCAAATATAATACTTATATGACGATAATGGATATATTACTTACACTCTTCTTCCTCATCTTCTGCTTTTTCTTAATATTATTATTTATCAAAATTATCACCATCCATTATTATTATCATCACCATTATTACCATATTTTTTATTCTAATTCAATGAACAATTTTAGTTTAAATAAAAATGACATGCGTTTAACTTTTTTTTTTTTTGGAAAAATCATATCAGAATTACCATGCATTATGTAACCGGGCGTTTCTAAAATTAGGATTTGTATTTTTCTATATAAATTGCCAATAAATCATGCAGTATATATATGCAAATAATGCTAAGCTGTTTTTTTTTTAATGCATTTATGTTTAGTACTTAGTAAGAAATTGCACATATTTGTAATAAAATGTAATGTTAATAAAAAGATAATACATATATTACTTACATTCTTCTTCCTCTTCTTCTGGTTTTATTAATATTATTATTTATCAAAATTATCATCATCCGTTATCTCTATCATCACCTTTATCACATGTTTAATTATAATTCAATGAACAATTTAAATTTACATAAAAATTAAAAACAATGTAACTTTTTGGAAAAATCATACCAGAATTACCAGCCATTAAAAAAATTACTATGTATATTTTCTTGAATTTTTTGAATGTTGTGCATTGTAAATCATCAATAAACCAGACAGTGTTGCCAAAGAATGCTGAGATGTTTCTTTTTGAATGCATTTATGTTTAGTACTTGGTAAGAAATTGCTCATATTTGTAATAAAAGATTATACTTATAAAAAGATAAAATATTACCCTCGGTATACAGAGCACCCAATGATAAATTGGCGATGTCCATGCCGCTGACCGCTATTGCGGGGTTTGTTTGGGAACAATTCTGTAAATGATATAAAAGGGTAGAAGTGTAAAGCGGACACACAACATTTTTTATGTATGTGTCGGCATGTACTTACAGTCTAGTGACAACTTACCGGACTGCACGTTCCCAATGTTGTATTACACAAGATTATCTGACAATCTATAGAATATTTGCTGTAATTTCTAGCAAACTCGGTCATATTAAGAGAGAAACGTCCTTGCAGGGAGACTCCATTCCCTTCCACATGTAGTGTAGAGTCATTGAGAACGGGGCAGCTGTAGAAAGGCAAAAATGATGATATCAGCAAACAGGCAGCTAAAATAAAGCTATGTGCACCTAGTAAAGGATGAGCAAATCTGATTTCTAATTCTATGTACGTGACAGCAAAGCTAAATCAGGGTCGTCCTAGTAGACTGCATCACAGTTAAAGCACAACCTAACTCTTAAAAAGGAAATAGTTCCATTGAAATGTATAAACACTCTCCCTTCCCCAAGCAGCACATCATTTTTTTTTCTTGCCCCCCCCATGCCTCTGCCTAGGCATGAATGTCCTGTCTCTGGGTCTGCTGCCTCCTGGGATATATAGCTCCCAACTCCTAGGAGGCTGCAGGAGAAGGAACACAGAGTGGTTGGGGGGGTGCAAGACCATCGATGGTTGCCTGCCTGCTCCTGGTAGAGGCAGCCAGATGAAGAGGACCAAGATGGTGGTGCAGGAGCCTGTGTATGTCAGCCAAACAGAAAACTGAAGGTGGGACAAGACTGAATATCCTGTGTGGGTGAGAATGTGTTTTGAAGAGAATGCAGCATTACAGGTAAGAGGGGGAAAAAGTCAAGGGAGGGAAGTTGAGTTTCACTCTAAACTTGGTCTTGGATTAACCCAAGCCTGCTGATTGTCCGATTCCCGCCCCTCTCTTCCATAGTCTCAGTATTGCTGTGCAAGGCATTAAGGGAAGCTTATACCAAGGAAAAAAGTACGGTATATATATATATATATATATATATATATAGTGGTTTTGATAAAGCTTGTTTAATTGAGTGAAACACGTCAACCAGATTTGCCTCTCCCCTGTCTGTACCCATCCTTGCATCAATATATATTGTTTGGAATAAAGCATTTATTGTTTATGGATGTGCAGCTGTTCCTATTCATTTGTTCTGTCTAAGGAAAAAAGTATATATACAATATGTGGATATATATATATATATATATATATATATATATATATATATATATATATAAAATGCATGCAAGGTTTGGAAGGTCATAGAAAGGTGGATAGAAAGATGTTATATATATATTAATAGCCAGAGTGTCATAGAAAAGGACTCTTACTAGCCACTGATGACGTTGTATGTCGCAGTATCTGTTTCGGACGTAGTGGTCAGAAGGCAGCTCTTCATAAGCAGCACGGCTGTGGAAGGAGTCTCATTTTTCACACTTATCCCAACATACAACGGTACACTTGTATTTCTCCAGCCTCCTGGATCCTCATAGAGAATGGTGTAATTAGAATCTTGGAAGATGCCCATTCTGACTGCGTAGGATGAAGATCCTCCGAGGGTTAGATTACTTTCACTGCAAAACAGTATTACAGCATTAGACATGTCTGTCACATGGATGACCATAACAACAGGACCATAACATATCAGAAAGCTGGTTAGGTAATGTTCGGTAACATCACCATAACCCTTGGGTAGATCATTTTATTGCAAGGCCACTCCAAGAGCTACATTGATCTACTGATCACCAATGTAAGGGGGCTCTTCTCCCACTGACCACCAAGTAAGGTGTCTTTTATTCAGTGTCCTTAAAAGTAAGGAGGTTCTTTTCCACTAAGTACCAATGTAAGAGGGAACTTTTTCACTGAGCACAAATGTAAGAGGAGACTGTGTCACTGAACAACAAAAGTAAGGATAAACTCGTCAACTGATTACCAATGCACAGAGGGATTTCTACCCTGATCATTATTTTGGCCTAGTTCACACCTATGCATTTTTAGTGCATTTTAAGTTTTGCAGAAACACACTATAATCCATTTAACATGGTTTCCTATGGGTCTTGTTTACATCTGTGCATTTTATGGAAAAGACCAGGAACCAGTAGGTTGTGTTTTTGGTTCCATAGACTTCAATGGATCAAAAACATATATTGAAAAATGCAAAATGCACCTGGAATATTGCATAAACTGCAACCTGCATAGGTAGGGACTTGGCCTCAAAGAGGGTCTTTCTTACACTGAACAGCAGTGTAAGGGGATACTTCTCCATTGAGCAACAAAACGAGGGGGGGGGGGGTGTCGCTTATTGTAGGAACAGCATAATTTTCTTTCTAATTTATCTCTGTCTATTTTTTTACAAAAAAGCCCCCCTCCCCTAGGGATAACAGCCCCACAACTTTAGTTAGACATACTCTACCTTACTCTCATCGTAGAGAACCGCAGAATATTCTCCATGCTTCTTGGATAAGTACATGAGATGTTTGTGAAATATGTGAGTGAGGTGGTTATGGATGATAAATACACCACATTGGTGTATGTTAGATAGCTGCTATTTACCTGAAATAAAATATACAAAAAATAATGAATTTCTTCCATAGACTCAATTAAATAACAAACAGTTTCTAAAACATCATCCATAGTCTTCCATCTTTTTGTAAATTCATATAATTTAAAGTAAACCTGTATTGATAAATATATGGAGAACGATTTCTGATGATGCCAATTGCCTGGCGTTAGGGTAATGGGCACAAGCACCATTCCACTTATAAGGGTCCAAAGTAATATTTGAATTAAAATTGTCAATGGGTTTTGGAGGTTGTAAACGCCTCCTTCTTTTCGGATTAAGAGGGTCAAAAATTTGGGATCTAGACCAGACGTTAATAGAAGCACACAACATTTTATGCTGGTAATTCTGAAGTTTGGTTGCTAAATTAAAGCAGATGACCAAATTATTATTCATTGTCTAGTCCAGATCTTAGATTTTAGTATTGCAGTCAGATAGCATCCTAGCTCCTTCGTGTTACAAAACAAGATTATAGTAGAAGCTTAAACCCCAACTCAAGGCTCCTACACTATGGGTCCCCCTCCTGCCCCACAGTACTCTCTGCCCCCTCTGCTGTATTTTTTAAATATACTTATCACTTAAATATGTCTTCTCATCAGTCATTCTATGCAAGGTGCTGTCTTTTTTAATGGGTAGTGGTTGTGGTCCTCAATACTGAAAGAAGCGGTGCTGATGTGATGATGTCAGCACTACTTTGCATCATTACAAAAATCTGTATGCCACCCTGGTCGCAACTCCTCAGGAGGGTGATTCCATGACACGCTGCACTCACAGGATATGCTCAGTCTTCTAGGTTGAATGATGCTCCAAGACTGAGGACATCTAGTGGTGGGAGTTGTTCCCAATCAAGCAGCAGTACAATTAAAGAGCATGTCCATCTAAATATTGTTATGGTGACCCAATTAAATACATAGCATGCCACTCCAAGCGCTGATGGTTATGATCTGGTGATCCACTGAAACTGGGTGCCAGAGTATGTAGTGCCAATTCAGGCCCACCATGTTATGTTTAGATGCGAAGATGCTGTACCCCTAACAGCCCATGTAATTAGTAAATAGAAAGTGGCAACAGCCTAGGCTCCTCCCAGGCCGCACCTCCTGACATCTTTCATTCTGTCTATGGGGCTTAGTCATAGAGGTTTACCTCTATGACTAAGCCCCATGGGTGGGGTGAAATGAGCCAGTGAGCGTAGCCTGGGAGGAGCCTAGGTTGAGACCGCTTTCTATTTACTTTTTTTTATAGAAAAGGGAAGCTTTCTATTCTTTGTCATGTATTAATGCTCTGTGTCCCCACTAGAAAGATTTTTCCTCGCGTTCTGCCCTGAAGACCTCCAAGGTTTCATCGTTAGCTACATACCCACCAGCTAAGTTTTCCTTGCTTTTCTCTCCTGGAGTGTCTTCTCCAAAGTCCACTAAGAGGTCAGAGAAAATCATGTACTGGTACCATAATGCTACAATAGTACATTTAACCAGGGCTTTTTTTCAGCTGGAACTTGGTGGAACTCAGTTCCACCACCTTTGGCTCAGGCCCTCTGCTCCCTGCTCAGCTCTACCACTTGTAAACACAGAAGTCCGCCTTCTGTGTTTACAAATGACAGCTTGTCTAAAAACAGCTCCCACAGATCAGATCTCCTAAGAAGCTCCAACTGAGTGCAAGATGGGGACATTGGAAATGCAGGTGCCCAGGGTGCAGTGCAGATGCCCACATCCCACTAGATGATCTCTCTGCAAGAGAGAGCTGCTGGACCAACTACAGTGTGCAGGTAGGTACTAGAGCCAAGTAGGTGCTTCATTTTAATACAATAACAAAAGAAAGACATGTGGATGATGGAGCTTTCAAGGAGGGGGGGGGGAGATGGGGCAGTGGAGGGTGGTTGCATGTAAAGTTCTGTACTGAAGAGGGTTGAAAGTGAGATGTCGATGTTGGGGGTGGGGGTTTGGGGGGTCGTGGTTGAGTTCCAGTACCTATTTTCTGAGAAAAAAACCCTGCTTTTACTATTGTAGCTCTCTTATCTCTTCTTTTTACTCACCGTCAGCTTTGTTCCACAGTAACCACTCCTGGGCAGTGTGGTGACAGTAATGTACTTTTTATTGCTTATTTGAATGACCCCGGTGCAGCTACTGTTCAACAGATGTAATGATGAAGTATTGAATCCCAACAACTCAATGTAACATTTACTGTAAGAGACTGTTATTTGATTCATTCCACATATAACATTGATATCTGGGGAAAATAAACGTAAATTAGTGTATACACACAAAAAGGGTGTACATTTTTTTTTATCTACAGTCATTTGCCTTAATACCTTCTATGGTGACTGGATGAAGGTGACTGGGTTACCTGTCTATGAATACGGGGGAGAGGGGGAGTTCCTGACACTGATTGAGACTGAAGAACTTGTTTGGCTCAGCAATGAAATGTTATAGAACGAGTCCAGCTGACTGTGACTTCCACTAATTATACCATGACCTAGATATAAGAGAACCTTCAGGAGATTATCGTCAGGCCTTCCTATGTTATCTTTCATTTGTTTTGTTTTTTTTTTTGCTTGATTATCCTTTCCCTATACACTTTCCGTTATTGCTTGTCACCTCACTCTGCACTTTTACAAGACCAAGAGCACACCCAGGAAACTCCATTTTGGCAATTGGTTCCTTCACCATAATCAGTCAGCTGTAGAGTTGAGCGAACACCTGGATGTTCGGGTTCGGTGGGTTCGGCCGAACTTCTCTAAAAAGTTCAGGTTCGGTACCAAACTTGACCCGAACTTGACCCCGAACCTCATTGAAGTCAATGGGGACCCAAACTTTTTGGCACAAAAATGACTGTAAAAAAGTCCTGGAAAGTGCTAGAGGGCTGCAAAAGGAGGTAAAATGATTTTAGAACAATAATCTGTCCCTTACAGCAACAGCAGGAACCTGACCCTATAGAACTAGGAGATGATTTTAGAACAATAATCTGTCCCTCTAAGCAGTAGACTCTGCCTAGTCCAGTCAGATCGTTCTGTAATGCAGGATGAGATGTTATTAGATCTGCAATCTGTCCCTCACAGCGCCGGCAGCATCCTCTCCCTACACTAGCCTGAGAGCATGTGACATGCAGCACTACGTGACTCACATGATGCACTGGCCAATCACAGCCATGCCATTAGTAGGCATGGCTGTGATGGCTTCTAAGGGCAAACCAGTGAAACGCTTGTTGATTGGCTGCCCTGCAGCTATTCAACAGGCGGGATCAAATACCCAAACCCCGAACCCAAACTTTTTTCAAATGTCCGGGTTAGGGTCTGGGTCATGGATACCCCAAAGTTCGGTAGGGATCCGAGCTTTACAGTTCAGGTTCACTCAACTCTAGTCCGCTGGTTATACCTTTGGACAGATGTGTTGAATAAATAACTGCATAATAACTGCGTATTCTATGTTATATAGTCAATAGTTGATTAACAAATATTTCAATTTATATAACTTGTTCTATGTTGTGATGATCAGATTTTTTTAATGCTTACAATTCAACTAAAGCGTATCTTTTAGATCTCTGTCCCTTCCTAATTATTCATTTACCTTATGTTAGTTGTGTGACTTTGTTAACATCATCCTTAAAAAATCAAAGAAAATCATTTTCTAGGCCATCATCAGCCATATGCCTTTTTTTAGTCCAAGTCATTATTGTTTTAATGTAAAGCTTAGCTTCATGTGTCCATTGGGTGGTTATACAGTCTTGCAACATATTGACCCGTGGATTGGTAAGCTAAGTTTGCCAAAGATTGATTGTTTGCTAGCTAGGTCTTTCATCGGGGAAGGTAACCGTATTTCTCTAAATAGTATAAAGAATCTAAAGATTTGCTTGTGAATATGTCTGCACAGTTTTTTTAATGGTACGCAGTATATTTGTGGAAATCTGACTGTCACACCTCTATGAGCCATTAATATGGAATTGGTCCCCTTGTGTGGCTAGAACATCTTCCACTGTTCTGGGAAGGCTTTCCACAAAATTTTGGAGGGTGTCTATGGGAATTTGTTGCCAGTTGTGATGTCAGTTACTGATGTTGGATGAGGTCCTTCACACCAAACTGGTTAACCCATGTCTTTATGGAGCTGGTCCAAACTGGTCAACACATGACTTTATGGAGCTGGTCCAAACTGGTCAACCCATTACTTTATGGAACTGGTCCAATGTTTTTATGGAGCTGGTCCAAACTGGTCAACCTATAACTATATGGAACTGGTCCAATGTTTTTATGGAGCTGGTCCAAACTGGTCAACCAATGACTTTATGGAACTGCTCCAATGTTTTTATGGCGCTGGTCCAAACTGGTCAAACAATGTTTTTGCACACAGGGCAGTCATGCTGGAACTGAAAATGGTCTTCACCAAACTGTTACCACAAGGTTGGAAGATGTCCTTGTGTAGTATTAATTATCCCCTTCACTGGGGATACCTGAACACTAGGGATGGACGAACGGTTCAGCCCGAGCATCCCCGAATTTAGAACATTATGGGGTGTTTGGCTCAACTTCGGCACCACCGAATGGCCCATATTGCATAGTGCTCAGGCGGCAAGCACAGCTCCTCCTCCGTGGGAGGGCTTCCGCCATCTGGGCTCACTTTGTTTTGACAGTTTATTTATAGTGAAGGGTGGGGCCACCTAGTGACTTACAGGTGACCCCGCCCCCTTCTGATGCCATGTGATGTCAGAGGGGCGGGTCACTCAATAACATCACTGTTGGCCCTGCCCTTTCACTATAAATAAACTGTCAAAATAAAGAGAACAGATGGCGGGAGCCCTCCCATGGAGGAGGAGCTGTTGCGGCATTTCTTTTTTGGGTCCATCGCGCGCCATGATTGACGATGGATTACAACGGGGAACACTATATTTTTTTTAAAAAAGGACTTGTCCCTAATTGTCTCCTGTGTTTTTTTCTTTTTTGACACTTTTGGTGAATTAGTAGGGGTACGATGTACCCGATACTAATTCACATAGAGGGGGTGGGCTCTGGGGGACCTTATTTAAGGGGGCTTCCAGATTCCAAAAAGCCCCTCACGCAAAGGCCCCCACAACTACAGCCCAGGGTTGTGGGGAAGAGGCTCTTGTCCCCATCAACATGGGGACAAAGTGCTTTGGATTTTAGGGGGACCCCATGTCATTTTTTTAAATTAATTTTGGCATTGTGTTCCCCTTAAAATCCATACCAGACCCAAAGAGCCTGGTATGGACTGGGAGGGACCCTACGCAAATTATTTCAGTGAGCCGGCAATATATTAATTTGGCATTGTGTTCCCCTTAAAATCCATACCAGACCCAAAGAGCCTGGTATGGACTGGGATGGACCCTACGCAAATTATTTCAGCTGCAAGTGATTTAGATGCCAAATTTTCCTGTACAAATGTCATTTTGCTCTGGCTATGTTATAAACATGACGACATGCGCCCTTTTACAGGCAGACTAAGGGGACCCCCAGGCACATTATTTAACCACTTCCCTACCACCGTATGCAGAATGACGTCCGGAAAGTGGTTGAGTTATCCTGACTGGATAATATGATGTCCAGCAGGATAACATGCCGGCGCGCGGAAGCACTTTACCATGTGATCAGCCATGACCAATCATGGCTGGTCACAGTGTAAACAGAAAGAGACCTTTTATCAGCTTTTCCTGTACTCTGGTCTGCGGACCTGAGTAGAGGAGAGCTGATCGGCTGCTCTCCTGACAAGGGGGGTTTGTGCTGATGGTTTATCAGCGCAGCCAACCTCAGATTGCCACCCTAGACCACCAGGGAGCCTACCCAGGGACTACCATTTTGTTTGGGTACAGCATCGTATGACTGCGCAATTGTCATTCAAAGCGCAACAGCACTGAAAGCTGAAAATCGGTCTGGTCGGGAAGTGTTCTAAGTGCCTGGTATTGAAGTGTTTAAGGGATATTTCATTTTTATTGTTTCACTTAAAGCATTATTAAAATCACTGATTCATTTAAAAACATTTTATTTCATTGATACATGTCCGCTAGGGCAGGACCCTGGTACCCATACACTTTTTATGGCAATAACATTGCATATAAGCCTTTGAAATGAGCACTTTTGATTTTTCATATTCGGGTCCCATAGACTTTAATGGTGTTTGAATGTTCGTACAAATTCTTTGTCTGTTCACATGTTCTGGTGTGAACAGATCCGGGGGGTGTTCGGCCAATCCCTACTGAACACTATCATTTGAAGGGGAATCCACAGACTGTGGCCATATAGTAAGTGTAATGGTCAGGTGTCCACAATATTTTTCCTATTCAATGTAGCTAGTAGTAGTAGTAAGTCCCATCTCATTGGACTTATTCTGTAATGATGATGACTAGAGTTCATCAAACCTCTGGAAGTTCGGGTTCTGCTGGTTCGGCCAAACTTCGGGACAAAGTCCGGGTTCGGGTCCGGACAGGACCCAAACTTTGACAAGGACCCCGAACCCCATTGAAATCAATGGGGACCCGAACTTTTAGGCACAAAAATGGCTGTAAGAAAGTTCTGGAAAGTCCTAGAGGTCTGCAAAAGGAAGGATAATGGGGGTAAGGGTCTGACAAGTGCCCTACAAAGAAATGGGGATAGGGAAATAACTTAAAATAATTTTAAAAAATAATCACATAAAAAAATCAAAAATGGAGGTGGATGTGGACTATCTTCAAACTGTGTGAGAAAAGTATACATTAGCCGGGAGAAGCCATATCACTGTTCTTAGAACATCTGCAGACTGTGTGTGAAAACTATAAATTAGCTGGGAGAAGCCATATCACTGTTCTAAGAACAGTGATATGGCTTCTCCCGGCTAATTTATACTTTTCTCACACAGTTTGAAGATGATTGTAGATTCTACAATCATCTTAAAACTGTGTGTGAAAAGTATACATTAGCCGGGAGAAGCCATATCACTGTTCTTAGAGCATCTGCAAACTATGTGTGAAAACTATAAATTAGCGGGGAGAAGCCATACCACTGTTCTAAGAACAGTGATATATACTATTACTGTTCTTAGAACAGTGGTATGGCTTCTCCCCGCTAATTTATAGTTTTTACACACAGTTTGCAGATGTTCTAAGAACAGTGATATGGCTTCTCCCGGCTAATCTTTTTTAAAAATTATTTTAAGTATTTCCCTATCCCCATTTCTTTGTAGGGCACTTGTCCGACCCCTACCCCCATTTTCCTTCCTTTTGCAGACCTCTAGGACTTTCCAGGACTTTTTTACAGCAATTTTCAAAACTTTTATGAAATTACCAGAACCCTGGACCCGAACCCGGAGCTTTTTATGAAAAGTCCGGGTTCAGGTCCGGGTCCCGGACACCCAAAAGTTCGGTACGGACCCAAACTTTACAGTTCGGGTTCGTCAACTCTAATGATGACATTTTGTGACTCATTGAAGTGGTTTCCTTGGCTAAAGGATACCACATGTATCAGTAATGAAACCTCTTCAACATTATAAGGCCAGTTTTAACCAACCACTATTAGCTATTGAGCAGGAAAGCAGGAAGTTGCATATCAATGATGTACTGTCACGCCTATAGCTTACATTGGGTGAAATATTAGGGAGAGGTGGAACTAGGCAGGGTTATGGTGTACTTTGTTATACTTTAATTACATTGGATGTAGTACAACATCTTCAGTTTGCAACTCCCTGATTTCCTGTTGAGTTCCTTGGTGCATGGTTGAGTTCCCTTTGATAGGGATCCTGAGTTCTAGAGGGAAGGGATTTTCTTTCACAAAGATTTTATTAGGGCTTAACAGAAAAAGTAATATCATGTTAGTAGGCTGGAGCCACCCATAGAGAAACAATGACAAACATGTGAGGTTGAGGAAACAAAGCCTCCCGGTAACAGGTAGAGAAACTGAAGTTGAGCAGTCAGCTTGAGCTCTTAAACAAACAACAGTACACAAAGGAATGAATGACGGATAAGTTGAAAACTGTTAAGCCCCATGCACACTCTCACACAAAACAGAAGGTTTTTTTTTCTAAGCTTAAAAAATACCTTTTAAATTACCTAAAGGCACATAGGATAACATTAGTTGCTTATACAGGATGAATGCTAAAATCTTTTTTTAAAGCTTGTGTGCATTAAGCCTTAAATACCAGGCTACAAAATCATAGAGGAAATTATAACAGAACCAAGAGCTCAAGAACCGGACTTCTGACATTGTTTGATGAATTGGTCGAAACGAATGGTGTGTGCTTGGGATGGAAGCATCTAAAAAAATAGGTGGGGGGGAGGGGGATACCAGATTGAGTAAAGAATAAAAGAAAGAGAAAAGTGGAAAAAAGAAAAGAGGGGGAGGGTTGTTGGGGGGTGGGGGGGTAAGAGGGAAGATGAATGGAAGGTTGGGAAGGGGGAAGGAGGGTAGAAAGGCAAAGGCAAGGGTCTCCACCTTCACTGAAGCCGAAATACAAAAAAAATATTCTAGATAATAAGTGGGTTTGTAATTAGGGAGAAGCCTCCATCAAACAGGTATATTCCACATATTCCTAAAAATGAAGCCAGAAGGTGTGTGTACATTTTTAAAGGGTGTCATGGGCTGTGATGATGAGTTCTTCCATCTCTAACTTTGTGTTTGCATCTGAACCCGTCAGTAAGCTTTGGGACACTAGTGGAGCCCCACAGAATTGGATTTCCATGCAGATTTGAAGTGGTGATATGTTGACTATTAGATATTGGTTTGATAATTGCCACAAAGAAAATGTGAAATAATACGGAAGCACATCTACTATGATTCCACATTGTGAACCTGTCTCCTTACCTTTAGGCATGGTATCACCCATGGCGGTGGTGTCATTTAATAAAGAATTGCAATAACATCCTGATACTCCATTAACAATGCTGCTCTCTTCATCAGGAAAGCATTGGTTGGTTTCTAGGTAAAAACATAATTACAAATTGCAAATATTTTGTTTTGTGAATCTAAAATATCAGCATTCTGACTTTACTCGTATTTTCCTGCACAGTAGTCCTTATGAACAACAAAAAACTCATTGAGTTTGCAGACCAGAAAAAAAAAAACCTTAGGAACTTGTTTCAATTGACACATTGTAGGAGATTTACTAAAACTAAGGAGTGCAAAATCTGGTGCAGCTCTGCATAGAAACCAATCAGCTTCCAGGTTTTATTGTCTAAGCTTAATTGAACAAGCTGAAGTTAGAATCTGATAGGTTACCATGTACAGCTGCACCAGATTTTGGGTGCTCCAGTTTTACCAAATCCTTCCTCCTATGCATCTTGGCATAACCAAGCATAACAAGAGGTGCAACTGACTATTCAGTCCTCCAAGGCAGGCTGGGTATTGTATTGGATGCTGCTCATACTTTATATTTTTATTTCTATTTAGGTTTTACATATTAGGGTCAATAGTTATGCGTCTATGGTTTTGAGATTGCATGTTTTGATATGTTATTTGATTCTGATCTGTCTATTGGCTTGTTATCTGTTATTTTTTTATTAATATACATACATTTTTTTACACAGTGTTTGTGTCGCTTTACTCTTCTCTTCTTTTTGCAGTCTCAGAAACCATTTTCCCCATCAGAGGTGAGAGAATTCCTCTGAATGAGACTTCCAAAGGTGACACTGTTGACCCTGTGATGAAGGTGAGACTTCCAAAGGTGACACTGTTGACCCTGTGATGAAGGTGAGACTTCCAAAGGTGACACTGTTGACCCTGTGATGAAGAGCTGTGACTCAGAAATGTGTAGGTGGTAAAACTAAAGTATACAGGGACAAGAAAGAGTGCAAGGCTGGCTCTGTCTATGATTCATGGTCTGCTTTGCCTGTTTTTCCATATATGAACATTCTGTAGGAGTCAGGTGAAGGAACCGGATGTGTATTGTCAGCTTTTTTCATCTTGGCAGGGCAACAGGTTTCAAGCATAGACATGGACCTACAGTATCTCACAAAAGTGAGTACACCCCTCACATTTTTGTAAATATTTTATTCTATCTTTTCATGTGACAACACTGAAGAAATGACACTTTTCTACAATGTAAAGTAGTGAGTGTACAGCTTGTATAACAGTGTAAATTTGCTGTCCCCTCAAAATAACTCAACACAAAGCCATTAATGTCCAAACCACTGGCAACAAAAGTGAGTACACCCCTAAGTGAAAATGTCCAAATTGGGCCCAATTATCCATTTTCCCTTCTCTGTGTCATGTGACTTGTTAGTGTTACAAGGTCTCAGGTGTGAAGGGGGAGCAGGTGTGTTAAATTTGGTGTTATCACTCTCTCACTCTCTCATACTGGTCACTGGAAGTTTAACATGGCACCTCATGGCAAAGAACTCTCTGAGAATCTGAAAAAAAGAATTGTTGCTCTACATAAAGATGGTCGAGGCTATAAGAAGATTTCCAAGACCCTGAAACTGAGCTGCAGCATGGTGGTCAAGACCATACAGCAGTTTAACAGGACAAGTTCCACTCAGAACAGGCCTCGCCATGGTTGACCAAAGAAGTTGAGTGCATGTGATCAGCATCATATCCAGAGGTTGTCTTTGGGAAATAGACGTATGAGTGCTGCCAGCATTGCTGCAGAGGTTGAAGGGATGGGGGGTCAGTCTGTCAGTGCTCAGACCATACGCTGCACACTGCATCAAATTGGTCTGCATGGCTGTAATCCCAGAAGGAAGCCTCTTCTAAAGATGATGCACAAGAAAGCCCTCAAACAGTTTGATGAAGACAAGCAGACTAAGGACATGGATTACTGGAACCATGTCCCGTGGTCTCATGAGACCAAGATAAACTTATTTGGTTCAGATGGTGTCAAGCATGTGTGGCGGCAACCAGGTGAGGAGCACAAAGACAAGTGTGTCTTGCCTACAGTCAAGCATGGTGGTGGGAGTGTCATGGTCTGGGGCTGCATGAGTGCTGCTGGCACTGGGGAGCTACAGTTTATTGAGGGAACCATGAATGCCAACATGTACTGTGACATACTGAAGCAGAGCATGATCCCCTCTCTTCGGAGATTGGGCCGCAGGGCAGTATTCCAATATAACAACCCCAAACACACCTCCAAGATGACCACTGCCTTGCTAAAGAATCTGAGGGTAAAGGTAATGGACTGGCCAAGCATG
>BLSH010179916.1:73956-92041 GCA_018402905.1 Glandirana rugosa
TTTCTGTCGGGGTCTGGTCGTCTCTGCCGGGGTCTGGTCGTCTCTGTCGGGGTCTCGTCGTCTCTGTCGGGGGTCTCTGCCGCTCTGGGGCTGTCTCTGCTGCTCTGGGGCTGTCTCTGCTGGTCTGGGGCCGTCTCTGCTGGTCTGGGGCTGTCTTTGCTGGTCTGGTCTGTCTCTGCTGGTCTGGGGCTGTCTCTGCTGGTCTGAGGCTATCTATGCTGGTCTGGGCTGTCTCTGCTGCTCTGGGGCTGTCTCTGCTGGTCTGGGGCCGTCTCTGCTGGTCTGGGGCTGTCTTTGCTGGTCTGGGGCTGTCTCTGCTGGTCTGGGGCTGTCCCTGCTGGTCTGGTCTGTCTCTTCTGGTTTTAAGCTGTCTCTGCTGGAGTGGGCTGTCTCTATGGGGATGCCCCTTTGCTGGATTTGGATGTCTTTCAGAATATCCTGTCACGGACCACCCGTGAGAATGCTCATGTCCCCCCACCCCCTTTATCGGGCTGCCCAGTTTAAAATGCCCAGGCCTATTTTCTGTCCCAGTCCCTGTCTGGAGGCCACACTACAGGTTCACAGAGGAACCTGGTATATGATATTGACTGGAGAGGACTAAGTTGGAGGTGATTTTACATGCATTGTATATCACTCCATTAAGATGAGGGCATTGAGAGCACAGTGGTGATCGGGAAGAGGTGGTTTAGAAGCTTAAGAAGATTTGTGGATTTGAATCTCACATTATACACTTTTGATGAACTGCCACTTTTTTTAACATTGGATGTGTATGTAGGACACTATGCTGTTGATTTACTAAAGCTGGAGAGTGCAAAAACTGGTGCAGCTGTGCATGGTAGCCAATCAGCTTCTAACCTCAGCTTGCTCAATCAAGCTTTGACAATAAAACCTTGAAGCTGATTGGTTTCTGTGTGGAACTGCACCACATTTTGCACTTTCAAGCTTTAGTAAATCAACCCCTATTACCACTATGTTGGCTGTTTTGCATGTTATTTCACATTTACATTTTTGAGACTGGTAGCAAAGCACACATTAATTGTATTTTCATTCATGAATTGTGTGAACACATTTGTGTGCATGCAGCAACCCACAGATTATTATTTGGTAAAATAATTAGGTTTCATTTTTGAATTTTAGAGTTATTAATTGGTAGTGCATCAGTTATTCACCAATAAAAAAATAAAAAACACTGATGTGAAGTGTAATAGCAGAGGAGGACCTAAATACCCTCCCAGCAGCCAGTAGCCAGCATCAGGTGGAGACTGATTACTGTGATCTGCTGGCTCTTGTGAGGCACCTGCTGGTGGACAATGAAACTGCAACCTTCTGTTGGTGGAAGCACAGTGCCACCAGCAGGCGATACGGGTCCTGACAATGGGTGTTCTAAATAAATCGTCTGCCCTGGTTATGAAATATTCTGGGTAAGCCCCATTCCCTTTTACTTTATTTAAAACTTTCTACCACGTATTGGTTATGCTAATTAGAGTTAAACGAACACCTGGATGTTCGGGTTCGGCGGGTTCGGCTGAACTTCACGGAAACGTTCGGGTTCGGTACTGAACGTTATCCAAACTTTACCCCGGACCCTGAACCCCATTGAAGGCAATGGGGACCCTAACTTTTCGACACAAAAATGACTGTAAAAAAGTACTGGAAAGTGTTAGAGGGCTGAAAAAGAAAGAAAATTAAGAGATGTTATTAGATCTGCAATCTGTCCCTCAAAGCAGTAGTAATCTCTACCTAGTCCAGTATCAGATCGTTCTGTAATCAGATCTTTCTGTAATGCAGGATGAGAGATCATTCGGTAATCAGATTGTTCTGTAATGCAGGATGAGATGTTATAGATCTACAATCTGTCCCTCAAAGCAGTAGTAGTAGTAATCTCTACCTAGTTATTAGATCTGCAATCTGTCCCTCACAATCTGTCCCTCACAGCACCGGCAGCATCCTCTCCCTACACTAACCTGAGAGCATGTGACATGCAGCACTGTGACTCCAGCCTCATATAGAGGCTGGGTCACATGATGCACTGGCCAATCACAGCCATGCCATTAGTAGACATGGCTGTAATGGCTTCTAGGGAAAACCAGTGAAACGCTTGTTGATTGGCTGCCCTGCAGCTATTCAACATGCGTGATAAAACACCAGAACCCAGAACCCAAACGTTTTTCTCAAATGTTCGGGTTCGGTACACGGACACCCGAAAGTACGGTACGGACCCGAACTTTACAGTTCGGGTTCGCTCAACTCTAATGCTAATATATCAAGAGTTGTAGGTTTAATAACTTTTAGCAGAGTTTTTCTATGGCTTTAAAATAATTCAAGGGCTCCTATGAGGTAAGAAGGCTGAGAAAGGCAACCCTAAAACTTCCAGAAATAAACAGGACTCTCCCAGGATCTATCCACAATGAAGTAAAATGCTGGGCATTAAGTGCAGTGGTTTGCTTTCATTTAGTTAGACTAAAGCCAACAGAAACACTAAAAATACAAGAACACTCTATAAAGTCAGTTAATCTTGATTTGCTACCTCCACATATTCCACAACCTGGAGGACTTTACATCTTAATAGGTATAATGATTCTTTTTTTAAACTAGGAAAATGAAATGAATCACCTACCTGTACAATAAGATGAGTAGCAAAAGGGCACTGGTGTCCCGATTAATTTGTACACATAGTATCCCTGGGGACAAGCCTTAACCTGGATGGTTGATGTCTGGTAGCAGCAGTTTCCACTGTAATGGGCACAAGCAGTGCGATTCACGATGCCGTCTGTAATGACCGGATGTGCTCCATTCATCCACACTGGAATGTTTGTATTACATCTATAGGTAGGTACACAGTATTCTGGTATATGAACGCCTCCACTGCCATTAAACTGATACCATCCATTCATGTAACTATCACAGCTCGGGGTTGAGTATTGCGTGTTGTTTACACTTCTCCAGGGCTCACTGAGCACAGTGCGGTTTACACAAGGATCAGAGCAGGAAGAGGAGCCAAGGGTATCGGTACAGTCAGATCCTAAGTCACAAAATATAAAATCAATAATCAGACCGGAACCAATACCATCCATCCTAATACCCGCTCCTGCCTCTGACTTCACAAATGCTGATTCCCTGTCTATCTGATTACTGGGCCAATTATCAAAATTCAAACTTCTAACCACAACCTGCGATGTCTGCTCCAATCGGACTCCTCAATACTTTGTCCTGCTAATTTCCACATAGCAGTGCATAGTGCGGTCCAACATGTCTGCATTCTGTAGTCTGCTCCCCATGAAGCCCGAAGCGCTCAGCTCTGAGAGTCTCCAGTTAAGGAGTTGTCATTCCCCGGCTGCTGTGACCATGGAAACAGCTAATCAAGCATAATCTGTGCTTGATTAGCTGCAGCGGAGGGCAGGGGAGAAATCTGGGGTCTAACAAACCCCTGATATCTCCATAAAGAACACCTGTCACCTGCAAGAATTTTTTTTTTTTTTTTTTACTTTTTTTTTTCGCACACTGTGACCAGAGCAATACAGTGTTACCATAGTACTACTCTGGGGAAGTGATCAGGATTTTTTTATTATTTTTTTTTACAACTTATGATTGCTTATACCAGTGAATTTCATTGGTATAAAGAACCGGTATAAAGAACCGGTCGCCTCTAGGGCTCTCCTGTGACCTCTAGAGGCGAGCAGACCATATTACAAGACCAAAATAAAGAAACCTTTATATGCTATTGCCTAGCATATTGCAGGTGAGAGGCTGGCATGCACAATGGTGACAAGGGAAGGAGGAAAAGTCACAGATTTATGGTAACAGTCCACAACTACAGTTAACCTTTCACAGCGGTGGAGGGATGCACTAAGACACCATGGGGTTGATTTACTAAAGTCGAAGAGTGCAAAAACTGATGCAGCTGTGCATGCTAGCCAATCAGCTTCTAACCTCAGCTTGTTCAATCCAAGCTTTGAAAATAAAACCTGGAAGCTGAATTTTTTATAGCACTTTATTTATGTATTTATTTGGATGAAATTACGATCTATTAATTTGGGTCCAGCCGTGGATGAGCACAATTGATTGTTTACAGCGTCCAGCCCTGAGACACGTGCACTTATGAATTATTGTTTTAGAAGCTGTAAATATTGCCGTATGCATTATAATTCTAAATATTTCATATATTTGGAATATTTATATGATATTGTTTATTACACAAATGGACACATAAGAGTTAATATTAAGGTTTATTTACGCATTAAAGATAGCGCTCCTCTATCCCCTCTCCTACTAAGTTAACCAATAGTGCGGATACTATTTAGTGGAAGCAGCCATCTTGCAGCTTTCTATCTTTAAAGAGGTAGCATGAAAGTATCCTAACAAAAAAATCTAAATATGAGCTGTGGCTCGGGTCAAAGGGAATGTTATGCTTTTTAAAGTGATATCATTCACTCTTATGGATTGCGGTGATGTGTTAAAACCACAACGCGTGGTAACACATGGACAGCAATGAATTGAATTGTAATGCCTTTTATTCTGAATGCACAAGGCACTATTCCACCGGTTGGAACTCATCTGCAATGTGGACCTCCACACCTCATATTCCTCTCTGTGCTCATATTCCCCTATGGGTGTTATCACCACATTTGGCTCCTAATAAATTACATCACACCCCATTATAAAATTAGATGGTAAAGTCACCTATCTGACACAGTCCTTAGTTTTCCTATAACACAAGATAGTGATATTCAAATGCTTACCGGTGGTTATAGAGCTGCTGGTGGTCTCTGAGAAAGGAAAGAAGGGATCAGTCATATAAAAGTGGAAAACATTTCATTATATTGTATTATATTTCTTTATATTATAATATATTTTATATTCTCCAGTATTGTTTGATAGGGATTTTTCACACGGACATTGATAACAGCCGATTGGGTTGCCTTTTTACTGCTTTCCAGCTCCACTCAAATCTGATAAAACATGGATTGGATGGAGGAGTACACACTGCACCCTTAGTGTTGACTCACATCATGGCGAGCAAGAAATAACGCTTCCTGCAGAGTTCAGCAGGTGTTGACAGTTTGCAGCCACCTCCATTCCCTTCTATGGACAGGTCTTTTAAGAGCTCTGCCCGGATCCACTAGGATCAAACCACAGCTCGCCCTGCTTGGGGACCACTTGAACTACAGATTGGGGGGTTGTTTTGGGGGTTACACCTTGCTCTCCCCTCCCCACCTTTTTTTCCCCACATTTTGTTCGGAGCTGGAGTGGTGTTGGTGCTGCCGACCACAAGTGGAAGAAACATTTCTCTCCCCCTGGGATGGCAAAGAGCAAATGCTAATGAAAACTGAGTGTTTGGAAGATTCCATTATATCGATATAGAAGTTGTCTATTCAGCAAAAAACTCTTCCCTTCTTTTATGCAGAATTCCTTTATTCTTTTGCACATCATCCTGTGGAAGAACTGTTTGAGATATAAACAGATTAAACAGATCATTTTGAGCAAACACCTTCTACAATTAAGCCCCTGACGAAAGGCGTGAACCTGAAACGCGTCAGTTTGCACATCATCCTGTGGAAGAACTGTTTGAGATATAAGCAGATCATTTTGAGCAAACACGTTCTACAATTAAGCCCCTGACGAAAGGCTTGAACCTGAAACGCGTTGGGCTCTATCCCCTTGTATAGGAGTGTGGAATGTGATCTTTTTTCTATATTGATATAGCCAAAGGCTAATGCCAAACAAGTTGTTACCATATATGTGTTCTTAACAGATGATACAGTGATATATACATATGTCTTTTTCTTTTTTTGTATGCAATTTTAATAATGGATTTATGTGCAATAAATATGACTGTTCAGATAAACCTGACTTTCTAAATGTGTTCTGTGCCACCTTGAAAGTCCCACAAACAAGGGGATGTTATTTTGTTCATATTGATAGGGATTGGTGGTGATCACAGACTTGAGCGCTCCTCTGGTAGACTATTATTTAATCAACATACATACCTGAGCAGTGGCAATCTGCACTCATTTCTACCTATACTGCCACGAAAAATATAAACAGGTGGGATGAACCCCAACATTTTTTACTATAGTGGTACTTGACATCCCATACGATCTCAATATTTTCCCCTCAGTCACCAACCACATGTGAGAGACAATGGAGTGTGGGTACGCTCTATCATATCCTATGGTCGTGCCCAGCAGTATCACCCTTATGGTTAGAGACATTCCGCCTAATCAACCAGATCTATGGTATCACAATCCCTATTTCCCCAGGTACAGCCCTATTCTCCCTGGAATTAGGCAACGTTCCATCCAAATTGAGTAGACCGATCATTCATATTCTTATGGTAACGCATCTGTTATTGGTCAGACCCTGGAAAAATCCTAATACATCATACAATTAACTCATTCTCATGCCATATATGAACTGTTATTTGCTTCGTCCATTGGTAAATATCAGGCTGGCAGCTCATCTTGGGAGACATGGTGCAACAGGTATGCCAAAAAACACTTCAAATGTCCACACCTGACTTATCATATTCGTGACCTGTATATTGACTGTGTAGTTCTACAAAATGCTACTTGTTATATTCTATTTTTCTCTTTTTGTGATGTGTTTGATTACGCCTATACCTCTAATCGATAATGCAAGGTATTACCGATGTTACCTGCACATATAACACCTTATGTCAGTTGTATTCTCATCTGTCATATACAAGCGCCAACTAGAATACTGTTTGTATTTGTGTACTGTTGAAACTTTTATAAGTTCAATTAAAATATATTGAAATTAAAAAAAAATGAATTCAAGGGCTCCTATGAGGTTAAGGTTTTGAGAAAGGCCACCCTAAACCTTCCAGAAATAAAAGCCTGACAGGACTCTTCCAGGATCTTCCAAAAATGCAAGTACATTCTACAAATTCGGCTGATCTTAATGTTACCTCCAGATATTCCACAACCTGGAGGACTTTAAACCTTAATAGGTATAATGACTGTGTTTAGGAAAAGGAAATGAATCACTTACCTGTACAATAAGACGAGTAGTACAAGGGGCCTGGAGTTAAGAATAATTTGTACACATAGTATCCCTGGGGACAAGCCTTAACCTGGATGGTTGATGTCCAATAGCAGCAATTTCCCCTGTAATGGGCACAAGCAGTGCGATTCACAATGCCGTCTGTAATGACCGGATGCGTTCCATTCATCCACACTGGAGCTTGTGAATTACATATACCTTCGGGTACACAGTATTCTGGTATACGAGTACCTGCACTGCCAACAAACTGATACCATCCATCCATGGAATAATCGCAGGCCAGGGTTGAGGATATTGTGTTGTTTGCACTTCTCCAGGGCTCATTGAGGACACTGTGGGTCACACAAGGATCAGAGCAGGAAGAGGAGCCAAGGGAATCAGTACAATCAAATCCTAAGACAAAAAAAATAAAATCAATAAACAGACTGGAACCAATACCATCCATCCTAATACCCGCTCCTGCCTCTGACTGGAACCAATACCATCCATCCTAATACCCGCTCCTGCCTCAGACTGGAACCAATACCATCCATCCTAATACCCGCTCCTGCCTCAGATTGGAACCAATACCATCCATCCTAATACCCGCTCCTGCCTCTGACTGGAACCCATACCATGCATTCTAATACCCGCTCCTGCCTCAGACTGGAACCAATACCATCCATCCTAATACCCGCTCCTGCCTCAGACTGGAACCAATACCATCTATCCTAATACCCGCTCCTGCCTCAGACTGGAACCAATACCATCCATCCTAATACCCGCTCCTGCCTCAGACTGGAACCAATACCATCCATCCTAATATCCGCTCCTGCCTCAGACTGGAACCAATACCATCCATCCTAATCCCCGCTCCTGCCTCTGACTGGAACCAAAACCATCCATCCTAATACCCACTCCTGCCTCTGACTTCAATGCTGCTTCCCTGTCTATCTGATTACTGGCTGCCAGTGATCCAAACTTCTAAGTACAACCTGCAATGTCTGCTCCAATCTGACTCTTCAATACTTTGTTCTGCTAATTTCCACATAGCAGTGTATAGTGCGGTCCAACACATCTGCATTCTATAGACTGCTGTCCATGAAGCCCGAAACGCTCAGCTCTGAGAGTCTCCACTTAAGGAGTTGTCATGCCTCGGCTGCTGTGACCAGGGAAACAGCTAATTAAGCATGATCTGTGCTTGATTATCTGTAGTGGAGGGCAGGGGAGAAATCTGGGGTCTAATAAACCCCTGATGTCTCCATAAAGAACACCTGTCACCTGCCTAACAATATCACATTGGAGGTTTGGTAATCCTCTTGTGATAAGCAAGAAAGTTAAATAAAAAATTAAATAATAAATATATATTTTTTTTAAACAAAGTTTTTTATTGTATTTTTCAGAGTAAGGGTACAGAAGAGAAAAAAAGAGGGAGAGGTAACGTTTATGTCGACTAGTTTGCTGACTTTGGATAGGTTGGGGGTACTCGTGTTTTTCCACTTTTGGTGTATGAGAGATCTAGCCGCTAGGAGTATGTGTGTTGCTACAGGTCTTAGGTCAGGTGGGTATGTGTCAATGCCAATGTTTAGTAGGGCTAGATGGGGGCATGGGTTCTTGAGTATTCCCGTAATGGACGCTAGTTTGTGGAATATGGAGTTCCAACAGCTGGTTAGTGCTGGGCACTCCCAAAGAATGTGGAGAAGGTTCCCTATTTGGCTGCATCCTCTCCAGCACTGGGGAGAGTTTTGTGGGGAGAATGTTGCTAATCTGTAGGGGGTATAGTACCACCTAGTGGATATTTTTAGGGACATCTCCCAATGGGAGGTACAATGCGATGAGTGGGCGATAGCTTTGAAGGCATTGTTACATTGTTTATCCGTGAAGGTGTTGTGCAGGTCTTTTTCCCATTTTAGCATTGGGGGTGTTTTGGTGAAGATCTTTTTGTCATTTAGTATATTGTAACAAATTGAGATTCATTTCTTATCCTTTTTGGGGGCCGCGAGGAAGTCCCACGCCCTCGCATTGACCAATAGTTCTGTTAGAGGGTGTTTGGAAAGAAAGTGTATTATGCGGGTTATGTTATATAGCTGTTGTTGGGGGATATTAAATTCGTTCATCACTTGCGTTCGGGATTTGAGGACATGGTCATCGTACAGTTGATGGATAAAATGTAAACCACAGGTTGTTAAAGGTTTGGTGTTGAGAGGGTTTAGTATTTTCCTAAAGAGGTTGATGTGTAGTGGAGTTGTAGTCAGGATATATTTTTTCCCTTCTTGGTCTGAGATATGTCTCCAGGCCTCTAAAGACGCCTGCGTGGGGAGTGGAAGCTGGGATAGATCCTGCTTAATCCATGTATCCAGCAGTAATAACTCACTGAGATCTTGGGTTTCAGCTACACTTCTCTCAATTTCCACCCAGAGGGGAGTCTCTCCTTTTGAAACCCAGTGTTTCAATTGTTCTAAGCGTACTGCCCAGTAGTAATCCACTAAGTCGGGTAGACCTGCCCCTCCTGTGAGTTTATGTTTGGTGAGAATTTTTTCAGAGCACCTTGCTCTTTTTCCTAGCCATATGTACTTGGATATCTGTTTTTTCAGCATTTTTAGGTTACTCAGTGGGATGAGAGTTGGGAGGGCTCTAAACAAATAGATAATTTGAGGCAGAATATTAATTTTAAATGCTGCTATTCTTCTGCTCCAGGAGATTTCGCAGTTGGAGAAACTTGCAAGCTCTTTGGATATTTTTGATATCAGTGGGGTGATATTGGCGGAGGTTAAGTGGTCTGTTGACTTGGTTAGGTTAATCCCTAGATAGTTTACATTTGTTGTACTCCAGACAAAGGGGAAGCGAGCTTGTATATCTCTGGCTATTGTTTGGGGGATTCCCAGATCGAGAATCATGGATTTGGAGGTGTTGATCTTATAATAAGACACTTTGCTAAATTGTTGTATTGTTTGGTATGCCGATTCTAGTGACTTTTTGGGCTTAGTTATGAATAAAATTATGTCGTCTGCAAATAAATTTAGTTTGTGGTGTCTATTGCTAAAGGTAAATCCCGAAATTGAGGAGTTGGAGCGTATTGACTCAGCCAATGGTTCTAGAATTACATTAAAAATTAAAGGGTAAATGGGGCAGCCCTGCCTTGTCCCATTTGTAATTGGCAATTGTTTAGATAGTACATTAGAAGTGTAAACCTGCGCCAAGGGGCAGTAGTAGAGCGCTAATATGGTGGAGAGGATATTTCCTGCAAACCCATATTTCCATAGTGCCATATTCATGTAGTGCCAATGCACTCTATCGAACGCCTTTTCTGCATCCAAGGCTAGGAGCAGAGAAGGCGTTCGGGTTTTAGCTGAGTGGTTAATGATGTTGATGACCCTCCTGGTGGCATCAGAGGTTTGGCGCCCAGTGACAAATCCAGTTTGGTCTTTCTGAATTAGTTGTGGCTGTATATTCATTATTCTTTTGGCTACGAGCTTAGCCAGGATTTTGACGACAGAATTTAGCAGTGAAATGGGTCTAAAGTTAGGTGGCGTTGTGGGGTCTTTCTCTGGTTTTGGCAATGTTATTATGTATGCTTTGAGCATTTCCTGTGGGAGAGCTGCTTTGTCAGTTGTTTTGGTGAAAACTTTTGCTAGATAGGGAGTGAGTTCTTTGTGGAATCGTTTATAAAAATCGTTGGGGAGACCATCTGGTCCAGGGGATTTCCCATTTGGGAGAGATGATATGATTTGTGTAATTTCCTTCTCAGAGAAGGGGGCGTTGAGCATGTTCAGCTGCTCTTGTGTAATAGTGGGCAATTTTATTTTATTGAGGAAGGTATTAATTTCCTCTTCAGACGGTTGGTGGATACTGGGGTCTTCTTTTAAATTGTAGAGGGATTTATAGTAGTCTGCGAACTGATCCGCTATCTCCTGAGGGTGTGTTATTTTCTCTTTATTGATGGGGTGCAAAAGGTGTGATATTCTAGTTTTAGCTTGTTGCTTCTTGAGTTTCCTTGCTAGATAGTTGCCTGCTTTATTCGAGTGTGCGTAGTGGGTGAGCTTTAGTCTCTTGAGATGTTTGTCAAATTGCTCCAACAAGAGGATTCTGAGCTCATGTCTTAGTTTACTGAGTGAATTGGAGATAGCTTCAGTGGGCTTTTGTTTGTTCAGAATTTCAAGTTTATGTATTTCTGTTAGTTTCAAAGTTAATTTAGATTTGTGTTGTTTGTTGATCCTGTATTCTGCTGGATGCATACCCCTCTGATGAAGGCTTTGTGCGCATTCCACAAAATCCAAGGGTCTGACATTGAAGGGGCGTTGAGCTCAAAAAACTCTTGGAGTTGCTTCTTTTCCTTTCCTCCAACACCAATTCGACCGCCACATGGTAAGACCATGTGATGTCCTTGATGGAGGAGGAGGAGGACCTTTCGGAGCACATTTAGATCAACCACAAACATGTCAATTCTTCAGTAGGTACGATGTCTGGAGGAGAAGTGTGTGTAGTCTTTCCCCGTTGCATGGTGACACCTCCAGACATCGTAAACCTGCTCTTCATGAAACAATACCTGGAGGGCGGGTAATCTGCCCTTAGAGGAAGAGGTAGTGTCCGCCACAGGATCAGCTGTGGCATTAAAGTCCCCACACATCAACAGATCCCCGTATTTGACTGAAGAGATTTTTTTAAATAGTCTTCTAGCAAATCTTAGTTGATGTGAGTTTGGACCATACACCGTGACTACAGTCATTGGCCGATTGTTTAGGTCTCCTGTCATGATGAGAAATCTTCCGCTTTCATCAGGAAAGTAGTTTTTCAGTTGAAAAGAGATCGAGTTTCTAAATGCTGATAGGACCCCTTTCCTCTTCTCAGGTGCACTTGCAAGGAAAACATTGGGGTAGTTTCTATGCTCGATCCTGGGAGGGTTTTGTTTAAGAAAATGAGTTTCCTGAACTGCTATAATGTCTGCCTTGCATTCAGTGGCTGTTTTCCATAGTGAAAACCTCTTCGCCGGATGGTTTAGTCCATTCGCATTAATTGACACGCATTTAATAGGCATCTTTGGTTCTAAGGGCTAATGTGGCATTGGGTACTCCCGTTGTGATGTGGAGGACCTGGTCTAATGGGTGGGTAAAGATGAGTCTACGGGTAGGAATGCACCAGAATTCAATGGGGAGCCTGTACCAACAGTCCATGGATAGGGGAAAGGGGATAAGAAGCTTGTAGAGGATAGGAACTGTGAACTGAGTTAACATAAAAAGAGGATCAGGTTGGTCATCCGAGATGTTTATATTCATCTTGGTAGAGTGAGGGCCAATGGGATGTTCTGTCATCCTAGGCCTGGGACTCTGTGTACCTGGGATTCGGGTGGTAGAGCTCCTCCGCTGAACACCTTTTTCTTTGCAGATCACTTTCTGGACACCACTTGCCATTCTGCTTGTATGTGAGCTGGGTATGCGCTAGTCGTTTCTTGTGTAGCTGGGGGGAGGATGCCCCATTGTTGCAGAACCTGTATACCACTTTCTAAGGTGGAAATATGAACTGTGGATCCATTGTAGGTGACTATTAGGCATGCAGGGTTCTTCCATTTATGAGGAACGTTGTGGTTGCCTAAGGTTTGCCAGGTTTCTTCGTTTTTGCAGGGTGTGTTTGGACAGATCTGAAAGGAGTTGGAGGTCTTTGTATTCTGCCGGGAGGTTGTTGCACTGCCTGAAGGCAGTCTTTATAGCTTCCTTGGTCTGGTAGAAATGTACCCTCATTAATGTGTCCCTTGGCAAGTCCGAGGCTATGTATGAGGGCTTGGGTAGCCTGTGGATCCTGTCTATGGCAAGTTCCGTGGCTGAAAGTGAAGGGATTAGGAATGAGAAGAGGGATTGAACGAAGTGTTGTACTTGATCATTTGGAGTTGATTCTGGGATCCCCCTTATCTTCAGATTGTTCCTCCTACTGCGGTCCTCTAGATCCGCCATTTTGTCCTTAATCCACTCAATCTCTTCGTTTTGTGCTAGATGTGCGTCAATCAGAGCGTTGTGGGAGTCTGTGTATTCCTCCATGGATGCTTCTATATTAGTGATTCTGCCTTCTGCTCTTTGTAGGTCTCCTTTAAATTGTTGTATACAGTTCTGCATATCTGTCTGAAGGGAAGATCTCAGGGAGAGAAGCATATCTTTGAGGGTGATGTCTGAGATGGGCTGCCCTTGTGTGGGGAATGCCGCAATTGGGTCTGCGGCTGTGGCTGAGGAGGCTGTGTCCGTGGATGGGGACTGGTTTGGGCCTAGCTCCATGCTTCTGTTGTCGTTCTGCCCAGATGGTGATTCTCTTCTTGGCTTGGCCTTGGCAGGGCTTCTTGTGGAAGGGGAAGAGCTCCCTGAGGAGTCTCCACTGTCAGGGTTGCCTTATTGGGTTGTTGACGGGTTTCCTGATTGTTGATCTGACCGGAGTTCCGTGGTGTCGTTGCAGGCGTTGTCGATCGCCATGCTGCTAGGGCCAAGCGCTGGACGCCTGGAAGAAGCTCGCCAGCTTCTTGATGTGCTGGATGTCTTTCTTGCGCCGGGTCATCTCGTTCGGATGCGGGAGGGTTCCAGCGCTATCCCCTGTCGGATGGAGCTGTGTGCGGCTGCGGAGGAAGAGCTCGTTGTCGTTGGTCCTGGGTGGCCGTGCGGAGCTGCAGAATTAAGCTGCCATCTTCCGTGCTGGTCGCCACGCCCTCTCCAAATAATAAATGTTTTTAAAAAGTGTAATCAAATAGAATTAAAATAAAAGCCAGTTTCACTTGGGCTTCAGATTGTAGAAGAGCAGTGTGAACAGCAAGCTTTGACAAAGCATTTGCACAGCTTTCAGAAAGCTTTCTTGAAGTTTTTAAAGTACCTCCAGTTTGTAAATGTTGAATGCAGATCCTAATGGGAGTGCTGATTGCCACTTTAAGCAAGTTGATAGCAGGCTTCAGCACTTCTTGAAGCTTGTTGAAAGTCTGCTGAAGCCTGCTAACAGCTTGCTTAACCACTTGCCAACCAGCTCACGCAAATATACTGCGGCAAGGTGGTCAGCTAGCGTGAACCACTGTACCTGTACCGCGGTTCGTGCATGTGGTATAGCAGGCACGCGAGCGCCGCGGGAGCTCGCCCGTGGGTCTGGTGGACTCAAAGTCCGCCAGCGACCTGCGATTGCCGGGTACAGAGGCAGAACGGGGATCTGCATTTGTAAACAAGTTGGATCCCCGTTCTGCTAGGTGACATGGCAGAGATCTTCTGTTCCCAGTGATCAGGAACAGCGATCTCTGTCATGTCCTATTAAGCCCATCCCCCCTGCAGTTAGAAAACACCCAGGGAACACACTAAACCCTTTGATCGCCCCCTAGTGTTAACCCCCTTCCCTGCCAGTGTAAATTTTATATTAATCACTGCATTTTATAGCACTGATCAATGTAATAATGTCACTGGTCCTCAAAAAGTGTCACTTGGGGTCAGATTTGTCTGCAATGTCACAGTCCCGCTAAAAATCGCAGATCACCGCCATTACCAATAAAAACAATACAAAAAATTGAAAGTACCTAAATCTATCCCATAATTTGTAGACATGATGACTTTTGCGCAAACCAATCAATATACGCCTATTGCAATTTTTTTTACCTAAAATATGTAGAATTGTAAGAATACATATCAGCCTAAACTGAGGAATACATTTTTTTCATTTATTTATTTATTTTTTGGGTAATTATTATAGCAGAAAGTAAAAAAAAATGTTTGTTTTTTTTCAAAATGGTTGCTCTTTTTTTGTTTATAGCGCAAAAAATAAAAACCGCAGAGGTGATCAAATACCACCAGAAGAAAGCTCTATTTGTGGGAAAAAAGGACATCAATTTTGTTTGGGTACAACGTCGCACGACCACGCAATAAACACTCCCATTAGGATCTGTTTTCAACATTTACAAACTGGAGCTGAATGGTATTTTAACCCTTTCCTGCCCAGGCCAATTTTCAGCTTTCAGCGCTCTCGCACTTTGAATGACAATTGCGCGGTCACACAATACAGTACCCATAAGAAATGTTTATCATTTTTTCACACAAATAGAGATTGCTTTTGATGGCATTTAATCACCGCTGGGTTTTTCATTTTTTGCTAAATAAATTAAAAAAGACCAGAAATTCTGAAAAAAAACGTTTTTTTCTTCGTTTTTGTTATAAAGTTTTGCAAATTATTAATCTTTCTTCATAAATGTAGGTTAACATGTATTCTGCTACATTTCTTTAGTGAAAATAACCCAAATCAGTGTATATTATTTAGTTTATAGGAAAATTATAGAGTCTACAAACTATGAGATATATCTGATAATTGGTCAATCCTGATGTATTGACGGCCGATCTCTTTTCTTGAAGCCCAAAAATGCCAGGACAGTAGAAATACCCCCTAATGACCCCTTTTTGGAAAATAGACGGTCCAAGGTATTTAGTAAGAGGAATGGAAAGTTTTTGAAGTTGTAATTTTTTTGTCAAAATTTATTGGAAAATTAAAATAAAAAAATACATTTTCACAATTTTGTTTACATGCGGTCACCAGTGTAGTACAGCATTATCATATGACTGGTGTGGCGGTGATCAGAGACACTGACTGGTGACAGTATGTAAAAAATAATAATAATATTTTTCCAATTTACATTTTTTTCATGACTTTTTTTTTTTTCTAACACACTGTGACCAGAGCAATACAGTGTTGCAATAGTAACACTGTACTGCTCTGGGAAAGTGATCAGGATTTATTTTACACATGATGATTGCCTCTACCAGTAAATTCCATTGGTAAAAGCAACCATTTTTACTAAATTAAACAGGTTCATTCAGTGTCTTTTGCTGTCCCCTTAAAATAACTCAACACAGAGCCATTAATGTCTAAACCACTGGCAACAAAAGTGAGTACACCCCTAAGTTAATATGTCCAAACTGGGCCCAATTAGCCATTTTCCCTCCCCTGTGTCAAGTGAGTTAGTGTTACAAGGTCTCAGGTGTGAATGGGGAGCAGGTGTGTTAAATTTGGTGTTATCGCTCTCACTCTCTCATACTGGTCACTGGAAGTTCAACATGGCACCTCATGGCAAAGAACTCTCTGAGGATCTGAAAAAAGAATTGTTGCTCTACATAAAGATAGCCTAGGCTATAAGAAGATTGCCAAGACTGAAACTGAGCCGGAGCACAGTGGCCAATACCATACAGCGGTTAAACAGGACAGGTTCCACTCAGAACAGCGCCTCGCCATGGTCAACCAAAGAAGTTGAGTGCAGTGCTCAGCGTCATATCCAGAGTTTGTCTTTGGGAAATAGACGTATGAGTGCTGCCAGCATTGCTGCAGAGGTTGAAGGGGTGGGGGGTCAGCCTGTCAGTGCTCAGACCATACGCCGCGCACTGCATGAAAGTGGTCTGCATGGCTGTCACCCCAGAAGGAAGCCCCTTCTAAAGATGTTGCACATGAAAGCTTGCAAACAGTTGGCTGAAGACAAGCAGACTAAGGACATGGATTACTGGAACCATGTCCTGTGGTCTGATGGGACCAAGATAAACGTATTTGGTTCAGATGGTGTCAAGCGTGTGTGGTGGCAACCAGGTAAGGAGTACAAAGACAAGTGTGCTTTGCTTACAGTTAAGCATGGTGGTGGGAGTGTCATTGTCTGGGGCTGCATGAGTGGTGCTGGCATTGGGCAGCCACAGTCCATAGAGGGAACCATGAATGCCAACATGTACTGTGACATACTGAATCAGAGCATGATCCCCTCCCTTCAGAGACTGGACCACATGGCAGTATTCCAACATAATAACGACCCCAAGACGACCACTGCCTTGCTAAAGAAGTTGAGTGTAAAGGTGAAGGACTGGCCAAGCATGTCTTCAGACCTAAACCCTATTGAGCATCTGTGGGGCATCCTCAAATGGAAGGTGGAGGAGCGAAAGGTCTCTAACATCCACCAGCTCCGTGATGTTATCATGGAGGAGTGGAAGAGGACTGCAGTGGCAACCTGTGAATCTCTGGTGAACTCCATGCCCAAGAGGGTTAAGGCAGTGCTGGAAAATAATGGCGGCCACACAAAATATTGACACTTTTAACCCAATTTGGACATTTTCACTTAGGGGTGTACTCACTTTTGTTGCCAGCAGTTTAGCCATTAAAGGCTGTGTGTTGAGTTATTTTGAGGGGGCAGCAAATTTACACTGTTATACAAGCTGTACATTCACTACTTTACATTGTAGCAAAGTGTCATTTCTTCAGTGTTGTCACATGAAAAGATACAATAAAATATTTACAAAAATGTGAGGGGTGTACTCACTTTTGTAAGATACTGTATATGATCCTCTTACATGTTTTTCCAATTGATCCCTTATGTTTTTTCTTGGTTGGTTTTGGTTCAAAAATGTAATACTTACCCAGATCTAGTTAGTGATGGGCAAATCTATCCATGTTCGATTTGCCAAGAGTTCTGCAAATTTAAAAAAAAAAAGGAAAATAATACCATGGGGGTATTAAATAACATGGTTGGTGATGCATTAAAGCTGTAGTGGTGTTACAGAGCTGTACAATTTTCATGGCAAGTCTCAGTGACAGCATACAGCGTCAGCACATCATTTGCTGTGAAATTGATTTTTTTCTTTTACAATTAGCTTGGCTTACATACAGATGAATGGTTGTGTAAAATGGACCAGGATAGCACAACATTTTTATTGAGGGAGAATTGACTTAAATATACTGAAGCAAAATAGTGCAGGCAGGTACGGTATATTGCTACAAAAATTTAGAGACCAAAGATAAAACAACAGTGTAAAATTACCAGCACTAGGAACATTTTCAATAACAAGGCTAGGCCCAAATGTACAAATGACAAAGAGCACAAGCTGGGGCTTTACTCCAAGAGATAAAATGCTAAAGAGGATACACAAGAGTAAAATTGGCCAGCAGCAGGACAGTTTGATTCACCCTAGGTTCACACCTATGCATTTTTTACTGCGTTTTGCAGTTTGCAGAAATGCACTACAGTCCATTTAACATGGTTTCCTATGGATGTAGTTTTGCGGCGTTGCATTTTTTGGAAAGGGTCGGGGACTTTTCTTCTCACTGCAGTTTGCAT
>BLSH010179917.1:12295-25589 GCA_018402905.1 Glandirana rugosa
CTCGCAACATAATCGTCTCTCCTCTACTCAACGCTCTGACCCTCATCTCCTCTCTGCTAATACAACGCTCTGACCCTCATCTCCTCTCTGCTAATACAACGCTCTGACCCTCATCTCCTCTCTGCTAATACAACGCTCTTACCCTTTGCTCCGTCTAACACTCTCCTTTCTCCTAAGCACTCGTCTCTTACACTCTTCTCCTCCTGAGCTCTCTCTTTCTCCTCTGATGGAAGGCTGTGATCTCTCTCCAAGTTTTACTGACCCAATTCTCTCCTGTAAAGCATTCGCCACAGACTGGCAGATTTGTCCTCCATACAACCGACAACCCCGGAACCCCAACTGTCTTCATTATCACTGATAATCGCTGTCTATGCATTCTATGGGGTCGGTGCTGAGGTCTTCCAATACAATGACTGCAAGAGATTTCATTGGTTCATTCATTGCTTCATTCATTGGCTCACTCATTGCTTCATTCATTGGCTCATTCGTTGCTTCATTAATTGGCTCATTCATTGCGTCAATTGGCTCATTCATTGGTTTATTCATTGCTACATTCATTGGCTCATTCATTGCTTCATTCATTGGCTCACTCATTGCTTCATTCATTGGCTCATTCTTTGCTTCATTAATTGGCTCATTCATTGCGTCAATTGGCTCATTCATTGGTTTATTCATTGCTACATTCATTGGCTCATTCATTGCTACATTCATTGGCTCATTCATTGCATCATTCATTGGCTCATTCATTGGCTCATTCATTGGCTCATTCATTGGCTCATTCGTTGCTTCATTAATTGGTTCATTCATTGGTTCATTCATTGGCTCACTCATTGCTTCATTCATTGGCTCATTCGTTGCTTCATTAATTGGCTCATTCATTGTGTCAATTGGCTCATTCATTGGTTTATTCATTGCTACATTCATTGGCTCATTCATTGCTACATTCATTGGCTCATTCATGGCTTCATTCATTGGCTCACTCATTGCTTCATTCATTGGCTCATTCGTTGCTTCATTAATTGGCTCATTCATTGCGTCAATTGGCTCATTCATTGGTTTATTCATTGCTACATTCATTGGCTCATTCATTGCTACATTCATTGGCTCATTCATTGCATCATTCATTGGCTCATTCATTGCATCATTCATTGGCTCATTCATTGGCTCATTCATTGGCTCATTCATTGGCTCATTCATTGGCTCATTCATTGGCTCATTCATTGCTTCATTCATTGGCTCATTCATTGACTCATTCGTTGCTTCATTAATTGACTCATTCATTTGCTCATTAGTTGCTTCATTCATTGGCTCATTCGTTGCTTCATTCATTGGCTCATTCGTTGCTGCATTCATTGGCTCATTCATTGCTTCATTCATTGGCTCATTTATTGCTTCATTCGTTTTCTCATTCATTGGCTTATTCATTAAAGTTTCCAAAGCTCAATGAAAGGAACAATGCTTGGGAAGAAATGTATAGACTGCCATTGCTGAATTCTTATTCTGCCAGTTGCCTGGCTGTTATACGGATCCTCTGTCTTAAGGACTTGTGACTTTGCTGATATTCGGGGTGATGGCAGCCAGGCGAGTAGCAGAGGGAGATCAGCAGTGGTGATCGTGTATCTCTTCCAGGATTGTCATTCCAGGATCAGAGATGTCTTCTTCATCATATTCGCTCTTTCCTGGTCATTGAGCCGCCATATTGTCACTTTGTATCTTTTATATCAATGATTTTTATTTGCCTGTTACGCGGGTTCGGAGTTGGTGGGATCGTTCTCTGCAGGTTGGACCTCGGTGTGAAGTTCATAGCAGGCACAGGTTTGGGTCGGTGGAGGGAGTTGGCGGGATCGTTCTCTGTAGGTTGGACCTCGGTGTGAAGTTCATAGCAGGCACAGGTTTGGGTCGGTGGAGGGAGTTGGTGGGATCGTTCTCTGTAGGTTGGACCTCGGTGTGAAGTTCATAGCATGCACAGGTTCTGGTTTGGTGGAGGGAGTTGGTGGGATCGTTCTCTGTAGGTCGGACCTTGGTGTGAAGTTCATAGCAGACACGGGTTTGGGTCGGTGGAAGGAGTTGGCGGGATCGTTCTCTGTAGGTTGGACCTCGGTGTGAAGTTCATAGCAGACACAGGTTCTGGGTCGGTGGAGGGAGTTGGCGGAATTGTTCTCTTTAGGTTGGACCTCGGTGTGAAGTTCATAGCAGACACAGGTTCTGGGTCAGTGGAAGGAGTTGGCGGGATCAGTCTCTGTAGGTTAGACCTCGGTGTGAAGTTCATAGCAGACACGGGTTTGGGTCAGTGGAGGGAGTTTGTGGGATCGTTCTCTGTAGGTTGGACCTCGGTGTGAAGTTCATAGCAGGCACAGGTTCTGGGTCGGTGAAGGGAGTTAGCGGGATCATTTTCTGTAGGTTGGACCTTTGTGTGAAGTTCATAGCAGACACGGGTTCTGGGTCGGTGGAGGGAGTTGGTGGGATTGTTCTCTGTAGGTTGGACCTCGATGTGAAGTTCATAGCAGACACAGGTTCTGGGTCGGTGGAGGGAGTTGGCGGGATCGTTCTCTGTAGGTTGGACCTCGATGTGAAGTTCATAGCAGACATGGGATTGGGTCAGTGGAGGGAGTTGGTGGGATTGTTCTCTGTAGGTTGGACCTAGGTGTGAAGTTCATAGCAGACACGGTTTCTGGGTCGGTGGAGGGAGTTGGCGGGATCATTCTCTGTAGGTTGGACCTTCGTGTGAAGTTCATAGCAGACACGGGTTTGGGTCGGTGGAGGGAGTTGGCGGGATCGTTCTCTGTAGGTTGGACCCCGGTGTGAAGTTCATAGCAGACACAGGTTTGGGTCGGTGGAGGAAGTTGGCGGGATCGTTCTCTGTAGGTTGGACCTCGGTGTGAAGTTCATAGCAGACACAGGTTCTAGGTCAGTGGAGGAAGTTGGTGGGATCGTACTCTGTAGGTTGGACCTTTGTGTGAAGTTCATAGCAGACATGGGTTTGGGTCAGTGGAGGGAGTTGGCGGGATCATTCTCTGTAGGTTGGACCTCGGTGTGAAGTTCATAGCAGACACGGATTCTGGGTCGGTGGAGGGAGTTGGCGGGATCATTCTCTGTAGGTTGGACCGTCGTGTGAAGTTCATAGCAGACACGGGTTTGGGTCAGTGGAGGGAGTTGGCGGGATCGTTCTCTGTAGGTTGGACCTCGGTGTGAAGTTCATAGCAGACACGGGTTTGGGTCGGTGGAGGGAGTTGGCGGGATCATTCTCTGTAGGTTGGACCTTTTGTGTGAAGTTCATAGCAGACCCAGGTTCTAGGTCAGTGGAGGTAGTTTGTGGGATCATTCTCTGTAGGTTGGACCTTTTGTGTGAAGTTCATAGCAGACACGGGTTTGGGTCGGTGGAGGGAGTTGGTGGGATTGTTCTCTGTAGGTTGGACCTCGGTGTGAAGTTCATAGCAGACATGGGTTTGGGTCAATGGAAGGAGTTGGTGGGATCGTTCTCTGTAGGTTGGACCTTTTGTGTGAAGTTCATAGCAGACACGGGTTTGGGTCGGTGGAGGGAGTTGGCGGGATCATTCTCTGTAGGTTGGACCTTTTGTGTGAAGTTCATAGCAGACATGGGTTTGGGTCAGTGGAGGGAGTTGGCGGGATTGTTCTCTGTAGGTTGGACCTCGGTGTGAAGTTCATAGCAGACACGGGTTTGGGTCGGTGGAAGGAGTTGGCGGGATCGTTCTCTCTAGGTTGGGCCCCGGTGTGAAGTTGGTAGCAGACGATGACATCGGGATGCAAAGGATTCCTCCAGTCCAGTACTGTGCCCCGGTATACAGAAGTCTGTATTGGTGTCAACACCACATATATTGATCAGCATCATCCCACCACAAGGACGATGCTGAAAATAATGAGGCAGCCGGCGTTTTATTGCATCCAACGAGTTGCGACACATGGAAATGCATCACAGCAGGTCCACCAAACCCAAGAGATTAACAGGGGGGCTTAACAGATCCTACAGTGCCACCTGGAGAACCTCACAATGGCAGCCGCCATGAGATGAGACCTGAAGGTCCACCTGATAAAACCGAGGCTCGGGTCACACCGATGCGTTTTTTTGTGTTTGATAGGAAAGTATGAGAGTTCTGTTCATGGAGTGCGACTTTACACTCTCTGGCACTCAAGTCGCATCAAAGTAGTGCAGGAACATATATGTCTCCAAAGTCACATGTCAGGGGTAAGGTTAAAAGTTGGGGTTAAGATTAAGGTCTAGGGTAAGGGTTACATTTTAGAGTTTGGGTTAAAGGCTAGGGTTAGGGTTAAATGGCAGGGTTAGGGCTAAATGTTAGGGCTATGGTTAATTGTTAGGGTTAAATGCCAGGGTTAGAATTAGCTGTTAGGGTTAATGTTAGGTTTAAGGGCTAGGGTTAGGGTTAAATATTAGGATTTGGGTTAAGGGCTAGGGTTAGGGTTAAATGTTAGGATTTGGGTTAAGGGCTAGGGTTAGGGTTAAATGTTAGGATTTGGGTTAAGGGCTAGGGTTAGGCTTAAATGTTGGTTACAGTTAAATGTTAGGCTTAGGGTTGTTAGGGTTAAGGTTAAGGACTAGGGTTAGGCTTAAATGTTATGGTTACAGTTAAATATTATGGTTACCAATAAATGTTTGGACTAGGGTTAGGTTTAACTGTTAGGGTTAAATGTTAGGGTTAGGGTTAAATGTTAGGGTTTTGGGCTAGGGTTAGATGTCAAGGTTAGGATTAAATGTTAGGGTTAAGCGCTAAGGTTAGATGTTAGGGTTAGGATTAAATGCTAGGGTTAAATGTTAAGGTTAGGGTTAAATGTTAGGGTTAAGGACTAAGGTTAGATGTTAGGGTTAAGGGCTAGGGTAAAATGTTAGGCTTAGTGTTAATCGTTAGGGTTCTAATAATTACCGCTAACATTTAACCCTAACCCTAACCCTAGCCCTTAGCATGTGACTTTGTGCTCCTGCACTACTTTGATGGCACTTGAGTTCCAGAGAATGTAAAGTCACATCAAAGTCGCACTACATGAACAGAACTGTCATAATTTCCTATCAGCAAAAAAAAAACACAAAACGCATCATAAACGTGTGTTCAAAAACGCAAACCACTGTAAAACGCCAGAAGAACACATCAACCGCAAGCTGCATAGATGTGACCCAGCCTTAATGAGAGTTTGACTAGAAGACCAGGTGTAGACCTTACAAGCACACGTAGCACCCCTCTGACACCCCAAAGGCAAGATAGCACCTCCAGAGGCCAGGGGTGGGCTAGCATTTCACCCCAGGGCTAAAGCGGGGGGACTGAGAAAGGATATTGGGCGCCAGTCACTTTTTATTCAAGAACAGTTGGGGGGGGGGTGGTTGGGGGTCCCAGATACCATAGCAGACCACTTACAGACTCTCCAGATCGATGTCCAGCTTCACAGTGTCAGAACCTTTAAGCCGACCCAGCAACACTGTAAGCAAGTTCCTAAATTTCAGTGCGTCCTCCAAGCGAGTCACCAGGCCCTTCTGAGGGACCAAACTTCTTCCAGGAGCCTCCCCTTGGCACAGCTTCCCCCACACCAGGCAGAACCGCTTCAGCACACATTAGGCCCCAGAACAGGCTGCTAAGCCTAACAACAGAGCTCCATCCAGCAGCACCTCTCTAGGCCTCAGCCCAGGGGGAGAGAGTGAGCTCACAGCCTGTCCCGAATATTTATATCCTCTCCCAGCGTGCACCAGTGGCATAAACCTCCTACTGGATTGGCTGAAGAAGATATAAATATTCAGAACTTAGTTTTATTTGTGAAATCTCATACTATGACCAGTGACGTCTACTGGCGACAGTGAAAAATAAGACGCCAACTTAAGCTCAGGGAAAAACCAGGTGAAAAACTATACATTCAGTCTGAGATAACTACAGCCCAGCCAAAAACGAAATTGACATAGAAGGCCCTGTTTAGGACAAGGGGGCTACACATACGTCTCATGTTGAAAAGCCCCTGAAGCACTAACAGATCTGGTGCTTTGACAGGGATAGGGGAAAGTTGGTAGCCAAAGCCATAAGCTTGACTGATGAGCAGGACGGTGGAAGGAGAAGCAGACTGTCCCATACAGGGACCTTCCGAGTTGAACTGTTGAAGGGAGCTGTAGCTGAGAGATAATGTCAAACAACACCCACCACATCCAGACAATGGGGGGAAATCTCCTGCAGAGACGATAGTACAAAGTTCTGGTTAAAGTGAAAGGAAGAAACCACCATGAGCAGGAAAGAGGCAACGGGCCTCAAGAAAGCCTTGTCCTTGCATAGCACAAGAAAGGCTTCTTCCAGGTTAAGGCCATCAACTCAGAAACTCAAGCTGCAGAAATAATGGGGATGAGATAGGAAACGTTGTGACTAAGAACATATATCCCTTATAAGTTCAAAGAGTGGACTTTGAAGAGCCAACAGAACCAGGCTGAGACCCCACAGACCTTGTTTTTCATGTACATTTCCCTGGGATATCTACAAGAAGAACAATGTAAGCACCCCCCTGAATGAAGGCCCTCACTAAGGAGTGAGACACAAGGGGTCTTCAGATTTGACCCTTGATGGTACTCAAGATACTTAATACTAGACTGGAAAAAAGACAGAATTCACCCTACAGAGAAGTTCCTGTCCAAGAGAAATATTCCATAGGAGATTTACCAGAGGTCGCTTTCCTAGCGTTTCAAGAGCGTAGGGATGACCAAATCTGATCCCCCCCATCCCTCAGCACTTGGGCTCCGAAAGGCAAGCTGGTAAAGCCAGAGACTGAGAAGCAGGATGGCAATCTGGGCCTCAGGCCAGAAGATTGGATTAATCCAAGAGGGCCCCACTGAGAGTCAACTAGGAATCTGACGCGGTCCAAGTAGGCCAGTTTGGTGAGACGAGAATTACCAGAATGCTCCCAATCTCCAACCTGTGGACGAGGTGAGGGACAATAAAGTTACGGCGCGGCTCTCCAATTCTGGGGGGGGGCGTCCATGGACATCCTCCCAGAACCACGCTTTCCGGTATCGGGCACGCTTTGTGACCGCTGTGTCCTTCACAACTGATCACAGATCGCAGTAAAAGGCCAATAACAGTGGCCCTTTACCATGTGATAAGCTGTGTCCAATCACTGCTGATCACATGAAAACAATCTTGTTGGTTATCAGCATTCCATTATTCATGTGCTGTATCTGTGCGAGGAAAGGAGAGCCAATAACTGGCAAGGCACAGTAAGTACATTGTTTATACTGATAATCAGGGCACTGATCATAAGTGCCCTGATTATCAGTGCAGCACCATCAGTGCAGCCTATCAGTGTCTCCTCATCAGTGCCCATCAGTGCAGCCTCATCAGTGCCCATCAGTGCAGCCACACCGGCGCCCATCACTGCAGCCTCATCAGTGCTGTCTCATCAGTGCAACTTCACCAACATCCATCAGTGCAACCTCACCAGCGCCAATCAGTGCAACCTCACCAACGTCCATCAGTGCAGCCTCATCGGCACACATCAGTGAAGAAGAAATATTACAAGTGTGCAAAATTTTAAAACTGACAACATTCGGCCTTTTTAATTTATTTAGCAAAAAATAAAAGCCCCAGTAGTGATTAAATACCATCTAAAGAAAGCTCTATTTCTGTTAAAAAATGATAAAAATCTCATATGGGTACATTGTTGCAGGACAGCGCAATTGTCATTCAAAGGGTGAGAGTGCGGAAAGCTGAAAATTGGCCGGGGGGGTCCTTAAAAGGGACTGTCAGGGTCTTGTTAGGACAAGAAATGTCTACAACTGGAACTTCTTCAGGAACCCCCCCATGGGGTATTGCTGGGCAAAATGCATAGGAGCAGCAAGGACCTTTCCAGGTTGGACCAATCACTGTACAGAACCCCATGTAATGGGTAATGCTCCTGAAAAGTTTGCACAGGTTGAGGACTCTTTAGGGGACGGTGCCTTAGGCAGATCTAGGCGTGTACGGACTGCATTAATAAGGACCGAGGTGACATTCTTATGTTTAGGAGTCATGTTTGCAGACTGCGACTCCCTATGAACTCAATGAGGATAAAGTCCAATACTGACTGTGCAGCCCCGGGGAATGCAGAAGAGGAGAGGGTGTGGAAGCACGCCTGGGGCCCCTGCGTCCTGATTCACCTATCATGGCTGCAAGATAGTAGCTGAGAATTCTTCCCTGAACAATACCGGGGAAGGGTTAACCCATGAAGAGGAGGACAGTGATTCCAGCTGTCGGTGTCAGTTCTATGGAGGTGACACTGCAAGTCCCCCCCCCCCCCCGTCCTATTAGAGGAATGTAAGCTGCCATGACCCACCATAGTATGCATGTAACTGAGGGAATCCCACACTAATGCAGAAGCAGGATGTGGTAATGCCACCTGTGGCTTGTCACTGGATGAAGCAGGTAGCTAAGTACCGGATCAGAGGCTCGGCTGTGCTGAGGGGTGGTTGGAGAAGCTGTGCTGACCCATGTGTGCTCCAAAAATGGCACATATGACCCTCAGGAAATAGGCCATGTTGACGCAGTAGGGGAGCCCAAATGGGGTGTGTAACCTTCAGGAAGAAGGCCATGTAGACGCGGTAGGGGTGCCCAAATGCTGCATGTGACCCTCAGGAAGGAGGCCATGTAGACACGGTAGGGGAGCCCAAATGCTGCATATGACCCTCAGGAAGGAGGCCATGTAGACACAGTAGGGTAGCCCAAATGGTGGATGTGACCCTCAGGAAGGAGGTCATGTAGACGCAGTAGGGGAGCCCAAATTGTGGGTGTGACCCTCAGGAAGGAGGTCATGTAGACGCAGTAGGGGAGCCCAAATTGTGGGTGTGACCCTCAGGAAGGAGGCCATGTAGACGCAGTAGGGGAGCCCAAATTGTGGGTGTGACCCTCAGGAAGGAGTCCTGCGGTAATGGAGCCCAAATGGTGGGTGTGACCCTTAGGAAGGAGGCCACGTAGACACAGTAGGGGAGCCCAAATGGTGGATGTGACCCTCAGGAAGGAGGCCATGTAGACACGGTAGGGGAGCCCAAATGCTGCATATGACCCTCAGGAAGGAGGCCATGTAGACACGGTAGGGGAGCCCAAATGCTGCATATGACCCTCAGGAAGGAGGCCATGTAGACACAGTAGGGTAGCCCAAATGGTGGATGTGACCCTCAGGAAGGAGGTCATGTAGACGCAGTAGGGGAGCCCAAATTGTGGGTGTGACCCTCAGGAAGGAGTCCATGCAGATGCGGTAATGGAGCCCAAATGGTGGGTGTGACCCTTAGGAAGGAGGCCACGTAGACACAGTAGGGGAGCCCAAATGGTGGATGTGACCCTCAGGAAGGAGGCCATGTAGACGCAGTAGGGGAGCCCAAATGGTGGATGTGACCCTCAGGAAGGAGGTCATGTAGACGCAGTAGGGGAGCCCAAATTGTGGGTGTGACCCTCAGGAAGGAGTCCATGCAGATGCGGTAATGGAGCCCAAATGGTGGGTGTGACCCTTAGGAAGGAGGCCACGTAGACACAGTAGGGGAGCCCAAATGGTGGATGTGACCCTCAGGAAGGAGGCCATGTAGACGCAGTAGGGATGCTCATCCGAAAGAGAAATGGTAGGTGTGACCCTCAGGAAGTAGGCCATGTATACACAGTAGGGGCACCCAGCTGAAACCTGGAATAATGGCACACCCAGGCTACTGTAAGATCAAGCCCTGATTGACCACAGCGGAGGTGCTGTCCATACAGATGGGGTTAGAAATGGAGGCAGGGTCAAGGGGGCATGCCCCCTCCAATCAGTCTTCACCCCTCCATTGGGCATGCTCCCTCCAATCAGTCTTCACCCCTCCATTGGGCATGCCCCCTAGAGGGTCTTCATGGACAGGCTTCCACCAGTGAGCGCATATTGCACCATAGGTACCTAAGGGAGCATTTAATGGAGAGTGCAGGAGACACATTACAGCCCGGCTCCTGCTTCTTCTCCGCAATGGTTGGGTCCTGAAGATGGCAGCATAACCCTATGTACCTGAATTATTTCCTCCTGAAGATGGCAGCATAACCCGATGTACCTGAATTATTTCCTCCTATGTCCCAAACTGTACGATTAACACAAAAACCTGCAATGTCCATAAAACCATGAACCTGCCTACACACATAGGTTTTAGGACTACCGCACACTTGGTATTTCCCCGAAATAAGTGCAGGAGCACCTACAGTCCTGGCATCGTATGAGGCAATTCACCTAGGCATGCCCCCAGGGATATGGGCTCCTCCCAGGGACTGTACTGAACACACCCTCTGGGGCACATGTAACCCTCATAAAACTCAGCAGGGCTTATGCAGGAGATGGGATTTATGACCGCCATAGACCTCCTGCTGGGTAATATACGAGGGGTCTTCAAAAAGTTTCTGCACTTTTTTTTTTAAAGTCCAATGATCATATAAAAGTGCAAAAACTTTTTAAAGAACCCTCTTATAAGGGGCCCCATGACTTGATGTTGTGCCCCTGATGGCGAGGAACCTTTTTGGTAGGCTGAGTTTTGCTTTGTGAAGGTCATTTCAGATGTAATGGTAAATTTCGGCACATTGGTGGTTGTCTATTGGTGACTTTGAGCCTTCGTGTTTCTTTCAGGGTCACAGACGAATCTGAGGGAGTCGGGAGACCTCAGGTCACAGGGTGAGTGTGCCGCCATCTTTCATGGATCATGAATGCCGTGTTGTTGCTGGTCTCATGTTTGCACTCACACCCCCTCCCCCCCTCTCTCTCTTCCTCCACAGTAGCGATATACCTTGGTATAAAACGCCGACCCACTCCGGCCTGCTCAGACCTCCCAGGGATGTGAAGAAATCCGCCCGGCGTACCCCCTTGAATTTGCCAGCCCCCTCCACTGCTCCTGGTGAATCTTCCCCAGTGGGTAGACCACGCCCCTTACAGGGTAAGCTTCGCCCACTCGTCACTGTTGGGTCGCTGGGACTTTAAGAAAAAAAGGGAGGTCTACGCTCCGTGGAAATCCATTGAAACTCTGCTGTAACTTCTGAGAGCTGGAAAAGCCCCACCCCGGGCCAGACACGTCCACTTTGCTGTTGGGATGTCGTGCCTTTAAGATGGACACCCTCCTGGTCTGGATTGCCACGCCCGCCGTGCGTTGTTGGAGCAGCCATGGTAAAAAGAAGGGGGAGGAGCTCATCTGCTTCAGCCCAGGAGACGCGGCCCGTTCATCTGTGCCATCCCCACTTATGTATTTTGAGAGGGCTGTGACCTGAAGAGGGAGAGCTGTGACATCACGGAGGGAGGGGCCTTCATGCTGAGGCCCTCCCCTGTACTTCCCACGCGGAACATGGACAGGAAAACATGCTGGATCAGTGTTATCTAATCCAATAATTAACACTTTCCTGAGAAGATTCCCCAGCCTCGTCCCCCGAACCGAGCACTCAGAGATGAGCCCCCTACTAGCCCCGCCTCCCTAGCGTATGCGATATGTTAATGAGCCTCTTGGAACTCCATATTTTGAGTTCTGCATCCACAAAGAGTAACACAGATCTGCCCCCCCCCCCATCTCCACACCCCATTAATGAGTTTGCTGGTGATTATTCTTCAGATGTCTATTGGATAATGTTTCCCTTTTATTAGGAATGGAATGTTGGCCTTCTTATGCCCCTCCCCTTGCGCTGCCCACTCACACCCATAGGTTGCTGGTCATGTGGGCGGGTCTGTATATATGTGCGGGTCACGCAAATTACCTTTTAAGTATTGGGGAGGGGAATGCCCTCTGGTCACCCACTGCTCTCCATACCCAACGCTACACGCTGAGGTGCACCCTGAGAGGATACTGTGAACCCAACACAGAAGAGCACACCTCCCGGTATTCGATCACCGTGTACGACCACCACCACCATTCTACGTTCCACCACTGGATCCCCATCCCATACGGTGTCTTCTCATAGGTTACACTGGACGATCCCAATCACTAGACTCCATCCAATGGTAGATGATGCTGTATGACCACCTTGTATTATATCCAACCATACATCTCTCTGTATTATATCCAGTAGTCAGTCTAACACAGGATGTGCGGAATCTGGTCTATAAACATGTATGTGGTAAGCACAAGTCTCACAACACGCAATGAAATCGTACGGCATCCACGTGGCACTACACTCCTCATCCCTTACCTATCGCTCGCCACTCCTCATCCCTTACCCATCACTAACCACACTCCTCATCTCTTACCCATCACTCTCTACACTCCTCATCCCTTACCCATCACTCACCACACTCACCATCCCTTCCCCATTACTTACCACACTCACCATCCCTTACCCATCACTAACCACACTCCTCATCCCTTACCCATCATCTCTTACCCATTGCTCACCACACTCCTCATCCCTTACCCATTGCTCACCACACTCCTCATCCCTTACCCATCACTCTCCACACTCCTCATCCCTTACCCATCACTCGCCACACTCCTCATCCCTTACCCATCATCTCTTACCCATTGCTCACCACACGCCTCATCCCTTACCCATCACTCCTCATCCCTTACTCATCATCCCTTCCCCATCACTCGCCACACTCCTCATCCCTTACCCATCATCTCTTACCCATTGCTCACCACACTCCTCATCCCTTACCCATCATCTCTTACCTGTCACTCTATACACTCCTCAATCCTTACCCATCACTCTCTACACTCCTCATCCCTTACCCCTCATCCTTACCCATCACTCGCCACACTCCTCATCCATTACCCATCACTCGCCACACTCCTCATCCCTTACCCATCACTCGCCACACTCCTCATCCCTTACCCATCACGCTCTACACTCCTCATCCCTTACTCATCACTCGCCATACTCCTCATTCCTTACACATCACTCGCCGCACTCCACATCCCTTACCCATCACTTGCCACACTCCTCATCCCTTACACATTACTCGCCACACTCTCATCCCTTACCTATCACTCTCTACACTCCTCATCCCTTACCCATGACTTGCCACAATCATCCCTTTACCATCACTCGCCACACTCTCATCCCTTATCCATCCCTCTCTACACTCCTCATCCCTTACACATTACTTGCCACAATCATCCCTTACCCATCACTCTCTACACTCCACATCCCTTACCCATGACTCGCCTCACTCCTCATCCCTTACCCATCGCACGCTACACTTCTCATACCTTACCCATCACTCACCATACTCCTCATGCCTTACCCATCATACGCCACACTCCTCATCCCTCACCCATCACTCTCTACACTCCTCATCCCTCACCCATCACTCTCTACACTCCTCATTCCTCACCTATCACTCT
>BLSH010179917.1:25599-39105 GCA_018402905.1 Glandirana rugosa
CCTCCTCATCCCTTACCCATCGCACGCTACACTTCTCATACCTTACCCATCACTCACCATACTCCTCATGCCTTACCCATCATACGCCACACTCCTCATCCCTTACCCATCGCACGCTACACTTCTCATACCTTATCCATCACTCACCATACTCCTCATGCCTTACCCATCACTCGCCACACTCCTCATCCCTTACCCATCGCACGCTACACTTCTCATACCTTACCCATCACTCACCATACTCCTCATGCCTTACCCATCACTCGCCACACTCCTCATCCCTTACCCATCGCATGCTACACTTCTCATACCTTACCCATCACTCACCATACTCCTCATGCCTTACCCATCATACGCCACACTCCTCATCCCTCACCCATCACTCTCTACACTCCTCATCCCTCACCCATCACTCTCTACACTCCTCATTCCTCACCTATCACTCTCTACACTCCTCATCCCTCACCCATCACTCTCTACTCTCTTCATCCCTTACCCGTCGCTCGCTACACTCCTCATCCCTTTTCTCTCCCCATCCTCTGTCCATTACTGGACTGGCATACAAATGGCTCCCCAGTATTACACACAGGGCGGCTGTGAGATGTGCTGACTGCGCTGTCGTCCTCCTTCCCAGGACCTGGGTTCAGTTATGGGTCGCTCCTCGTCCAGCCAGATATGCTGCAAACTGTTAGGAGTTTGAGAAGACAGCGGGCAGATGAAGGCCAAAGTCTGTCAACGTTTCTATTCATGTCTAGGTCACCCTTCTCTCCGATGTCTTCACATTTCCACCACAATTCCAAGTCGCTCTCTGCTGGAGGTTCTGCTGACATTCCCTGATCTCATTATCTCACACCAGGCTGCTCCTCTTTGCCCACCGTAACCCGCTGTCCCTTCCACCCCAAAACCAGCTCCACCATGTGGGCTTCCCCATACCCAGCTCTACGCCCTCTGTACTGCCCCCATAGACCGGCGTCACATGCACTTTGTTGGTGCAGAGGACAATGCTGGAGTGCAGTGACCAGATTTCCCCATCATACGGTCAGAACAAAGGAATGATTCTGATTGGCTGCTGTGGTTTCTGCACTCCAAATCAGAGGCAATCTGTAAGCCTTACAATCAATGACCCCCCCCCGAATCCATGTGCATACAAGTGACCCCAGAAGAGTCCACATACACCGGTCACACGTGGTCAGCGGTCCTCTTACTCATGTTTTATACACAGTACTCCCAGCATCCTGTGCGACCTCCACCTTTGTCCTCCACATCGTCCTGTCTGATTATTGCTCCGGCCGCAGCAGTCATGCGAGTAGTGTAGATCGCAGCAGTGGAACCCCCTCCCCGAAAATGTACCCCAAATCTATTTATTAAAGTCACCCTGAAATCTGAAGTGTGGTGTGTTTCCTATCTGAGGCTTCGGGAAAATGGCGGGACGGGATCGTGGCTCTGGGTCCATGAGAACTGGTCGCTGAGTGGATCAACGATCGTCGCCATCAACGCAATTCATATGGACCTGGTCACCTTTTATTGATACATCAGTTGTCCATATAGTGAACCCGGGGCAAAGCTCTTCATTGTAAACGACAAGGGGACACAATGGGGTTGGTTTAATAAACCTGGAGAGTGCAAAGTCCGGTGCAGCTCTGCATGGCAGCCAATCACCTTCTCCAAATAAGCTTTCACAAAAAATGGAAGCTGATTGGTTTCTTTGCAGAACTGCACCGGCTTTTGCACTCTCCAGTCTTAGTAAATCAACCCCTAAGTGGCTGGGGGACTTACACTATATTGTCAAAAGTATTGGGGCACCTGCCTTTACACGCACATGAACTTTAATGGCATCCCAGTCTTAGTCCGTAGGGTTCAATATTGAGTTGGTCCACCCTTTGCAGCTATAACAGCTTCAACTCTTCTGGGAAGGCTGTCAACAAGGTTTAGGAGTGTCTATGGGAATGTTTGACCATTCTTACAGGCACTGATGTTGGATGAGAAGGCCGGGCTCGCAGTCTCCGCTCCAATTCATCCCAAAGGTGTTCTATTGGGTTGAGGTCAGGACTCTGTGCAGGCCAGTCAAGTTCCTCCACTCCAAACCCGCTCATCCATGTCTTTATGGACCTTGCTTTGTGCAGTGGTCCAAACCATTTGGTGGAGGGGGGATTATGGTGGGAGTTGTTTCATCAGGGGTTGGGCTTGGCCCCTTAGTTCCAGTGAAGGGAACTCTTAAGGCGTCAGCACACCAAGACATTTTGGACAATTTCATGCTCCCAACTTTGTGGGAAGAGTTTGGGGATGGCCCCTTCCTGTTCCAACATGGCTGCCCACCACTGCCCAAAGCAAGGTCCATAAAGACATGGATGAGCGAGTTTGGGGTGGAGGAACTTAACTGGCCTGCACAGATTCCTGACCTCAACCCCCTTAGAACACCTTTGGGATGAATTAGAGCGGAGACTGCGAAAGAAAGAAAAAAAAAAAAAAAAGAGCGGAGACTGCGAGCCTGGCCTTCTCAACCAACATCAGTGCCTGACCTCCGGAAGAATGGTCAAACATTCCCATAGACACTCCTAAACCTTGTGGACAACCTTCCCAGAAGAGTTGAAGCTGTTATAGCTGCAAAGGGGGGGGGGGGGGGCAACTCAATATTGAACCCTACGGACTAAGACAGGGATGCCATTAAAGTTCAAGTGCGTATAAAGGCATGTGTCCTAATACTTTTGACAATATATTGTATCTAAACCCAAAGGTCAAATGTCATATATTGCAGCTTGCCAGTTCATAGACGTGGTGGCTGCATTTGTTTCTTTATTTTGTTTTTTCCCTTTGTTTTCACCTGGTGATCCTGCCAGTAAAACACCTCCTGTTCTAAGGTGACAACACTCACTCACTGCACTGTATCTATGGAGGAGCTGTATTGTCACTTTAGGACAGAACTACAGACCACCTCACCCTCTCCATATCATTGAGGGGATGGGGGGGGGGATCTGTAGCAGGGTCGTCTTAATGAATGGGCACACCTGGGAAGTGCCCAAGGGCCCCAGATGCATGGGGGGCCCATGATCAGGTCAAGGAAAAAGGGGTAATTGGGTGCTATGTTGGAGGGGTGCACTGGTGATTTGGCCGCTCTTCTTTAACAAACTGCAATATCACTCCTGTCAGAAGGACACTGTGATGGGGGAACCTGATGTAAGGGGGCAATGTGATGGGGGAACCTGATGTAAGGGGGCACAGTGATGGGGGGAACCTATTGTAAGGGGACACTGTGATGGGGGAACCTGATGTAAGGGGACACTGTAATGGGGGAAGTTGATGTAAGGGGACACTGTGATGGGGGAGCCTGATGTAAGGGGATACGGTGATGGGGGATCCTGATGTAAGGAGGCACTGTGATAGCGGGTACCTGATGTATAGGGACACTTGTGATGGTGAAACCTGAGGTAAGGGGACACTGAAGGGGGAACCTGGTGTAAGGGAAAACAATGATGGGGGAAACTGATGTAAGGGGACACGGCGATGGGGAAACCTGATGTAAGGAGGCACTGTGATAGCGGGAACCTGATGTAAGGGGACACTGTGATGGGGAAACCTGATGTAAAGGGAAACGGTGATGGGGAAACAACGATGGGGGAAACTGATGTAAGGAGGCACTGTGATAGCGGGAACCTGATATAAGGAGACACTGCGATAGCGGGAACCTGATGTATAGGGACACGGCGATGGTGGGACCTGATGTAAGGGGAAACTGTGATGGGAGAACCTGATGTAAGGAGGCACTGTGATGGTGGAACCTGAAGTATAGTGACACTGTGATGGGGGAACCTGATGTAAGGGGACATGGTGATGGGGGAACCGGATGTAGGCCCATGATGTTAGGATGACACTGGTCTGTAGGCCTCATGGATAGTGGGAACAATGAAACTGTTTACTGTCAGCAGAGAGAAGGAAAAGTTATCAGCTCAGGATTTCTGGCAGGACCGGTACGAGTCTTCACTGTGTATTGGTGCCCCATAGATTTGTACAGGGCTGTGTCTTGAGGCTGGAGATAATCTCATAGAAGTCAAAGGGGCTGTAATGTGTGGGCCTGGCCAGGATGGTGAAGATTTATGGCATTGGATGTAAACAAACAGTGGAACTGCGGTCGTTGGATGAAGGTACGTATGCATCTGGGAGGGTGGGGTAGGTTACGTCAGGCGAAAGGAGGCAAAAAGGACAGTTGCACTTTGTTTTAAGGTGCACTTATCCTTTAGTGCACAGAACATAACTGGCTATCAGTATAAAAAATATCAGTGTAGATCAGTCTTTCTCAACCTTTTTAGCCAAGAGGAACCCCTAAAATAATTTTCAGGTCTCGTGAAACCCTTACAATGCCAATTCATCGGTGGTCAATGGCAAAAGTACCCCTAATAATGGCAGTTAGTAGGAAACATGCCCTCCTTATATTAGTGTAGTAGGAACAATGTCCTCCTTACATTGGTGGTCAGTAGGAAGAATGTCCTCCTTACATTGGTGGTCATTGGGAAGAATGTCCTTATATCAGTAGTCAGTAGGAAGACTGCCCTCCTTTATATTAGTGGTCATATTGCCACCGTTACAAGCAGCTAAAAAGATACAGTAATTGGTGTCAGGCTGTTGGGTTTTCCAAGTGGTGTTGGTTCTAGAGCTATGGAGGTGCCATCAGATGGGAGGTCAATCAGCCACAGCTCAAGGAACCCAGTGCAACCTCTGGAGGAACGCTGGTTGGGAATGGCTGGTATAGATTGTTTACACAGGGAATATCCAATTGTCTTGGGAGATCAGGAAGGAATTGGAAGATTTTGGACAATACTTTATAAGAGGTTTCTGCCTTCCTCTGGGCCAGCTTTTGGTTTACTCTTCTGAGGATGGAAGGTTTTTTAAATTAATTTTGCCTTTTGGATAAACCCAATGGACACGTGTCTTTATTCAACCCAATGCTAATTAGAGGATGTCATAGTGAAGCCACATCAGAGTCATGCCTTAATATGTAGCCATAAATACATCCCATAATATGGAGCCCCCGAGACTTCAGCTCAGATAATAATGTCAGCCATGTGGCGTTGGGGTCTCCTCAAGGGACTATTTCCACCCAGCAGCTTCTCTCTGCCTAATGATGTGCTCTTTTCATGTATTCTGAAACCATTGTAGGGTGCGCTTTTAACGACTGAACCGCATTATCTGCAGCAGGACCATCTTTGGTGACTTTGCTGGAAGGAAGACACATTGTGTGTTCCTGGGCTTCTCCAGATCTGAGGAGGTCATCAGCCATTCATTCACAGATCTCACTGCACACACTGATCACGTACACAGCAAAGTGAGGGACGGAGATGATATAGAGGCCAAATTGTGTCTTTATTGTCTTCATCTGATCACAGGAGGGAAACAGAACACATAGGGGAAGAGGGAGGGAAACTTGGGAATATGAGTAATAAATACATGACAACTGTACAAAAAGCCACCTCTTGAGTCCACCCGTCACGCAGAGAGATAGGAATAAAGGCCGCTGATGACTCTGGTGCTGCCAGCCTCTCTGCCTCCCTCCCAACGCGCTCTCTCTTCCCCCATCTCTACGGTCACCCCCCTGAAGACTACTTTCTTCCAACCTCTATTGGTGTTCCTGGGGTCTCCATGCCTCCCCTCTTCTCCGGTGTCCTTACGAGGGGAGTTGTTAAGCTCTGTCTCTAATAAGCCCTTTACTTCTGGGCTGGCACCAAGTCATCGATGGGCTGTCCCTTCTCCAGCTTCTTCTCCATCTCAATCATCAGCTTCACACCATCAACCACCATCTGGACCTGTTCGACCTCAGAGAAGCCCAATCTGTCAGCATTGGAGATGTCAAAGGTGCCACCGACGGCAGCTGTGTCCACACCACCTGCGGAGGAATAAGACACACGTGTAAATGGACTGAATGGAAGCCCCGACCTACAAGTAACGTTCTTGTTATGGCTTCAGTGGAGGACATTTATTAGATCTTATCTTACCAGGGTGACCTTCCAGTTATAAGGACATTAATTACACCCAGGTTATAGTCGCATATCCACAAACGGCATTCACCAAGTCTTATATGAAATGATTATCCAACATAAGGATCCCTTTGACCCTGGGATTTCAGCTCCTTTCTGGTGCTTGTTTTTTGCTGGCCCAATCTATTTTGGAGGACCGCCATGTTCTTTAGTTATTTTTTTATCTTTGATAACAGAGACTGGAGTCACTAGAATGGATGCAAACCGACAAATGTACTCACCAGTGCCTCTCTTCTGCAGACGCAGTCTGGTCAGGATCTCCTCGAATTTGGCGTGTTTGCTGAGGTTGGGAAGCTTGACATGGACACCGCCTCTCAGACCTGTGCCCAAGTTGGATGGGCAAGTAAGGATGTAACCAAGATGCTCGCTCCAGCTGAAGGGATGTCCTGCAGTCTTGAAGATCTCCTCAATCTACACAGAACACACATGGGACCACGTCAGGTGATGGAACAGAGAAGATGAGGGACAAGGTATATCATGACAATGAAGCCCCCCCCACTGTGAACTCACAACACCAACCAGATAGCCAAGGGTGTACAGAAAGGACATGAAACTCTGCAAGAGCAAAAAAAAAATCTGGTGCACTTTTAGGAAAACAAAAGCTCTCCAGACATTTGTTTGCCTTTATGCAGAGTAAACCCACATGTATGGCTGCTGGGACTGGTGGATATATTACTCGCATCCCACAGCCTATTGATGCTCGGATTGTTTACCGGGTCATTGGTGACCTCCAGAATCCACCCAGTCTGGGATAATATTTCTCTCTTATGAGGGGATCCTGATCTCTAAATGTATTTCCCTTTCTCTGAGAGCTCCGCATTCCACCATGGAGACCTTTGCCAGGTCTCATGGATTTATTACGACAATTATTTTTGATAAAGATCAGAACAGGTGATATGAGGAGCTCTTGGCCAATGTAGAAGGGGACGTGTATTGGTGGGCTTACCTTCTGAAGACCCTCACAGAAGCGTTTGAACACCTGCTTCATGTTGCCTCCCTTCTCCATGGAGATGACTCTCAGGTGGTCCTCTTCATTTACCCACACAAGGAAGGACTTGTTGTCATTGTGCCTGGAGAAAGAAGATAATTCAAAATTACATGAGCTGGTCCAAACCTGGCACCATAGAGACTCTACAGAGGAGGCCTGTGGTGTATTCCTATACCTGACCCCCATCTATATCACATCATGGAGACTCCACAGAGGAGGCCCGAGGTGTATTCCTATACCTGACCCCCATCTATATCACATCATAGAGACTCCACAGAGGAGGCCCGAGGTGTATTCCTATACCTGATCCCCATCTATATCACATTATATAGACTCTACAGAGGAGGCTCTAGGTTCCATTCTATATCAAACCCTAGAAGGCATAGAAACTACAGAGGAGGCCCCAGGTGTATTCCTATACCTGACCCCCATCTATATCACATCATAGAGAAACTACTGAGGAGGCCCGAGGAGTATTCCTATACCTGATCCCCTTCAATCACATCATAGAGAGTCTACTGAAGAGGTCCGAGGTGTATTCCTGTACCTGACCCCCCTCTATATCACATTATAGAGACTCTACAGAGAAGGCCTGAGGTGTATTCCTATACCTGACCCCCATCTATATCACATCATAGAGACTCCACAGAGGAGGCCCGAGGTGTATTCCTATACCTGACCCCCATCTATATCACATCATAGAGACTCCACAGAGGAGGCCTGAGGTGTATTCCTATACCTGACCCCCCTCTATATCACACCATAAAGACTCTACAGAGAAGGCCCGAGGTGTATTTCTGTACCTGACCCCCATCTATATCACATCATAGAGACTCTACAGAGAAGGCCCGAGGTGTATTCCTGTACCTGACCCCCCTCCATATCACACCATAAAGACTCTACAGAGAAGGCCCGAGGTGTATTCCTGTACCTGACCCCCATCTATATCACATCATAGAGACTCTACAGAGGAGGCCCGAGGTGTATTCCTATACCTGACCCCCTTCAATCACATCATAGAGACTCTACTGAGTAGGCCCGAGGTGTTTTCCTATACCTGATCCCCATCTATATCACATTATAGAGACTCTATGGAAAATGGAAGAGACCCCCAATGCCACTTACCAGATACCACGGGCATCGGGCCAGTCACGGGCCATACCGGCGGCCAGCAGCAGAGGGGACACGGGCTTGTCAAACAGGAAGTGATCGTCAATCAGCTGCTGCTGCTCGGCGTCTGTCATGTCCTTCAGGGGGTAATACTTTCCCTTGAACTCTCCAGTCAGACTGCTGAGAGCTGGACAAACAGAAGAGATGGATATATAATATATATATATATAGGATAGAAGAGCTGTGTATATATATTATAGGTGATGGTATGTAGGACCGATAGTGGTTTGTATAGGACTTGTATGTAATCTCTAGGTTTGTATAGGACTTGTATGTAATCTCTACGTAGTACAGTTACCCTGATGGCTCAGATATGGTCTTCTGCCCCCACCTGCACAGGACAGGTCCTCTTTTTTTATGTATAATACAGGTGATGGTATATAGGACTCACAGCAGTATGTATAGGACATGTATGTATTTTCTCTATGGTTACCCTGATGTGGATCAGATGTTCTGCCTGCCCAGGATTGGTCCTCTTTTGTACCATATGTCAGAAGTTGGAATACCTCATGTGGTTTACCAGCTATTATCATATTATTAAGTATCGGTATGTAAAATAATTCCAGAATACGATTGTTCTGGGAGGACAGAGGCCATGTCACCTTCTGGAAACGATTCTACGCACGCGGTGACACTGGGTGGAGTTTACAGGACCACCAATTAGCAGATTCCATCACCAGATCACTAAATATTGACATCTATCGGTGGGTGTCACCAGAACTTCCGGAAGCTCCTTACCTTTGATGGACAACTTCTCAATGGCACGGCGCTCACCGCGGCTGCAGTGAGGGGGGAGGGTGTATCCCTTGATGCTGCGGCCAGTCCTTACACGGCTGCTCAAAACGTAGTTTGGGTCCAGGTCATCTCCACCCTGCACAGAGCAAAGTTCACATTAACAGTCCCCATTCCACGTATCGCCAATCCCTCCCAACAAAAGTGAGATTGGTGGACGATAAAACACAGAGGCCCATGAGAACCAAGAACAGACGAGCCACAGCAATACTATGTGCGCATATCCATGAGTACGGGTCAGTGAAGGGCCCTCACCTGGGGGGGCCACATCCAGAAACTAGTGGAAAGTCATGGGATTGGCCAAAAATACTTATCACCCAAAAAGAGAGACTGAGTAGGGGGAAGGGAAAGGCGAGTGAAGAGCACACCTATCAGTAGACTTTTCTGGAATCAGACATGGGGAAGGGAAGGGTGAGTGATGATCACACCTCTCTATCAATAGACTATACTGGACTCAGACATGGGGAAGGGAAGGGTGAGTGATGAGCCCACCTCTCTATCCGTAGAATTTACTAGGCTCAGACATGGGGAAGGGAAGGGTGAGTGATGAGCCCACCTCTCTATCCGTAGAATTTACTAGGCTCAGACATGGGGAAGGGAAGGGTGAGTGATGAGCCCACCTCTCTATCCGTAGAATTTACTAGGCTCAGACATGGGGAAGGAAAGGGTGAATCATGATTACACCTCTATTTATTCAGTAGACATTACAGGGTTCAGACATGGGGAAGGGAAGGGTGAGTGATGATCACACCTCTCTTTCAATAGACTTTACTGGGAACAGACATGGGGAAGGGAAGGATGAGAGATGAGCCCACCTCTCTTTCAATATACTTTACTGGGAACAGACATGGGGAAGGGAAGGGTAAGTGACGAGCACACCTCTCTATCAGTAGACTTTACTAGGCACAGACATGGGAAAGGGAAGGGTGAGTGATGAGCACACCTCTCTATCAGTAGACTTTACTAGGCACAGACATGGGAAAGGGTGAATGATGAGCCCACCTCTCTTTCAATAGACTTTACTGGGAACAAACATGGGGAAGGGAAGGGTGAGTGATGAGCCCACCTCTCTTTCAATAGACTTTACTGGGAACAAACATGGGGAAGGGAAGGGTGAGTGATGAGCCCACCTCTCTATCAGTAGACTTTACTGGGAACAGACATGGGGAAGGGAAGGGTGAGTGATGAGCCCACCTCTCTATCAATAGAGGTTACTGGGCTCAAACGCATCAGGAGAACATTGGGGCATAAAAGACTCCAAGTCTACAAATGGCATCACCTCACTTCATGCCACCCCCATCCATGGACCTTCAGCTCACACAAACCTACCTTCAGGTTGTTCCAGTTCAGGTCGGTCTTGTGCTTGTCAGTTGGTTTGTAGCCGTTGTGACGGTCCTCAATGACTTTGTCAAGCAGGTCCTTGAAGACCTCATAGGATTCCTCATCACCAGCAACGCAGCCCACAGTCATGATGTAAGGGTGACCTGCGGAGGAAAAGGCCATCATTTCAGATTCTCTAGATCAGGGGTAGTGAACCTGTGGCTCTCCAGCTGTTGTAGAGCTACATTTCCCATGAGGCATTGCAAGGCTGATGGATACAATTACTCCCAGAAGAATGATGGGAAATGTAGTTCTACAACAGCTGGAGAGCCGCAGGTTCCCTACCCCTGCTCTAGATGATGTCATACAGTGCCAGTCAACTGCAAACATGTAACCAGGACTTTTTCGTCTCAGAAAATAGGTAAAGGAACTCAACCACAACCCCCTAAAAAACCCTCCCCCTACACAAACACGCCCTCCAAACCACATCAAATAGTGGGTGTGGTCAAATTTAACTAACACACACACCCCAAACCGCATCAAACAGTGGGTGTGGTCAAATTTCATTAAATACCAGGAGTGCATAAAGTCACCAAGTATGAATAGTGGAACCTTTCAGTGTCCTGGTGGCAGAGATCATTCTGGTCTTTCTATCACAACACATCCACCCGTTTCCCTCCACAGAAGTCTCTAGAACTGTCTATTGGGCAGCACCATGAGCTCACAGCTTCCATCAGTCATTACTTATGATGCATATAGAAAATTAATAATGATAATAGGACTATTAATAAGGTCTTTGTTAGGGTTTGGGCATTTCATTAACAAGTGACTGACTGTCATAGTGTGACTTGTGGGACTCCCAATTACTTTGCATTTTAGTGAACTCACCATTGTCCTACAACAACACCATACTCTTAAAGGCAGATGATGGGGACATAAAACTGGGGATTTCTCGAGAGGCAACATAGCAATGCTGGACCTGTCCCACCACAATTGATCTAAGCACACAATGTCAGCTACCAGTCTAGTGACTTATGAACATCATATGGAAGGCTTTGTCTTATAGACCTACCTGGGTTGTCCACACCGGTCTGGATGATGTCATCAAGGGTGAAGCCACTGGGAGTGCACTTATCTCTCAGCTTCTTGTAGATGTCAGGTGTCAGGGCCTTGGCCATATGGTTGTTGTGCTGGGAGAGATCTGGGTATTCCTCCTCACTGGAGAAGTTGAGCTTGAAAGCATTGTGGGTGTTTCCGAAAGGCATGATGAGAGATCGGGCTAGACCTGGAAGAGAGAAAAGTTTGATGATGTGAATGGACTGGTGGGGGAGATGTAGATGAGAGTTAGTGTTGGGCTATGAGTAGAGGACCTCAGGCTGGTAAGTATGAGGGCCAGAAGTGTTAGTGTTGGGCTAGGACTAGAGGATCTCAGGCCGGTAGGTATTAGGACCAGAAGAGTTAGTGTTGGGCTATTAGTAGAGGACCTCAGGCTGGTAAGTATGAGGACCAGAAGAGTTAGTGTTGGGCTTGAGGGAGAGCACCAAAGGCTAGTAGGTATGAGGACCAGAAGAGTTAGTGTTGGGCTTGAGGTAGAGCACCACAGCCTAGTAGGTATGAGGACCAGAAGAGTTAGTGTTGGGCTTGAGGTAGAGCACCAAAGGCTAGTAGGTATGAGGACCAGAAGAGTTAGTGTTGGGCTTGAGGTAGAGCACCACAGGCTAGTAGGAATGAGGACCAGAAGAGTTAGTGTTGGGCTAAGAGTAGAGGACCTCAGGCTGGTATGTATGAGGACCAGAAGAAGAGTTCGTGTTGTACTAGTAGAAGAAGATCTCAGGCTAGTAGGTATGAGGACCAGAAGAGTTAGTGTTGGGTTAGGAGTAGAGGTAGGTGTATATTTCGGGGACGGTTGGACTGGTTGTTGGTTGTGGCCAGTTGTACTGTGTAGTTCAGATAACGTTTCTCCGTCACGCAGCCAGAGCAAGTGTTATGGTTACAGTAGAGTCAATGTGTCAAAAAATATCCCATCACAGGAGGCCCAGCAGCTGTTCAAGTCTTCTACACGTGTTATGTGAGATGCTGGAAATGGCTGTTTGCGTGCCGGAGATGCCAAAGGGGTTTGGTGCCAGAATTACCTCCGCCCCGAAAGGTGCCCCTCCTCGCTGTAGTCCTGGAGGTCTCCCGACGCCTGGCCACCAAAGTCCTGGCCAACCTGGACATGAGGCGTTTAACGCCTAAGAGTCTGTGGTGGATCATGTTGCTGAAGTGATGTGAGTGTACAGTGTATGTATAAGGGATCTGGGGGTGTCAAGGATCTTGAGGTGTATGAAAGGAGGATCTTGCTGTGTGGAGGATCTGGGGGTGTGGAGGAACTTGAGGTGTATGTATGGAAGATGTGGAGGTGTGGAGGATCTTGAGGTGTATGTATGGAGGATCTGGGGGTGTGGAGGAACTTGAGGTGTATGTATGGAGGATCTGGGGGTGTGGAGGATCTTGAGGTGTATGTATGGAGGATCTGGGGGTGTGGAGGATCTTGAGGTGTATGTATGGAGGATCTGGGGGTGTGGAGGATCTTGAGGTGTATGTATGGAGGATCTGGGGGTCTGCGCAGAGGGTGTGTACGTGACTCCGGTGTAGTAGAGTGGCCATGTGACAATCTGCGAGTGCAGTGGCAGCACATTTTCGGTATATATAGATCGCACAATGTTGAAGCCCCTGCCAGGGTGACAGGTGGCAGCAGTGTGATGTGAGGGGGAGGGGGGAAGGAGGAATTCACATTGCTGGTAGTAAACAGAGAGGAGAAGGGGTGACATTGGCGGTGGTGATGGGGGAGGGTGAAGGGTAGACATTGGAAGCCCCCATTCTCTCCTCTTCCCTGGGTTACATGCTATAATGGGGTAGGAATGAAGTTTGGTGGAGGTAACAGGAGGGTGAAGGGAAGACTTCAGTGGTGACCAAAGGGGTAGAGCAGGAGTCCTCAAACTATGGCCCACCAGTTGTTCAGGAACTACAATTCCCATCATGCCTAGTCATGTCTGTGAATGTCAGAGTTTTACAATGCCTCATGGGATGTGTAGTTCCACAACAGCTGGAGGGCCGTAGTTTGAGGATGCCAGGGGTAGAGGGTGACCCCAGTGGGGGTTATAGAAGGGGGAGGGTGAAGGGTAGATGTTTTGTGGTGATAGGGGGGATAGAAATTTACCCTGGTGGGGA
>BLSH010179917.1:60422-70911 GCA_018402905.1 Glandirana rugosa
CTACTCGGGTTGTCCCCTTTCACGACGAGGCTTACAGCCATTTACCGGCAAGGGTAGGGGGAGGAAGAGCGACCCCCTAAGGGAAGAAGATATGGTCTGGGAATAGGATATATGCAAATTTAACACACCTGCTCCCCATTCACACCTGAGACCTTGTAACACTAACGAGTCACATGACACCGGGGAGGGAAAATTGGGCCCAATTTGGACATTTTCACTTAGGGGTGTACTAACTTTTGTTGCCAGCGGTTTAGACATTAATGGCTGTGTGTTGAGTTATTTTGAGGGGACAGCAAATTTACACTGTTATACAAGCTGTACACTCACTACTTTACATTGCAGCAAAGTGTCATTTCTTCAGTGTTGTCACATGAAAAGATAGAAGAAATGGGAGGGGTGTACTTACTTTTGTGAGATACTGTATATAGGATAAGGGTCTGGTATAGAAGAAGGGAATCCCCCAGCGAGAAGGAGGGGGATGGGAACGGCCATTTACCGACATTCGGAGCAGCACTTTCCCCTGTTGGGCTCATCGCCATGCAGCAGATACTCGGGGAGCCGTCATTATGCTGACATCACATGACGTGCGCAGCCCCGTCCCCTCGCACAGTTGCTGCCACATTCACCATCGGGCGGCTGACACACAATCCGCGGACAGCCAAGTGGGAGGTGAAAGGTCAGAAGCTCGTAGGGGACGAGGACGGATCCGACTTCACATGGACAAATATAGAAGAGCAAATCCGACCTTTGTGTCAGCGAAACCCCCGGAATACAGCGGGACGAAAAAAACCACCTGCTGAAAAATCGCACTGAATACCCAAAACAGTAACAATAGCGACACAAAGAATGGAAATACTACTAGCAACAATAATAATAATGAATAATAAATATACTACTAGTAACAATAACATAGTAACAATTCTATTGGTGATGTAGAGTTTGATGTTCGCGGCGATGCGCGTCTCCCAGCGCTCTGAAATGAGAGCGGTGGCCTTTTATGGACGAGCGCTGTACACAAAGGACACGCCCCCTTTATGTGGACCGCCCACAAAGTATTCTCCGTTCTTTATATCGGTTTTCCTATGTAAGAATTCTGCAGTGAGGTGGGACCTCTGGTAGTGACATATTACACTTTCATAGGACTACACACACAAGCTGCTGACTGCACTCGGTACATCGCCCCCTACTGTCCCTGATTTGGCGCAAAGTCCCCCTGCCCCTTGTGACGTTATGCGAGGCGCCACAATGGACGGGCGATGCTTGCCACCTCGCATGCGATCATTTTGAGGGGACCCGGGTTTTGCCGGCCACCGTGGCAGAGCTGGTTCCGGCCCCTGTGGCAGAGCTGTTTCCGGCCCGGTCTTTCTGGTCCACTCAAACCCCTCTCCACCTCCATTTAATGACCAGGAAGAGATCTCACGGGAGCTCAATCCTGGATCTCAGTGGAGGAAAGCTGAGAGAGCTCTGTGTGCTAATTTGGACTCTAAAAATAAGGTTTGCAATGTCTTATTTTTTGTGGGTGTCGGGCATAGGTATTACGCACAGGGTGTGCCAGGTGTGCCTGGGCACACCCTAATCCCCTCCTGCAGTGCAGATTCCCCCTTCCACCCTGGCTTCCCCCTGGAGCTCTGCCAGCTGCCTTCCTTTTCTCTGCCACAGGCTGCTGCTGTGGGCACAGACGGGGATGTTTTAGAATGAGTGGGGGGAAGGGGCCTGTAAATATTTAATTTTCCGACCCCTTCCCTTTCTGAATGAACACGGTGAGTGATTGGAACCGTGTGTTTGAGCTTTGGAGTGCACACCCTAATGCACACCTATGGTGTCGGGCTGTATAGAGAGGAATCTCTTTGTTTAGTGTAGCGCCAGACGGCGAGGTTTTGTTTTCTATTTATGTCTCGATCTTGCAAACCTGTAAAAATAAACCTGGCGAGCCGCCAGACTTTAAAGAAACTGACATCCATGCTGAATCTTTTCCCCTGAAAAGTGATTCCCCACGAGCTAATCTCCCACACGTGGTGGAGGATGCGGGCAACGTTGAAAGATGGAGGAAATGTTGAAGGCCCTGCTGCAAGCCAATGCAGCCCAGCGGGAAACCAACCGCCAGGTCGCAGAGGCAGCTCAGCGAGAGGAGAGTCGCCAGGCTATCGCAGCACAACAGGAGACGAACCGACCGTTTGCGGAGACCCTGATGGAGTTAAAGGGGGCCCGCACCTCCTGTGACCGGGGAACCCCAAAAAGCCTATTTCAATCTGGAAGAAGATAAGGCCCAGGACTATGGGACTCTAAAGGTAGAGATACTCACACGCCTGGGGGTCACCATGGCAATCCGGGCCCAACGGCTGCATCAGTGGTCCTATCGCACCGACAAACCACCCCGGTCGCAGATATTCGCCCTAATTCACCTTACCAGGAAATGGTTACAGCCGGAGACTTTGCCAGGTCCCTAGATTGTGGCACGCGAGGTCATGGACCGCTATCTGCGGGCCCTCCCTGCTACTTTGATGGATTGGCCATGGGGACCTCAAAACTGCCAACCAACTGGTGGACCTCGTCGAGAGATACACGGCTGTGGAGGAGTTGTTGCACCCATCTGCGCCCCCCTCCAATGTCTCTAGAGGTAAGTCCCCCGGCCAGCCTGGGGACGCACGGCCAGCTTGGTGGGCAGGCCATCCGCGAGCCAAAAAACGACTAAGTCCCCCGGCCAGCTTGGAGGGCAGGCCAGCCGCGAGCCGGAAAACAACTAAGTCCCCCGGCCAGCTTGGAGGGCAGGCCAGCCGCGAGCCGAAAAGCGACTAAGTCCCCCGGCCAGCTTGGGGACGCACGGCCAGCTTGGAGGGCAGGCCAGCCGCGAGCCGGAAAACGACTAAGTCCACTCAAACCCCTCTCCACCTCCATTTAATGACCAGGAAGAGATCTCACTGGAGCTCAATCCTGGATCTCAGTGAAGGAAAGCTGAGAGAGCTCTGTGTGCTAAATTGGACTCTAAGAATAAGGTTTGCAATGTCTTATTTTTTGTGGGTGTCGGGCATAGGTATGCGCACAGGGTGTGCCAGGTGTGCATGGGCACACCCTAATCCCCTCCTGCCGTGCAGATTCCCCCTTCTACCCTGGCTTCCCCCTGGAGCTCTGCCAGCTGCCTTCCTTTTCTCTCCCACAGGCTGCTGCTGTGGGCACAGACGGGGATGTTTTAGAATGAGTGGGGGGAAGGGGCCTGTAAATATTTAATTTTCCGACCCCTTCCCTTTCTGAATGAACACGGTGAGTGATTGGTACCGTGTGTTTGAGCTTTGGAGTGCACACCCTAATGCAATAGGCTGCGCACACCTATGGTGTCGGGGACAGCCCCTCACTGTATAGAGAGGAATCTCTTTGTTTAGTGTAGCGCCAGACGGCGAGGTTTTGTTTTCAATTTATGTCTTGATCTTGCAAACCTCTAAAAATAAACCTGGCGAGCCGCCAGACTTTAAAGAAACTGACATCCATGCTGAATCTTTTCCCCTGAAAAGTGATCCCCACGAGCTAATCTCCCACACGTGGTGGAGGATGCGGGCAACGTTGAAAGATGGAGGAAATGTTGAAGGCCCTGCTGCAAGCCAATGCAGCCCAGCGGGAAACCAACAGACAGGTCGCAGAGGCAGCTCAGCGAGAGGAGAGTCGCCAGGCTATCGCAGCACAACAGGAGACGAACCGACCGTTTGCGGAGACCCTGATGGAGTTAAAGGGGGCCCGCACCTCCTGTGACCGGTGAACCCCAAAAAGCCTATTTCAATCTGGAAGAAGATAAGGCCCAGGACTATGGGACTCTAAAGGTAGAGATACTCACACGCCTGGGGGTCACCATGGCAATCCGGGCCCAACGGCTGCATCAGTGGTCCTATCGCACCGACAAGCCACCCCGGTCGCAGATATTCGCCCTAATTCACCTTACCAGGAAATGGTTACAGCCGGAGACTTTGCCAGGTCCCTAGATTGTGGCACGCGAGGTCATGGACCGCTATCTGCGGGCCCTCCCTGCTACTTTGATGGATTGGCCATGGGGACCTCAAAACTGCCAACCAACTGGTGGACCTCGTCGAGAGATACACGGCTGTGGAGGAGTTGTTGCACCCATCTGCGCCCCCCTCCAATGTCTCTAGAGGTGAAAGATCGCCCAGCGGACCCGGTAAGATTGTTCTGGGGTTCAGGGGCGAGGGGAAATTTGATAAAACTGATACGGTTAAAGAGACTGGGGGCTCTAGACCTGGAGACTGCCAAAGAAGCCAGGAAGGCCTTGGGGACCCTTGAGAGGACTGGGTATAGAACACATACAGTGCGCCCGATGCCATGCATTGGGCCATATTGCTGCCAATTGCCCCCTGAATGATGAACCCATGCAATGTGATAATGCTTATATGAAAAGACGCATTTTATCTTTTTTGCACAGGTCGCATGTATACAGGCCCGGACTGGGCATAGGGCACCCCGGGCATTTGCCTGGTGGGCCGGGGCCTCCAGGCTGCATGTGAGAAGAGCAGCCTGTTGATGGCAGACCGCACAGTAGAAGATGAGTGGTGACCTCGGCCCGGACAGGGGTAACACAGGCTGCGGCCGCCACTCACCACCCGCTATGCGGCCGTGCAGGGGACAGACACCTGCACTTAGGAGTCGGGGGACAACGGCAGCCTCTCTGTTATTCACCGGCCGACACACGGTGACAACTACACAGGGAGGAAGGTGAGTGCACTGAACTGATCCAGTGTATGTGTATGCTACATCTAAAGTCCCGCTCTGTAGCGGCTGGGAAATTGGGTGGATTTGGGCTGCCTCTGCTGGTTTGGGCTGTCTATCTGGTGGTCTGGGGCTGTCTCGGGTGGTCTGGGACTGTCTTTGGTGGTCTGGGGCTGCCTCTGCTGGTTTGGGGCTGTCTCTGGTGGTCTCGGGCTGTCTCTGGTGGTCTCGGGCTGTCTCTGGTGGTCTGGTCTGGGGCTGTCTCTGCTGGTCTGGGGCTGTCTCTGCTGGTCTGGTCTGGGGCTGCCACTGCTGGTCTGGGGCTGTCTTTGGTGGTCTGGGGCTGTCTTTGGTGGTCTGTGGCTGTCTTTGGTGGTCTGGGGCTGTCTCTGCTGGTCTGGGGCTGTCTCTGCTGGTCTGGGGCTGTTTCTGGTGGTCTGGGCTGTTTCTGGTGGTCTGGGGCTGTCTTTGGTGGTCTGGTCTGGGACTGTCTCTGCTGGTTTGGGGCTGTCTCTGGTGGTCTGGGGCTGTCTCTGCTGGTCTGGGGCTGTCTCTGGTGGCCTGGTCTGTGACTGCCTCTGCTGGTTTGGGGCTGTCTCTGCTGGTTTGGGGCTGTCTCTGGTGGTCTAGGGCTGTTAATCTGGTGGTCTGGGGTTGTCTCTAGTGGTCTGGTCTGGGGCGGTCTCTGGTGGTCTGGGGCTGTCTTTGGTCGTCTGGTCTGGGACTGTCTCTGCTGGTTTGGGGCTGTCTCTGGTGGACTGGGACTGTCCCTGGTGGTCTGGGACTGTCTTTCGTGGTCTTGGGCTGTCTCTGGTGGTCTGGTGCTGTCTCTGCTGGTCTGGGGCTGTCTCTGGTGGTGTGGGGCTGTCTCTGGTGGTGTGGGGCTGTCTCTGGTGGTCTGGTCTGGGGTTGTCTCTGGCGGTCTGGTCTGGGGCTGCCTCTGTTGGTTTTGGGTCTGTCTCTGGTGGTCTGGGGCTGTCTCTGCTAGTCTGGGGCTGTCTTTGGTGGTTTGTGGCTGTCTCTGCTGGTCTGGGGCTGTCTCTGGTGGTCTGGGGCTGTTTCTGGTGGTCTGGTCTGGGGCTGTCTTTGGTGGTCTGGTCTGGGACTGTCTCTGCTGGTTTCGGGCTGTCTCTGGTGGTCTGGGGCTGTCTCTGGTGGTCTGGTCTGTGACTGCCTCTGCTGGTTTGGGGCTGTCTCTGGTGGTCTGGGGCTGTCTCTGGTGGTCTGGGGCTGTCTCTGGTGGTCTGGGGCTGTCTCTGCTGGTTTGGGGCTGTCTCTGGTGGTCTAGGGCTGTTTATCTGGTGGTCTGGGGCTGTCTCTAGTGGTCTGGTCTGGGGCGGTCTCTGGTTGTCTGGTCTGGGACTGTCTCTGCTGGTTTGGGGCTGTCTCTGGTGGACTGGGACTGTCTCTCGTGGTCTTGGGCTGTCTCTGGTGGTCTGGGGCTGTCTCTGGTGGTCTGGTCTGGGGCTGTCTCTGGTGGTCTGGTCTGGGGCTGTCTCTGGTGGTCTGGTGCTGTCTCTGGTGGTCTGGGGCTGTCTATCTGGTGGTCTGGTCTGGGGCTGTCTCTGGTGGTCTGGGGTTGTTTATTTGCTGGTCTGGGGCTGCCTCTGGTGGTCTGGGGCTGTCTATCTTGTGATCTGGTCTGGGGCTGTCTCTGGTGGTCTGAATCTGGGGCTGTCTCTTTGCTGGTCTGGGGCTGTCTCTGGTGGTCTGAATCTGGGGCTGTCTCTTTGCTGGTCTGGGGCTTTCTCTTTGCTGGTCTGGGGCTGTCTCTGGACTGGGGGCGTCTCTTTGCTGGACTGGGGGCACCTCTTTGCTGGACTGGGGGCGTCTCTGGACTGGGGGCATCTCTGGACTGGCGGCGTCTCTGTGCTGGACTGGGGGCGTCTCTTTGCTGGACTGGGGGCGTCTCTTTGCCAGCAGGGGATGTCACTTTGCTGGATTGGGATGTCTCTCAGAATATCCTGTCACCGATCACCCGTGCAAACGCTTCCCCCACCACCCAAATCGGGCTTCCCAGTCTAAAATGCCTGGGCCTAATTTTTGTCCCAGTGCGGGCCTGCATGTATAGCATCATGCTCAAGTCGCATAGAGAAGCAAATGTGTGTGATTGCTATTGATGGAAACCCCGTCACTGTGCTGCTTGACTCTGGTAGTGATAACGTTGGTCAAAAGCAGCTGTGTAAATCCGGCCAGGCTACACCCTAGCACTGTCTGGGTCATTTGCATCCATGGGGACACTCGAACCTACCAGACGGCGCTGGTCGAGATTGACACCCCTTGCGGCAGAGTGACCCATTCAGTGGGGGTGGTTCCTTCCCTGCTTCATGAAGCCCAAGTGGGGAGGGCTTTTCCCCATTTTTGGAGGTTGTGGGAAGGCACAGGGAGCCTGGAGGAAAGAGCTCCCCCTGCTGAGGAGGCACGGGAGTTCTCACCAGACCCTTCTTGCCAAGTGGAAGGAGAGATTGGTGGCAGGACCGAGAAAGAAGGAGACCCTCTTCCTTTTCCTGTGATGGCTGGGGAGCCGGTTGAGCCAGAAGATCGCTCCCAGCAGATGGTTAATGTCCCAGACCCTGTCTCTGTCCATGACCGTGAGAGTGAACCGAATGTAGTACCTGACTTAGAGGTCTGGAGAACAACAGAACAACTACGGGACCAGTAGTAAAATCTGCCCGGGGACACCAGCACATCCTGGTGATACTGGACCATGCGACCCACTATCCTGAGGCCATACCCTTGCGGAATACCTCCACTAAGACCCTCGCCAAGGAACTGGTCCAGGTGCTTAGTCGGGTGGGGATCCCTAAAGAAATCTTGACGGATCAGGGTACCCCATTCATGCCCACAGTGACCAGAGAATTGTACAAAATCTCCCATCTCCGTACCTCTGTTTACCACCCCCAAGCTGACGGCCTGGTGGAAAGGTTTAACAAGACCCTCAAGAGGATGCTAAAAAAGGTGGTGGATAAAGATGGGCGAAATTGGGACATTTTGCTGCCGTACCTCAGGTTTGCCATACAAGGGGTTCCGTAGGCGTCTATGGGGTATTCCCCCTTTGAACTCTTGTATGGCAGACATCCCAGGGGGCTGCTAGATGTCGCAAAAGAGACGTGGGAAGGAGAGGCCACCCCATATAGAAGCTTCATAGAGCACGTCTCCTTGATGCCGGATCGAATCGCAGCTGTCCTGCCCCTTGTATGAGAACATATGGAGCGAGCCCAGGAGGCCCAGAGAATGGCTTACAAATCGGGGTGCCAAAACCTGAACCTTCAACCCCAGAGACAGAGTGCTGGTGCCGCTCCCCACGGTCAAAAGTAAATTCCTGGGAAAGTGGCAGGGCTGAGATTAGGGAAAGAATAGGGGAAGTGAACTACAAAGATTAACAGCCTGGGAAAAGGAAACCGGAGCAGATTTACCATGGTAATCTCCTCAAACCGTGGAAGGACAGGGAGACTTCATTGGCAGTGCCCACGCCCCAAAAGGACAGGTTACCCCCTAACCCCAGACGTCCCCATAACCGATTCCTTGTCACTGACACAACAAAATGACGTTAAGGAATTTGTCAGTAAAAATAGAGACTTTTTCTCTTCCCTACCTGGACTGACCACTGTGCTACAACATGACATAGAACCAGGGGTCCACGTAAATGTAAAACCCTACTGAATACCTGAGGGTAGATGAGAGGCGGTGGCGAAGGAAATACAAACCATGTTGGAGTTGTCCCACAGCGCCTGGTCGAGCCCAATAGTACTGTTCCCAAAACCCGACGGCACGATCCGGTTCTGTAACGATTTCAGGAAGTTGAATGAAGGGTCTAAGTTTGACGCATGCCCAATGCCGCGGGTTGACTTGTGGACAGGTTGGGGGGTGCCCGGTACATAACAACCCTCGACCTAACTAAGGGCTACTGGCAGATCCCCCTAACGGAGTCAGCAAAGGAAAATAACGGCCTTCTCTACCCCCGAGGGGTCCTTCCAATACAACCGAACACCATCTGGTCTGCATGGGACCCCTGTATACTTTCAGAGGATGATGGACAAAACTTTGAGGCCGCATCGGCCCTATGCAGTGGCCTATCTGGATGATGTCATCATCCAGAGCCCAGATTGGGATTCACATCTGCCCCGGGTGCAGGCAGTAGTAGATTCACGGAGGGTGGAAGGTTTAACAGCCAATCTGAAGAAGTGTGCCATGGGCCTGGAGGAGGCCAAATACCTTGGGTATGTGATTGGTCGAGGTCTGATTAAGCCCCAAACCAATAAGATCGAGGCCATTCAAAAGTGGCCCCAACCGGTGAACAAGAAACAGGTCTGTGCCTTCCTGGGGATTACCGACGCTTCATCCCCGACTTCGCCACCATTGCCGTCCCTCTGACCAATCTGACCAAGGGTAGAGGGTCAGGAATGGTTAAGTGGAATCCCGAGGCCAAGAAGGCCTTCCAGAAGTTGAAGCCCTTTGTGCATGGCCGGTGCTCGTGACCCCCGGACTTCACAAAGGAGTTTGTGGTTCAAACCGACGCCTCTGAGGTGGGACTGGGGGAGACGATGAGGAGCACCCGATCTTCTACTTAAGCAGGAAGCTTAATAGACATGAAAATAATTCTGCCATTGTGGAGAAGGGGTGCCTGGCTACCAAGTGGGCCTTAGAGGCCACCTGCCGGGGAGGTCATTCAGGTTCGTCACCGACCATGGCCCCCCTTAGGTGGATGTGTAACAACCGGGAGAAAAATAGCCGGGTGACGAGGTGGTTCCGGGCCCTACAGCCATTTAAGTTCTCAGTGGAACACCGGGCTGGGAGGCTCCAAAATGACGCCAATGGTCTTTCCCGGGCACACTGCATGGTGGGGACAGTTGCCCCGCCCGAGGGGCTTGAGCAGAGGGGGGCGGGGGGAATTTGTGACGTTATGCGAAGCACCACAATAGACGGGCGGATACTTGTCGCCTCGCATGCAATCATTTTGAGGCGAGAGAAGAAGAGTCCGACCCGGGTTTGGCGGCCACTGTGGCAGAGCTGGTTCCGGCCCGGTCTCCGGTCCACTCAAACCCCTCTCTGCATTTAATGAGGAAGAGAACAGAGGAGAGCTCTATCCTGGATCTCAGGGGGAGAAAGCTGAGAGCTCTGTGTGATAATGTGGGCTCTAAAAACAAGGATTGCAATGTGCTTGTGTTTTGTGGGTGTCGGGGACAGCCCCTCGCTGTATAGTTTAGTGTAGCGCCAGACAGCGATGTTTTGTTTTCTGTGTATGTTTTGATCTTGCAAACCTGTAAAAATAAACCTGGCGAGCCGCCAGACTTTAAAGAGACTGACATCCATGCTGAATCTTTTCCCCTGAAAAGTGATCCCCATGAGCGAATCTCCCACACCCTCTTTCCTCCTCATTGGCCCCTCATGTTGGTCTGATCTATAGAGTTCTATATAAAATGCACTTTTTATCTTTCAAAAAGTGTTTCCCAGTGCTGAGCCTTTCATCCCATTTCTACATTTCTACATTTGTAAATTCCAAAAACAAATATAAAGGAATACTAGTGCTAAAAAGGAAAAACCTTTCAAAACCGGGCACTCCCCTCCCCCTTCCTGTCCCCCCTTCAATACCGGGCACTTCCCTCCCCCTTCCTGCCCCCCCTTCAATACCAGGCACTTCCCCCCCCCCTTCAATACCGGGCACTCCCCCCCCCCTTCCTGCCCCTCCTTCAATACCGGGCACTCCCCTCCCCCTTCCTGTCCCCCTTCAATACTGGGCACTTCCCTCCCCCTTCCTGCCCCTCCTTCAATACCGGGCACT
>BLSH010179953.1:39058-50487 GCA_018402905.1 Glandirana rugosa
AGGTGGGGATAATAACTCTGAATTTTTTTCCCTTTTCTGTACCCCGAAATTTACTCCACTCAGTAACATTTATCAATCATAATTTATCGACACACGTATCCTAAGTACAAAGACTACATATTGACAGTATTAGTGTAACTTATACAGTACTAGGGTTTTATTTTTTGTAAACAAAAGTAACTATTTATTGTAAAATTATTCCCTGTAAAGTATACAATTTGTAGAGGTATTAATAAGTTTATTCATTTAAATGTATAAGATTCAGTTATCTGTTAATAAGTTCTTTCGTTTAAGTGTATAAGAGTCAGTCATCTGTTAATTTTAATGTATGTCATTAATACGTTTATTTATACATGTTTTTTATTTTGGGATCATGACATATTCAATGTGATTATGACAGTTATACATCAGAAACATGAATCCTATGCACACAGCTATTTAATACTAACTATTTACAATGACTCACCTCATTTAAAGCCCCATGTCTTTTCCCTTTTTTTAAGTCTCAATAATAGGGGTGGAGGCTTGTCCTTGTTGGTCTATGTATGGTCACACATTTTTTAAGTTTTTGGATTCAAAATGGCCGACTTCAAAATGGCCGCCATGGTCACCACCCATCTTGAAAAGTGCCCCCCTCACATATACTAATGTGCCACAAACAGGAAGTTAATATCACCAACCATTCCCATTTTATTAAGGTGTATCCATATAAATGGCCCACCCTGTATATTGTAATTTATAACATTGTAGCTCTCCTTACAAAAGCTCCAGCACACTGAAAATATGACTGCTGTTAATCCACTGTTTTATAGTGAGGTGGCTGGGTTATCCATTCCATCAGATTATTGCCTCTTGTGACTCGGGCAAGGTTAATCAGTACATTACGGGTCATCCCAAAGTTCAGGCATACAGAATCAGAGAAAATTTGAAAATCGTCCCAAACATGAATACTGGGGAAACCACGGTTGAGGGGAATCCAAATTTCATCCCTAGCAATATATACTGCCAGTAAACAGAAATACCAAATTACTTATATTGAAAATTTAGCTATGGTACTGATATTGGTAGTTTATTTAAAAAGCTGAACATAGCCTGTTATGGTGGTAATAGCAGATTTACCCCTTAAGTAAGTGAGTGGGTCCCTCATGCCCTCGACTCTGAAAGCGTATTTTGGCTGGGATTACTATTTAAGGCCAAAAAAAGGAAAAGTATTGAGAGTAAATAAGTAATGCCAATAAAACATCCTAAATGTAGAATTTTAGGTGGATTTCAGTTTGCCAAGCATCTGTCAATTAAGCAACAGCTGCATCAGCTTTTCAGAAGCTACACCCAAATACAGACTGGGGATTTTTCCGTTCGAATGTATTGTATTTGTGTCATATTTTAGCAGTCTCTCTTCTTAAAATATCCTTATGGAAACTACTAAAATGATCTGAATTGCCGACTTTTGAACTGTTCTGCTAATCATGAACAAGTCTGCTGAAAGAGTACTAAAGAAAACCTATTAACACTTCCAAGAAGCAAGGAAATGGAACAGCAATGACAGCAACCCTTTTCCTGCCTCCTGGCAGACCTGGTGTCTGCAGTAATCAACAGGCATGTGCGCTTGGTCGTCTTTCCAGCAATCTAGGAAAATGAATTAAGAAAGTTTTTGTTTGTTTGTTTTTTGGTCAAACCACAGAAATTGTGCATAATAAAACTTAAAATTAAATAAAAAAACATGTCAAATATTTCCAGAGAATAAAAACTAAATATTTTACAGGTCACTTTTTAAAATATATAGCTAAAGCAACACCCTAATACTGATGTAAACTATAACAATAAATTTATTTTATTAGTTCCCTTTTGGTCTGCATGTATTTAACACTGTTTTAAAATAAAATAGAACAGTGCAGAGCTACTCTCGTTTAAATAAAATGTGAAGCACTACCACCTTATGGGCTGCTGTTTTTTTGGGTCTCCCCTCTCATGCACAGCCAAGTAACAGGAATTTTCCAGCATCCACACAGTAGACAAGAACTAGTCCAGGGGTGGTTGGTTTTGTTTTTGGTTTATTGGGGAGATAGGTAGGGGAAGATAAGGGGTGCCCAGAACTGTAACTTGAATGCAAACTGAGGACTTCCTATCTTTTTTGGCTGCTACAAATCACTATGTGGTCCTCCCTTGGGACAAACAGATAAGCTAAACTGATAGCAGAAATATTTCAAACACGGAATGCAGATGCTCTTTCTCTGTAGAAAATGCAGATGCACCCAGCTGCTCCCTAGATTCCCCAAGCAAGAAGTGTAGGGTAGCTGTATTAGATTTGAGTGGCTCTAAGCTGTCCCTTGGGCTGCATTCACACCTGAGCGACACATTTTCGGGCATATTTAAAGCGTTTTGTAGCGCATTTTGTAGCGCGACATGGGGCTTTTGCAAACGCTCGTATGACGCTTTTCCATTGATTCTATGTCAATAGAAAAGTGTCAGAAAAGCTAGAATATGCCCGATTTGCGCGACAAAAATACCTCCAGGAGTAGTTTGAGCGTAGGGCATTTGGCTTCAGTGGAGATGTGAACCATCTCCATTCAGAAACATTGATTTGGATCCCCTTCAGGGTTTTGTAGCTTCATGCTTCAGGCATAATTGAGCTACAAAATGCTCAGGTGTGAATGGTTCCTTAGTAGTAAGCAAGCTGGGTAGTACGTCTGGCTGCTCCTCCTCTATCAGGCTCTGGGGTGTAGTGGTTGAAGTTATTCACTCAGTTCCTTTGATGAATCCTGAAGCTTAAGTGGCTTCTGAGCAGACCTCCTGCTGAACAGGTCTTCACCTTGGCTTTCAGGATGGCTTCAGCTAAGCCTAGCAGAGTCTCTAAAACCCACATGGCTAGGCTCCAGAATATTTATTGTCCATCTCTTCACCTTCTCGGCCATCCCCACCCAGGTATTGGAGGAGACTCCATAAATATTCAGGCCTAATCTCTGCTCCTCCACCCTGTAATTTATAGAACCCTCCAGCAGTTCCAGAAGCCGGGGGGGGGGGGGGGTAGAGTCTCAGCCCTTAGAGCTCTGCCAGCTAACTCTAAACAAATTATCCCTTGGTTCCTCTGCCTACACAGAAGCCCAACTAAATCTTCCTACACTGTGTACAGAGGGTGCTACAAATGTGTGGTGCACAAATGTCGAAAAATTAAATTCCAATAGTGTAATCCAAACAAAGTTCAATCTCATGTGTCAAGATAAAGCATTTTAATCCAGTGCTGTCCAAACAATAAATCAACCCCAGGTGTCACAGAGCTTCCATTCACTCAGTTTAGTATCTCCAGTGATTCACACCACTCCTCCCCCTCCGCAAGTGCTATCACCTTAAATGGATATCCTGTATTATAGCGCTCATTTAAAGATTTTTCCCCTTCCAGTGGTCTAGGCTATGTAGGCACCAATCTGTTCCACTGTCACCCAAAGCAAACAAAAATATACCACAGCATGTACTGCTTAAAACTTTAAAACCACACTCACATTAACCACTTGACCACTGGGCACCACCCTTCCTAACTGGACCAATTTTCAGCTTTCAGTGCTATCACAATTTGAATGACAATTACTTAGTCATACTACACTGCACCAATATGAAATTGTTGTCTTTTTTCACACAAATAGAGCTTTCTTTGGTAGTATTTAATCACGCTGGGTTTTTTTTTTTTTTTTGCGCTATAAATGAAAAAAGAGCGAACATTTTGATTAAAAAATGCATTTTTCTTTGTTTCTGTTATACATTTTTGCAAATTAGTAATTTTTCTTCATGAATTTTGGCCACAATTTATACTGCTACATATCTTTGGTAAAAATAACCCAAATTAGTGTATATTATTTTGGTCTTTGTGAAAGTTATAGAGTTTACAATCTATGGTGCCAATCACTGAAAATTGATCACACCTGATGTACTAACTATCTCAATTCTTGAGACCCTGACATGCCAGGAAAGTACAAATACCCCCCAAATTACCCCTTTTTAGAAAGTAGACATTCTAAAGTATTTAGTAAGAGGCATGGTGAGTTTTTTTGAAGTTGTCATTTTTTCCACAATTCTTTGCAAAAGATTTTTTTTCTTTTTTTTTATCACAAAATTGTCATATTAACAGGTTATTTCTCACACCCAGCATATGCATACCACAAATGACACCCCAAAACACATTCTGCTACTCCTCCTGAGTAGCGTGAATGGGGACAAAGAGAAGGCAAGCTTATTAAATACATGCTTCAGCTCTGTGTATTCAAAGGAGCATTGGGGAGCTCATGTCCATAATGGGAGTGGTAGTGACACAGCACCAAATGATCCACAATGGCTCAAAAGTGAAATGGTCCAGAAGTGTTTAGACAGAATAAAGGTAGATAAAGCACCTGGACCAGATGGCATCCATCCACTGATCCTAAAGGAATTGAGATCTGTCATTTCAAAGCCATTGTATCTAATTTTTAGGGACACCTTAATGACTCGAATAGTACCACTGGATTGGCATAGGGCCAATGTGGTGGCCATATTTAAAAAGGGATCAAAGTCTTTACCAAGTAACTGCAGACCTGTTATTTTAACTTCTTTAGCTGGGAAGATATTGGAGAGTTTAATAAAAGACCACATAGATGAGTAGAGTTGAGCGAACCCGAACTGTAAAGTTCGGGTCCATACCGAACTTTGGGGTGTCCGTGACCCGGACCTGGGTTTGGGTATTTGATCCCGCCTGTTGAATAGCTGCAGGGCAGCCAATCAACAAGCGTTTCACTGGTTTGCCCTTAGAAGCCATCACAGCCATGCCTACTAATGACATGGCTGTGATTGCATCATGTGACCCAGCCTCTTTATAAGCTGGAGTCACTTAGTGCTGCTCCCTGGCTAGTATAAGGAGAGGATGCTGCCGGCGCTGTAAGGGACAGATTGCAGATATAATAACATCTCATCCTGCATTACAAAAGGATCTGATTGTGGACTAGGTAGAGATTACTACTACTACTGCTTTGAGGGACAGATTGCAGGTCTCATCCTGCATTACAGAACGATCTGATTGTGGACTAGGTAGAGATTACTACTACTACTGCTTTTAGGGACAGATTGCAGATCAAATAACATCTCATCCTGCATTACAGAACGATCTGACTGGACTAGGTAGAGTCTACTGCTTAGAGGGACAGATTATTGCTCTAAAATCATCTCCTAGTTCTATAGGGACAGATTATTGTTCTAAAATCATTGCCTACTCCTATAGGGTCAGGTTCCTGCTGTTGCTGTAAGGGACAGATTATTGTTCTAAAATCATCGCCTACTTCTATAGGGTCAGGTTCCTGCTGTTGCTGTAAGGGACAGATTATTGTTCTAAAATCATCTCCTAGTTCTAAAGGGAGAGGTTCCTGCTGTTGCTGTAAGGGACAGATTATTGTTCTATAATCATCTCCTAGTTCTAAAGGGAGAGGTTCCTCCTGTTGCTGTAAGGGACAGATTATTGTTCTAAAATCCTCCTCCACCACCGCCACTTCCACCTACACTGCCACAGTCATGGCCTAGTCAACCTCTAGGCTCCTACTGCACATCCACCCCCCTTCCCATTTTTATTTTTTTATTTGATTTTAAGTTATTTTCCCTATCCCCATTTTTTTGTAGGGCACTTGTCCTACTCTTGCCACCATTTTACTTCCTTTTTCAGCCCTCTAGCACTTGCCAGGACTTTTTTACAGCCATTTTTGTGCCGAAAAGTTCGGGTCCCCATTGACTTCAATGGGGTTTGGGGTCCGTGGTCAAGTTCGGTACCGAACCCAAACTTTTTCGCGAAGTTCGGCCGGACCCGCCGAACCCGAACATCCAGGTGTTCGCTCAACTCTGTAGATGAGTTCTTGTTGGAAAAAATGTTTTAATCAACAGATAGCATGGATTCATGAAAGACAGAAGTTGTCAAAGAAACCTGATTTCTTTTTATCAGCAGGTAAGTAAAACCTTGGACAGAGGGGTGGCTGTGGACGTGGTACACTTGGATTTTGCAAAAGCGCTTGACACCGTTCCCCACACACAGCTAATGTGTAAGGTAAAGTCTACAGGCTTGGAAAGATCAGTTTGTAAATGGATAGAAAACTGGCTAAAAGACCGAATTCAGAGAGTAGTGGTTAATGATTCTTACTCTGAATGGTCTAAGGTTATCAGCGGTGTACCCCAAGGTTCGGTGTTGGAAAACCTTACATTTCAATATATTTATAAATGATATAGGGTCTGGGATTAAAAGTTCCATTTCATTTTGCAGATGACACCAAGCTATGAAGTGGAATAACATCCTTATAGGATGTCTCCAACTTACAAGCAGACCTCAATGCACTGTCTAATTGGGCGACTATGTGGCAAATGAGGTTTAATGTTGATAAATGTAAAGTTATGCATTTGGGGGCTAAGAATATGCATGCATCATACATACTAGGGGGAATACAACTGGGGGAATCCATAGTGGAGAAAGATCTGGGGGTTTTGGTAGATCATAAGCTTAATAATGGCATGCAATGTCAAACTGTGATTTCCAAAGCAAGCAAAATCCTTTCTTGTATTAAGAGAGGTATGGACTCCAGATATAGAGACATAATTTTTCCCCTGTACAAATCATTAGTAAGACCTCATCTGGAATATGCAGTTCAGTTTTGGGCACCAGTTCTCAAAAAGGATATCAGGGAACTATAGAAAGTGCAGAGAAGGGCAACCAAACCAATAAGAGGTATGGAGGAGCTCAGCTATGAGGAAAGATTAGAGGAACTGAATTTATTCTCTTTTGAGAAGAGGAGATTAAGGGGGCATATGATCAACATGTACAAATACATAAGTGGTCCATATAGTGAACTTGGTGTTGGGCTTTTTACTTTAAAGTCATCACAAAGGACAAGGGGGCACTCTTTACGTCTAGAGGAAAAAAGATTTCATCTCCAAATACGGAAAGGTTTCTTCACAGTTAGAGCTGTGAAAATGTGGAATAGACTACCTCCAGAGGTGGTTTTGGCCAGCACAGTAGATTGCTTTAAAAAAGGCCTGGATTCTTTCCTTAATGTAAATAATATAACTGGGCACTAACATTTGTTGGTAAAGTTGATTCAGAGTGAATGTGATTGCCTCTCGGGGGATCAAGAAGGAATTTTCTCCCCAGCTATAACAAATTGGATCATGCTTTGCTGGGGTTTTTTGCCTTCCTCTGGATCATCTGTGGGTGAAGGATTGTATATGGGATTGTATGGTTATATATAATTTTTCTATTTTTTTTTTATTGGTTGAACTAGATGAACTTGTGTCTTTTTTCAACCTAACTATGTAACTATGGTGATACTACATGTGTGAGACTTTTACACAGCCTGGCCACATGCAAAGGCCCAACGTGCAGGGAGCACCATAAGGCGTTCTAGGAGCATAAATTATCCATCTCATTTCCTGAGTACCTTGCACTTTTGAAGGTCCTGGAGCACCAGGACAATGGAAACGCTCAAAAAATTACCCCATTTTGGAAAGCTAACACCCCAACGTATATTCTAGGCATAATGAGTCTTTTGAACATGTAATTTTTTCCACAAGTTTTTGGAAAATGTGGAAAGAAAATGAAAACGCATTTTTTTTACACAAAGTTGTCCATTTATAAGATATTTCTAACACATACCAAAGGTGTAGCGATCAAACCAGAAAAAAGTGACTAATAAATATGTAGTATAAAATCAATTAAACCGACTAAATAAAGTGCTAGTGCAAAAAAAATCAAATTGAATCAGAATGCATCATATTGTGTCACATGCAATTAGTCTATAAAGTGTTCAAATAGTTATGCAGTTGAATAAAAATGTACAATGGGTGCAGAGGTTATGCAAAAAGGTTCATTTATAACATTCAAGTAAAAAATAATATTCCCAGGAACCAAACATGAATTCAATGTTCATCCATAATAAAACACATCCAATTAGTCCATAAATTGTTCAGAAAAAAGTATGCAGTTACTAAAGAAAAATGTGCAAAGGGTGCAAAAAATGTGCAAAAAAACTTCATCAATAACGGTCAAGTGAAGTTGGTATTTCAAGGAACAAACAATGGTTTCAACTGAGTGGCATGCAAATCCCAGTGAGATCCATCACCATCTAGATGTAAGGCTTACCAGAGAACCAATACATTCAAGCCTGAATATATATGGAGCAGGGAATGGCTTCCTTGATTTGGGGATCCAATGGAACCCCAGAGCATAAATGCTATCTCTTTTTAAAAAGTGAGAGCATTTCTTGTCCCGAAAGCCCCTAGAATTCCTATTTTATACTACCTCCTAAAAATCCACAAACACCTTCAAAATCCACCCGGGCGGCCTATAGTGAGTGGTATTGATACCTTTACCTCCCGAGTGGGTAGATACGTGGGTCATTTTTTACAGCCTCTTGTGAGGAAGATGCTCTCATTTTTGCAGGACACAAAGGATGTAATCAAAATACTGGATGGAATACGAATACAGGAAAATAGTATTTTTGCCACGGCCCATGTGGCATCCCTGTATACTTGCATCTTGCTCAACAAAGGCTTAGAGGCAGCTTAGTATTTCTTATTTTCTGACACTACTATTCCTAGACCACAGAAGAAGTATATTGTTGAGTTATTGGAATTTGCAGTGACTCATAATTACTCCTGGTTCGGTAATAAATTCTACAACCAACAAAGGGGTGTTGCAATGGGGGCAAAATTTTCCCCAGCTTGGCAAATCTATTTATGGCCAACTGGGAGGAGGACGTCATCTATACCCACAAGTGGCCCCAATTAGCCATGTGGGCCAGGTATATTGAGGATGTCCTCCTCCTCTGGAATGGTACTGAAGATGAATTGTCCCAGTTTTTCACAGACCTCAATTCAAACGACAGAGGCATATCTCTCTCGTATGAGTCCAGTAGGTCGTGTATACATTTCCTTGATCTGGAAATTTCAGCCAATAATGGAGTGGTGACAACCCGTACTTACTTTAAGCCTACCGACAGGAATGGTTACATTCCTACAGATAGTTACCATCATTGTTCGTGGCTGAAGTCGGTACCCCGTAGCCAATTCCTTAGACTGAGGAGGAATTGTTTGACAGTACATGACTTTGAAACTCAGGCCAAGATCCTTAGTGGGAGATTTTTGGATAAAGGATACGATAAGGATACTATCGACAGTGAAATTAAAAGAGCCCTTGAAGTTGATAGAACCACACTGCTTGACGAAAAACCCAAAGTTGGACACGAAAAGGAAAATAAGTTTAGATGGTCTTTCTTCACATCTTTCTCAGTTCAACACAAGCAAATCCATAACATAATCAAAAGACACTGGAATATTCTTCAGAATGATCAGGTACTAGGCCCTTTACTCCCTGTTAAGGCCAAAGTGATATACAGAGGGGTGTGACGAACGCGGGTATCAGATCGCTGCCCTCCTCACCGATCGGAGACCGAGGACCCCCCTGATCCAATACCGCACTTGTCACCAACGTAACAATGCCACTCTCAGCTGCTTTCAGCACAAAGATTTCCCAGTTTGCGGGATCACCGTCTAAGTGTCAGCCGCCTGAGAGCGATTGTTACCGGGCTAATTCAAACAATTAACCCTTTCACTGCCACCACTTCTGGAGTCGCCAGAAGACCGTATATTAGCAATACCAGTATTTTAGAGCAATGCCTGTGCACACACTGTCACCTGCAGACAGGGATATTCAGATGCGTTATTCTAAAGACAGTAGCGCTCTTCGAAGGAACAGATTCGTGATAGTTACGTTAAGAGCTTTAGAGACAGAATTAACACTTTTCAAAATAAGGTTTAATAAATGAAAAGGTCAAGCAGTAGGTGCAATAAAATATTTACAGAAAAATAAAAGTAAAAAGTGAGACAAATGTACAGCAAAAGAGAACAGATTGAAAGATACCTTGCCTTTTAAATGTCTTTGCTTAATCAGTGTTTGAAGAAGATCTCCTGGTTCCCTGATGGTTGATGTTAAGGTGGAACTCCTCTCTAATGGCCACAGTCTCTTTTCTCTGGACCACCAGGGGTGGGGCCGTACCTCTCCTGGCCATTCATAGAAGAGAGGGAGTTTCCTTAGACAATGTCCAGGGCGGACCGTGGAGATACAGCTGCATGATCATGCATGGATCATAACTTGTTACCGAATTATTTTACATATTTTGCAAAATGGAATTTAATCTCAGCTTGCAATAAGCTTTCATTTGACTCCAAACACGAGAAGTCTAAAACCTTATAGGACCCTGGGAAGGGAATGGACTAATTCTATCCTTCCGTGGATGACAAAGGGTAGACGTTTACACTTAAATTATCCAGACCGAAATTCTACATTCAAATATGTCATGTTCATCACTCTGGCGTATCCACAGCAGAAGTTATGAATGTATGTATATTTTCATGTAAGTTTAAGCAGCAAGAAAGTGTCACGCGCAGGGCAGACCTGCCAGGGTAATTTATGGGCCAACAGCATGGTCCTGTATGTTGGTTCAAGATAAGGGGACAGAGCCTTCCTGGCCATAAACCGTAATTAAAGGCCTCCTTTAAATTAAGCCTGTACTCACTCAGAGGGGGGTGACAAGCCTTCCAAACAGCCAGGTCACAAGGAGAGAGAAAGAAAGAAAAAAAAAACTTAACTATCTACCTAGCTTCCCTTCCAAGATGGAGTCAGTGTCGCTCAGGCCTGGTATCATTACCTTGCGTGGGTCTCACGCATGATACCATCACAAGGGGCACCATCTTTACAACATAAAGTGGCCCCCAACGTTCTAAAACCCCCAAAAAAACAACCTTTTTCCACGACCTTAAGGGATTCTACGCCTGTCGTAGGTGCAGAGTGTGTAAACTCAGTGGGTGCAAGGATAGGAAGATGATACAGTTTCAGTCTATAGTGACCAATAGGGTCTATCCTATCAAGCATTTTTGCACCTGTGAGGCTAAAAATGTAGTGTACTTACTCATCTGCCCATGCGGGAAACATTACGTGGGCATGACTATCAGGACTTTTTCCATCAGAGTAAACTAACATATCACAAACATCCTGAAGGGTAAAACCAATGATAGTGTACCCAAACACTACCTGAGATTTCATGATAAGAACCCTAAGGGTTTTGCGTCATTGACAAATATACCACTTCCCCCCGTGGAGAGGTGGTGACCCAAGACGTGGGGTAACCCAACGTGGGTTTTTTTTTGGATTTATGAGCTTAAAAGTTTCTTCCCATATGGTTTGAATGTTGATTGGGAAATTAACGCTTACAAAGCTAAAGCCCCTCCATTCATGTAGTGTCCTTTTTATTCTCTCTCTTTATATTTTTATATTTATTTTTATATTTTTATTCTCTCTATATATATTTTAACCACTTGCCGACCGTGTATCGTAGATACACGTCGGCAAGTGGCACTCATTGTTGTGGGAGGACGTTATA
>BLSH010179953.1:53382-81585 GCA_018402905.1 Glandirana rugosa
AATGTGTTCCAACAGGTAAAAATGTTATAAAGATTGTGTGTCGTACAGTCATCCCCATTTGTACTCATTTATGCCTCATTCATGCTCATCCATACCACATCAGTTCTCATCCATGACACATCCATGCCAGTACAGCACCCATCAGTGCCACTACAGTGCCCATCAGTGCCACCACAGTGCCTCACAATAATGTAATAGGTAGCCAAATTAGATTTGAAATGTATGCCCCTAGAACGCCTGATGGTGCACCCTGCATGTTGGGCCTCTGTATGTGGCCAGGCTGTGTAAAAGTGTCACACATGTGGTATCGCCGTACTCAGGACAAGTAGTAGAATATATTTTAGGGTGACATTTTTGCTGGGTACATGCTGTGTGTTAGAAATATTGTAAAAATGGACAACCTTGTGTAAAAAAAAATGCGTTTTCATTTTCTTTCTACATTTTCCAAAAACTTGTGGAAAAAATTAACCAATCAAAAGACTCATTATGCCTCCTAGAATATACGTTGGGGTGTTTACTTTCCAAAATGGGGTCATTTTTTGGGCGTTTCCATTGCCCTGGTGCTCCAGGTCCTTCAAAAGTGCAAGAGGTAGTCAGGAAATTATATGTGTAATTTATGTCCTTAGAACGCCTGATGGTGCTCCCTGCATATTGGGCCTCTGTATGTGGCCAGGCTATGTAAAAGTGTCACTCATGTGATATCGCCATACTCAGGATGAGTAGGAGAATATATTTTAGGGTGTAATTTTTGCTATGTACATGCTGTGTGTTAGAAATATTGTATAAATGAACAACCTTGTGTAAAAAAAAAATGCGTTTTCATTTTCTTTCCACATTTTACAAAAACTTGTGGAAAAAATGAACCGTTCAAAAGACTCATTAGGCCTCATAGAATATACGTTGGGGTGTTTACTTTCCAAAATGGGGTCATTTATGGGGCGTTTCCATTGCCCTGGTGCTCCAGGACCTTCAAAAGTGCAAGAGGTAGTCAGGAAATTATATGTGTAATTTATGTCCTTAGAACGCCTGATGGCGCTCCCTGCATGTTAGGCCTCTGTATGTGGCCAGGCTGTGTAAAAGTCTCACACATGTGGTATCACTATACTCAGGAGGAGTAGCAGAATGTGTTTTGGGGTGTAATTAGTGGTATGCATATGCTGAGTGTGAGAAATAACCTGTTAATATGACAATTTTGTGGAAAAAAAAACTGAAAAAAAAAATCTTCATTTTGCAAAGAATTGTGGGAAAAAATGACAACTTCAAAAAACTCGCCATGCCTCTTACTAAATACGTTGGACTGTCTACTTTCCAAAAAGGGGTCATTTGGGGGGTATTTGTACTTTCCTGTCTTGTTAGGGCCTCAAGAAATGAGATAGGCCGTCAGTGCATCAGGTGTGATAAATTTTCAGTGATTGGCACCATAGATTGTAGACTCTATAACTTTCACAAAGACCAAATAATATACACTAATTTGGGTTATTTTTACCAAAGACATATAGCAGTATAAACTTTGGCCAAAATTTACGAAGAAAAATTACTAATTTGCAAAATGTTATAACAGAAATAAAGAAAAATGCATTTTTTTACAAAAATTTCGGTATTTTTCCATTTATTGCTCAAAAAATAAACACCCCAGTGGTGATTAAATACCACCAAAAGAAAGCTCTATTTGTGTGAAAAAAAGGACGAAAATTTCATTTGGGTACAGTGTAGTATGACTGAGTAATTGTCATTCAAAGTGTGAGAGCACTGAAAGCTGAAAATTGGTCTGGTTAGGAAGGGGGTTTAAGTGCCCAGTTGTCAAGTGGTTAATATATAGCCCATTTTTAGTTAACATTGTATATAACATTTGTACATATATCCACATACTTGGGGTTGTGATTATTCAGATTATATTATATTTTTATCTGTATTTTATAGGTAGTTTGATTGATTTTAGTGATTTTACCACCACCCATAGACATTATTTGCGATTATGGGACATTATGTCTTTGATATAATTGTTGATTTAATTTCATTTTTAACTTTGTCTCCTATTGCATTTTTTGAGTGATGGTCCAATGTTAAACAATAGTTAGCAGTGAGTCCCATCTCAAAATATTGTTTGAATATATCGACATGGTATAATTTTGTCCATAGCAATGCATACACTGGGAGGTGCTAATAATCATCTTAGTTAGCACATAATTTCCAGTGTATCCATACTTATGTTTTTTTTATAGTCAACTAATTTATCTGATCAGAGTTTTCTTTTCTCTTGTTTTTTGTTGTTTATATTAATCTCTCCAGTTGGATTGTTTATAGTCCTGCATTAATTTACTTCCACCTTCGGAACTTATATTCCAGATGGAGGCTTGGCGGTGTGTTCTGTGAACGTCACTTCTGGCTTATTCGGCTCCATAATAGGAAGTACACAACTATTGCCAGAAGTGAGGAGTGGAACGCACAGAGTTCCTCCGGAAGTGGGGCTTGTAGCAAACGCCGCGCCGCCATCTTGCCAAAGGCGGAAGTAGCGGCAGTTATCACAATTATAATTAATTTGTTAGAGAGTATATAGGCGCAGCTTTTTGGGGGTCGGTATACCCCAGACGACATCTATGAGAACGAAACGCGTCTGGGTTTTCTAATCCCAGACTGTTGCGCTGTCTCTTTCTTGTTTTTTGCTGGGTGTTTCTATATTGAGCTCATACTGATTTGGGACAATGTAAGTTTATTTTCACAATAACGCCCTCTACTTAAAAGGTTTTATGCTATGCAAAGTCCCTTTTCTCTCTTTTATACACCATTGCTGTGCTGGAGTGCACCCTCAAGAGATGTCTATATGATGACCTTTCCATGATCCCACGTGAGTTTTCAAGGTGACGTCTGGCAGTATGATGGTTCCATTGGATGCCCAAATCAAGGAAGCCATTCCCTGCTCCATATATATTCAGGCTTCAATGCATTGGTTCTCTGGTAAGCCTTACATCTAGATGGTGATGGATCTCACTGGGATTTGCATGCCACTTATTTGAATCCATTTTTTGTTCCTTGAAATACCAACTTCACTTGAAAGTTATCTATTTTTTTTTTTTTGCACATTTTTTGCACCATTTGCATATATTTCTTTACTAACTGCATAATTTTTTCTGAACAATTTATGGACTAATTGGAAGTGTTTTATTATGGATGAACATTGAATTCATTTTTGGTTCCTGGGAATATTATTTTTTACTTAATGTTATAGATGAACTTTTTTGCATAACCTTTGCACCCATTGCACATTTTTTATCAACTGCATAACTATTTGAACACTTTATAAACTAATTGCATGTGACACAATATGACTTAGTCGGTTTAATTGATTTTATACTACATATTTATTAGTCACTGTTTTCTGGTCTGAGTGTTACACCTTTGGTACATACAGGATATTGACAATAGTTTGGTTGTATTGTGGCAACTTACCCTTCATTTTATTTTGCCACTTAGCGTGGTATTTATCCCATAATTTCTAACACATAGCATGTACATAGCAAAAATTACATCCCGAAATATATTCTGCTATTCCTCCTGAGTATAGCGATACCACATGTGCGACACGTTTACACAGCCTGGCCACCTACAGAGGCCCAACATGCAGGGAGCACCATCAGGCATTCTAGGGGAATACATTTTAAATCTAATTTGACTGCCTATTACACTTTTGTGAGGCACTGTAGTGGCACGGATGGGCACTGTAGTGGCACGGATGGGCGGTGTTGTGGCACTGATGGGCACTGTGGTGGCATGGATGGGCACTGTAGTGGCATGGATGGCAACTGTAGTGGCATGGATGGGAACTATTGTGACACTGATGGGCACTGATGAGCACTGTAGTGGCATGGATGGGCAGTGTAGTGGCACTGTAGTGGCACTGTAGTTGCATGGATGGGCAGTGTAGTGGCACTGATGGGCACTTTAGTGGCATGGATGTGTCACGGATGAGAACTGATGTTGTATGGATGAGCATGAATGAGGCATAAATGAGCACGGATGGGTGTGGATGAGCCTTGGATGGGGATGACTGAGCATGGTTGGGGATGACTGAGCACAGATGGGGATGACTGAGCATGCATGGGGATGGCTGAGAATGGATGGGGATGACTGAGCACGGATGGGGATGACAGAGCATAGATGGGGATGACTGAGCACGGATGGGGATAGCTGAGCATGGATGGATGGCTAAGCACGGATGCATGGCTGAGTACGGATGCATGACTGAGCATGGATGCATGACTGAGCAGGGGCGCATGGCTGAACACGGATGCATGGCTGAAAACGCATGGGGATGACTGAGAACAGGTGGATGGGTGAGCACGGATGGATGGATGAGCGCGGATGGATGGGTGAGCACGGACGCATGCTGAGCATAGTTGGATGGCTGAACATGGATGCATTGCTGAACACGGATACATGGCTGAGCACAGATGGATGGGTGAGCATGGATGGATGGATGGGTGAGCATGGATGAGGATGGGTGGGTGAGCACGGATGAGGATGGGTGGGTGTGGTGTGCACGGATGAGGATGGGTGGGTGTGCACGGATGAGGATGGCTGGGTGAGCATGGATGGGGATGGCTGGGTGAACACGGATGAAAATGGATTGGAGTGCATGGAAGGATGGGGAGTGCAGCCTGTCACATAGCAACACTGTGGGCACTTCAGATCCTGCCCACAGCACTGCTGCATTGATCTCTCCCCCTCAACTCTCACACTGCACCGATCATTTGACGGATCGATCACGTGGTAAAGGGCCGCTGCGAGCGGCTGTTTACCGTAATCCGTGATGTCTGGGAGACCCGGCGGTCATGGATACTCCCGGGTGTGCGCCCCAGGGGGCGCACGGGAGTGGAATTCTGGGAGGCCATTATAGTACGCCCTCCCAGAATAATGAATCCACCTTGCGGCCTTTTATTTACATTACAGGGTAGACAAGTGGTTAAACAGGGCACTTATTCCTCAGTGCACACAAATAAACTGCATCAATATTATGCCAACAGTGCAATATACAGCACAGTGTGTTACTTTCAGGATTACCAGCTAAAAATAAAGAAATAAACCCTGAAAAAAGAAAACTAGCAAGGTGCTGGCTAACTTTGTGTCATCGTGGGACATTCTGTAACACCAGCTGCAGTAAGCTTGTTACCATCTAGTGCTCAGCCTGGACACTGTGTCATCATCTCCTGGATGCAGAGCAAGCAGAGACCACAACTGAGAGCAAGGGATCATGGGATATCTGGTCCGAGGAACCAGGATTTGCATTGGAGCCAGACCTCTGCAGACTACAAGTTCCATCTGGCTGGGAGGGAGAGAGGAATGCAGGGTGAGGACATAAATAGCTTGGTCCAGGGAGAAGTCTTTCTCTTGGGACCACGGCCTTCAGCTGAGAGCAGGGACCGGCTGCTCTGGGGGATGTGAGCAGGCGCCACGGCCTAGATGTTGTGGAGAGTCTCCAGCGAGTGAGCAAGCAGATCCACCATTGCCAGCTCCCTGTCAGCCAAGTGACGGTGGGGGGTCATTCTCATCGTCACCGGTACAGGCACCCTTCATTGGTTGCAGATTCTTCAAGAGCTTGTTCTGGGACATCCTATTTCCTTGAGCCTTAGTATCATCAGGATTGGTGAGCGGGCAGAAGCCCACCCTGTGCACACCCTACAAAGACACTGCATGCAGACACCTTTATTCAGGACTTCTTAGAGAATAGGTGCAGGAACTCCCCCTTTCCGAGGCACCCCTTTTTTCTGCCCCTACCCACTTCCGTACACCATTCCTTGGTTCTACCCCCTACCCACGTCCTAGTACTGCCCTTTTAGAGAATACAGAGCCAAGGATCATTTTGCGGTGCTAAGTCATTTGTATGGAATATGTAATGATAACAAGAAAAGCAGTAGAATATATCCCATGCAGCCAGTAACAATATAGCCCCCCTCCCCATCAACAACAATAGATTCCCCTAACAACTTTGGACCAGCCACAACAAAATTTCCTCCCTAGCAACAATAGACTCCTGGCAGCAACAACAGATTTCCCCACAGCCAGCATCAATAGACTCTCTGTCAGCCAGCAACAATAGATCCCTCCCTCAACAGTAAATCTCCCCCAGTGACAACCGACCCCCCCAGCAATATAAGACCCACCCCCAGCAACATTAGGTCCCCCACCAGCAACAATAGACCTCCTCAGCAACAGTAGACCCCCCTCCTGCAAAAATAAATTATCTCCAGCTGGAATAAATCCCTCAGCAGCCAGCATCAATAGACCCTGTAGCACACCCCAGCACCCCTTGCCATTACATACAGTCAGTACTGTAGATGCTGGTGAAAAAAACCCTGCCTTTATCCCATCTCTTTACATTAAAGCCTCAAAATGAAACACTTTGCACATTCTATTTTCTGTTGCTGGTCGCCATTGCACAGCTATCCTTCTGTTCTGGGCCCTTGCTGAGCTAGCTGAAGAAACTGAACCTATACATCACAAGGACTCCACTCTCTTCTTCTCCCCCCACTTAAAGGACTCTGTGCACAATATCTGCACACCCTAAGGGGAACTCTACTCTACTGTACTCTGCTCTACTAGGGATTAAGTATTGCATTTCTTGTAACTTATTGTTTTATAATTGTGCCACTAAGTTTGTTGGGCCTGTGACATCAGGATTTGAAGGGAGCAGTCTGACGTAAAGTCATTCTCTTCCCTTTTATACATGGGGTCATAGGTTCTTTCAGGACCTACTGGTTACTACTGTTTGACTTTTTTTTCTTTGCATTGCATACCCTTTGCATATTTATCAAGAGTAAGAGTTTAATACTGAAAGATATCTGCCTAAGTAATAGCCGATATTCTAACCGTTGATGCCCAGCAAATAATACCCGATATCAATATCGTGAATGAAAAAGGCCGATTGAAAAAATGGAAAATTCGTGTCGTATCATTTACGAACTAACAATATTCTATATGTTGGTGTGCAGGTTGGCATTAAAAAACTCTTGAACATATCAAGCATGAGCGGAATGTTTTCTTCGACCACTGACCTCTCGGCGGTCGATTTTTTAACCGTGTATTCCTACAATGTTTTTGAGCGTTTTTGGACATTTTTAAGCATTTGAACGTTTTTACAGCTGAAAAACATCCAAAAAAACCCTCAGGTCTTGGGGTTTTTTTTACAGCTCAAAAACGTCACTGCTAAAAACAGCTGATAACAGCCTATGTGTGCATGAACACATAGGATAACATGATGGAGGGTTTATTGACTGTAGAAAAAAACGTCTGCAGCTGAAAACAGCTGCTAAAAAACAGTCAAAAACGTCCTGTGTGCATGAAGCCTAAGAAGAATAAGTTCCCTGTGTCAGTGTTATATCATAAATATTCTTATCTCTATAGATAACACAGAATGGCTCTCTCTCTCCAGCTGACATCAGCAGCAGTGCTTAGCCCCACCCTTAGAAACTCTGAGCTGAGGAGAGAAGAGAGAAAAACTACAACTGATTGTAGGAAGAAGCTGTGTTATCTACACAGATAAGTATATATATGTTATAACACAGGCACAGGGGAACTTCTTGTTAGAATACAGAGGGAATGAGAGCATTTTAAACAAGTGGTTTAACAACCACGTCCCGACCATGTGCCGCATATTTACTGCTGCAGAGTGGCAGGGTCCCACGAATCGGCGCATATAAGCGGCGATTAGCGCATCCGCAGCTAGCGGGCAGGAGCGTGCCACAGCAGCGCGTTCTCGTGCCTGCCGCACTCTGCAGGAGTGTGCCCACAGATTGGGCGGACCCGATGTCCGTCGGCGACCCGCGATGACCTGCCAGAGAGAAAGAATGGGGAACTGCCGATGTAAACACGGCGGTTCCCTGCTCTGTCAGTGCGCATGTAAGAGATCTACTGATCCCTGTCCCTAGGATCAGTTAGATCTCTTATGCCCATGGTAGCCCAGCTCCCTCAAAATTAGAACACGCCTAGGGAACACAGTTAACCCCTAGATCTCCCCCTGCAGGTTAACCCCTTCACTAATAGTGCAAAGAAAGTTCATGTGCAAATAAATCCAATAAAGGTGCTCTTGTGCTTAACCGGTTCCCCACCGCGCGCCGTCTTTTTATGGCGGCAGTCGGGGAGCCCTGCGCGAATCGCCGTAAATAAGCGGCGATCCGCAATCAGCCGCCAGGGGGCGCGCGCACGTGCGCACCCGCCGCACTCCTGGGGAGTGTGCCCGCGGCTCGGGCGGACCCGATGTCCGCCGGCGAGCCGCGATGAGCGGCTACAGGGAAAGAACGGGGAACCGCCGATGTAAACACGGCGGTTCCCCGCTCTGTTAGTAGGGGCATGAGAGATCTACTGATCCCTGTCACTGGGATCAGTTAGATCTCTCATGCCCATGTTAGCCCAACCCCCCACAGTAAGAACACACCCAGGGAACACAGTTAACCCCTAGCTCCCCCCCAGGTTAACCCCTTCACTGCCAATGACATTTATACAGTAATCAGTGGACATTTAAATTTCTGATCGCTGAATAAATGTCATTGGTCCCAAAAAAGTGTCAAAAATGTCCGACATGTCCGCCCCAATATCGCATTACCGCTAAAAATCGCAGATCGCCATTACTAGTAAAAAATAAAAAAAAATATAAAAACCCCAGAAATTAATTCTCATCATCCGTAAACGCGGCCACTTTTGCGCAAACCAATCAATAAATGCTGATTGCGATTTTTTTTAAGCAAATATGAGGAATTATATAAATCGGCCAAAAATGGTGAAAAAAATGTTTTTTTATATTTTTTTTTGGATTTGAATTTTAGCAAAGAAATTTGGGTTTTTTTGCAAAATGGTCGCTCTTCTTTTGTTTATAGCGGCAATTAGAAATGACGCAGAGGCGATCAAATACCACCAAAAGAAAGCTCTATTTGTGGGGAAAAAAGGATGCAAATTTTGTTTGAGTGCAACGTCGCACGACTGCGCAATTGTCAGTTAAAGCGACGCAGCGCCGAATCGCCAAAAGTGCTCTGGTCCTAAAGCTGCAAAACCTTCCGGTTGGTAAGTGGTTACAGTGCTTGAAATTATCCAAATTTCTCTTGTGCTGCGTGCTTCAAAAAAGTGATGTGGGGTATCGTCCCCCTAGGCGTCCCTACTCAGTAAATGACAGTGACCACCAGATTTCAGTCTGGAGGTCTAACCGGTTTTTGGAATCATTATTCCTCTGTAGCAAGCCGAAAGCTCAAACGTGGTCCAACATATTCATCATAAATCCAAATGCAAAGGAGAAGAGGAAACCGATATTGTGAAGTACTGTAAAATTATTGCTTTAATGCACTAATTTCAATGTACTTACAAGATATGAGATAAAAAACGGTATCAGAGAAAACAATACAAACGCCGCTATCCAGCGTGCATTCCACAGTAACCGGAAGTGACGTCTGCGGGACTCGTGACCAGAAATACGTCAACGCGTTTCGCCTACCTGTAGGCATTATCAACGGGCCGTGGTGGTCACTGTCATTTGGTGAGTAGGGACACCTAGGGGGCGATAGCCCACATCACTTTTTTGAAGCGTGCAGCACTTTTGATCATTTCAAGCACTTTAAGCACAAGAGCACCTTTATTGGATTTATTTGCACAAGAACTTTCTTCGCACTATTAGTGTTTTATTTTGAAATCACTGTATTTATTATTGGTACATATTTCTGCCAGTGCTGTAAATATATACATCTTCTTCCATATTCAGGTGACTTTCACTTGTACAGCAGCTGCAGTTTAATATGTCTTGTATGATTATACAGGGTGGGCCATTTATATGGATACACCTTAATAAAATGGGAATGGTTTGTGATATTAACTTCCTGTTTGTGGCACATTAGTATATGTGAGGGGGGAAACTTTTCAAGATGGGTGGTGACCATGGCGGCCATTTTGAAGTCGGCCATTTTGAATCCAACTTTTGTTTTTTCAATAGGAAGAGGGTCATTTGACACATCAAACTTATTGGGAATTTCACAAGAAAAACAATGGTGTGCTTGGTTTTAAGGTAACTTTATTCTTTCATTAGTTATTTACAAGTTTCTGACCACTTATAAAATGTGCTCAATGTGCTGCTCATTGTGTTGGATTATCAATGCAACCCTCTTCTCCCACTCTTCACACACTGATAGCAACACCGCAGGAGAAATGCTAGCACAGGCTTCCAGTATCCGTAGTTTCAGGTGCTGCACATCTTGTATCTTCACAGCATAGACAATTGCCTTCAGATGACCCCAAAGATAAAAGTCTAAGGGGGTCAGATCGGGAGATGTAAAATCGCCAGAAATTAATTCTCATGGTTTGTAAATGCAGCAACTTTTGCTCAAACCAATCAATAAACGCTGATTGCGTTTTTTTTTTTTTACCAAAAATATGAGTAAGAATATAAATCGGCCAAAACCGATGAATAAATTAGTTTTTTTTTTATCACTTTTATTCCTATTACAAGAAATGGAAACATCCTTGTAATAGAAAAAAGCATGCCAGGACCTCTTAAATATGAGATCTGGGGGATCTCATAATTACACTTAAATGCAATTAAAAAAGAAGAAAAAGACAGTTCAAAAAATGTCCCCTTTAAAATCTTTGGCCTAAAGTGATGTTTTACGTCACTTCTGCCAGTCATAATATGGAGCCACGCTCACTCGGCATCCAGTGCAGGGGGGGGGAGCGGACCCGATTGTATCCGTCGCTACTGGCGGGTCCGGTAAGTGGCGGAGATGACGGGAAAGTGGCAGAGATGATGGAAAAGTGGCGGAAGGGGGGGCACCTCTCCCGCCACCGATAAAAGTGATCTCGCCACAGAGACCACTTTTATCAGATGCAGAAACGGCTGCTGAAAATAAACGATACCGGGGTTATGATAGCTATCTGCTGCCATAACAATGGTATTCTGCTGTATATACACGATCGGCGGTCCGGAAGTGGATATGCAGCTAAAGATAACAAGTGTGTGCTCAACATGTTAATTAGGAAGCACACAAGGTAAATTAACCAGAAAATAATGTGTCACACCTATACTGTGTCTCAACCCAATGAGTAAATAATATATATATATATATACATATACAGTACATATACTATACATACATGCTGTATACAGATATACTACAAAAATGTTACTTATGGTATGTTATTATCTTTATAAAACACCACTAAAAACATATTGAGGGTCCATGCACACTGGTCTTAAAAAAAACACCAGTTTCCTTGGCAGAAAAAATGCTCATACAGAATATTTTTGTTCACACATTCAGGAGTGTTTAGCTCACATAATTTTTAATAAAAATATCTTTGCCATAAGCTTCCCTCAGGGACGTAACTACAGGGGTTGCAAGTGCAACTGGACCCCGTGTTCCAGGGGGCCCGTGTGCCTCCCTTGTACACCTTGTACCCCTGGATAGGAGGGATGGCGGGGGCGGCAATTAGAGAAACCAATCTCCTCCATTCTCCTCCTAATGGAGGAGATTGGTTCTGCTGCCCCCGCTGCCCCTCCTATCCAGTTTACTTGTCTTCTGCTGTTCCCAGGGTCCCTGTGTGCTTCCCTGGTCCCCCACAGAGCTGCTGTCTTCCCCCTCCTCACTCCTGCCAGCTGCTGTAGAAGATGTGTCATGATGGAGAGATAGGAATGGGTCGGAGTCAGTGATTGGTACCAATTGGTTCACTCATAACTGAAGCATAGTAAACTGTTTTTACTATACTTCCCTTTCTGAATGAATGGGAGGCTCGGTACACAACTATTTGATAATTCGGTGGGACCATAATAAAGGGACCCGCAAAGGGAGTAAAGGGCCTCAGGAAGAGGGAAGGGCCCTGGCCAGCGGTCAGGGGGGCCCTTCATAATTCTTGCACCGGGGCCCTGAAGGTTCTAGTTACACCTCTGGCTTCCCCCCAACCACTTTGCATATTATTTTATATATACTGTATTTCTGTACTTGCCAAATATGCTGCAGAAATCTCCTTCCACTGGTTGCAATCATTTTAACTGTGGGCAGCTGAAGCTGCTGCCTGTTCACTTCCTGGATTTACACAGACACACAGAGGCACACCTCCAGCCCTGCCATTCTGATTGGCCCTCCTATGACTCATCCCCCCTCCCTTCCTGACAAACTCTTATGAAAGTGAGAGAGAGAGCTGTGCATGATGTCCAACGCTGAGGCATTTTTCCAGCCAAGAAACGGGAAGTGGGCTGTATAAGGTATTTACTGGCAGAAAAAAAAGAGTTTTACTATCCAAAGTTAAAACAAGGGCAGAAGATTTAAAAGATGGAAAGATGAAAAAATGACTGACGTTCCACTTTAAAATATGCCTCTAAACATCCTAATGTGCATGGACACATAGAATAACATTGAGCTGCTTCTACAGGCAGAACACAAAACTCCTGTAGAAGCAACAATTTTTAATTTCAGTGTGCATGGAGCCTAAATCTGGATCCATAAGGAGCTGGATTGTCCTCTGTATCCCATATATAGAAGCAGATATCATATGTATTACTTATCATATAATATAGTATTGATAAATATATATCATATACACTCCAAAAGATACATTGAATATATAGCATATGCTATGCAAACCACTCCTTAAAAGAGCAATAACACTTGCCATTAGAACATAGCACCTCTTATATACAAAATCTATACATGGTATTGCATATGTTTATTGACACACCTGCAATTAATTTGTGACTTTCATTGTGTAATGCATAGAATTGCACTTACATCTGAATGCACAATCACCATGTAACAAGGTGTGCTGTCGAAAAACCGAAGTGCAATATAATGCTATTGCATTATGTATTGTATATGAGCAAAAGCTACATTAGGCAAGGAAACCAATGTCAATTTTAGTGTCAAACAGGGAGATGGACAATTATTAATAATGTAGGTGTACCCCCTGCTGAATGTAGTGGTCCACCTGTCACCTCTGCCCAGCCCAGATTTGTGCTTTGTTTGTTGTTATATTGAGGGGAATTTAACTTGGATGGCCGGAACAAATTGGTAGATCACACACCTTCTAACTCCTGCAGCACACTACTTGGATTTGTTGATCGCACCCTTCAGCAAATTACTGAGACTTGCAGACAGTTTCTCTCTCTGTCCAGCACAATGCTTCACTTCCAGGACTTGCTAGCACATGGTTAGGCCCAACCCATGTCTGTTAGGCCTTGATGAATCCCCTTTGCAGCTAGGGAGCTCAGGCCCCTATGGTGTAGCAACAAAAGGATAAGTTGTAGTGCTAGCTATCCTTGGTGGACTACTGCTCCCAGTCAGTCCTCTAAGGCCCTGCCAGCCCTCCTGATTGCAGCTGCCCAACTCCACTGCCCGTGACCCCACAGTCCTTACTGGCTCTTCACCCATTCCAGATTGTCTCTCACCACAATCTGCTCTGGCGTGCCTCTCCAGCTTTCCTGGCTGTGTGTCACTTACCGACACCTGGTGGATCCTTCCTGAAAGACTTGCCCGGCAGTGCATTCCACTGTCCTTCCTGCTCCTGGTCAGAACCCAACCTGTGGGTTATAAGAAGGGTCCTTTCCACACCTGAGCTCCAGACCCAAGGCCACCCCCCCCCCAGACAGGGGAGCTCCCTCAAAGGCCACGATAGCTAGCACTCCATCTTTCAGTTCTTCCACCTGACAACTCCGCCCCAGCAGGGCTGACCCTGGGTATTTCAAGGGGGCCGGCCCCCTGCCAATCCTAATTGGGAACTGATCAGGGCTCCCTGAGACACCCCATGCCACTCCACTCATCTTCCCCACGTCCCTTCTAGAATCCTCTAGAAGCAGGAGGGAGGTGACAGAGAAATGATGCTGCATGTAAGTCATCTGCTGCTGCTCTAGGCCACTCCCAGCCCACACAGATCAAAACAAACAGGCATAACTGCCAGCTAGGCCTGCTTAAATTTACCTGCCTCACAAAAATCCTACATTCTAGCACCTACGTAAAGTAGAGGGTGCTACAATAATATTCTCACATGACCTGGAATCCTCTGCTGAATTAAAGAAGTGATCTCCTGGCTGGATGAATAAATTGATAGTAAGTCTGGCTGTTGATGCTACAGCTGCGCAATTCCAAAATTGGAAAGTCTAAACCGGGGACCAGTTTCCTGTGACTAACTTGGTGTCCACTGATGATAAAACGAATGATGTAAATGAATATTATCTATTTAAGCTGTTATGTTATAGTAACACATAATCCACAGTACAGGCAGTCCCTGGGTTACAAACATTTGACTTACGTATGACTCAAGGGAGACAACAGGAAGTGAGAGGAAATGTACCCCCAGGAAGGGAAATTTACTCCTGTAAGAGATATTATGGCAAAATGGTGTCTTCGCTGAAGCTTTATCACTAAGTCTTGTTTCCACAACAACCCAAAATTTTCAAAATCCAATTGTCACAGGGACAGAAAGTGAGGTGAAATCTTCTGAACAGGGGTACAGACAGCAGTTACAAAAAAACAAATGTTAAAGGGGCAGCCAAATGTAGTACAGCAGTACACAGATTGCAAAATGTGCACATTATTATGTAAAGTTATACTGAGGTATTCTGTAGCAACAAAGCTGCAGCCTCATGCTATAGGTGTGATATACAAGCATGTGTATATATACTGACGGTATCAGTAGAGCAGTGGACTGTGTAGGGCAGAGATTGGTGTCAGTAGGGCAGTTTTTATTTGTATTTTTTTTGTTATTGTAGCACCCTCTACTTAGGGTAGAGTGCTAGAGTGAAGTTTTTGTAAGTGTAGGTAAATTTGAGCAGACCTAACTGGCAGCTAGACCTGTTTGTTTAGGTTTACTGGGTTGGGAGGGGCTCGGGGCAGCAGCTGGTAACTCACAGCTGGTGCCACTCCTTGGTTACCGCCCTCTTTCTTCTAGAAAGTGCTGGAAGAAGAGGAGTGGAAGTGTCTGTCATCTCTGGGCTCTGGCAGACCTATGCGTGGGCGTACGTAGCGCGTGCGCGCACCTGTGCACGTTCGCGCGCTCCGGAAATAGGTCAGCATTGGCCATTTAAGCGGACAGCACCAGGAAGCAAGTGCTGTCCGTTCTACAGCATTCCTGCACCTGTGACCCCCAGTGTCTGTTCTGAGTGACTTCCTGTTCCAGTGACCCCAGCTATCTTTTGGACTTTGTTGCTATCTGCCTGCCCCGACCTTGGATTGTTTACAACCACTCTTCTGCCTGTTCCTCCTTGTACTTCAGCCGCCTGCATGTTACGGACTACCCGTCTGCACCCGACTACCCGTCTGCCTGATCCCTCTGTACTTCGCTACCAGCCAGTTGCCGACCCGGACCGCACCACTACTCTTCAGCCTGCACTCCCATCTGTGGACCTGCACCTGCCATCAGAGACTTGTCCAGCCCTCGTGCCTCCATGTGCCTCCATGTGCTCCTGAGCTCCCTGTCTGCACTACCAGGGGTTCTCAAACCAGGGCCACAAGAGAGCTTGCCCCCGCATAAGCCAGACTCAACCACCAGGTACGTGACAGGAAGGGGGTGTAGCCATCTGAGGTATATTGAGGAGCCCTGACCAATCCCCAACCTGGATTGGCAGGGGGCAGGCCTCCTTAAATACCCAGGGTCAGCCCAGCTGGGGAGGAGAGTGCGAGTGGAATAACTGGAGATGGAGTGCTAGGCTGTTGGGGGGCCCGGGGCTTGGGTGCATACAGGACTCTCTTACAACCCACAGAGGTGTTGGGACCCTTACTTTTTAAATATTCTTTATAAATGATATAGGGTCTGAGATTAAAAGTACCATTTCAGTCTTTGCATATGACACCAAGCTATAAGGTGGAATAATGTCCTTACAGGATGTCTCCAACTTACAAGCCGACCTCAATGCACTGTTTAATTGGGCAACTGTGTGGCAAATGAGGTTTAATGTTGATAAATGTAAAGTTATGCACTTGGGGGCTAACAATATGTATACATCATACATACTAGGGGGAGTACAACTGTGAGAATCCATAGTGGATAAGGATTTGGGGGTTTTGGTAGATCATAAGCTCAATAATTGAATGCAATGCCAAGCTGCGGTTTCCAAAGCGATCAGAGTCCCTTCTTGTATTAACCGCTTAAGGACCGGAAGGATTTCCAGCTTTAGGACCGGAGCCCTTTTTGCGATTCGGCGCTGCGTCGCTTTAACTGAAAATTGTGCAGTCGTGCGACGTTGTACCCAAACGAAATTTGCGTCCTTTTTTTCCCACAAATAGAGCTTTCTTTTGGTGGTATTTGATCATCGCTGCGTCATTTCTGATCGCCGATATAAACAAAAGAAGAGCGACAATTTTGCAAAAAAAAAACAAATTTCTTACTTTTTTGCTAAAATACAAATCCAAAAAAATATATAAAAAAACATTTTTTTTCACCGTTTTTGGCCGATTTATATTCTTCATCATATTTGCGATAAAAAAAATCGCAATCGGCGTTTATTGATTGGTTTGCGCAAAAGTGGTCGCGTTTACGGATGATGAGAATTCATTTTTGGGGTTTTTATTTTTTTTTTATTTTTTACTAATAATGGCAGCGATCTGCGATTTTTAGCGGAACTGCGATATTTCAGCGGACATGTCGGAACATTTTGACACTTTTTTGGGACCATTGGCATTTATACAGCGATCAGTGCTATAAAAATGCACTGATTACTGTGTAAATGCCATTGGCAGTGAAGGGGTTAACCTGCAGGGGGCGCTCTAAGGGTTAGCTATGTTCCCTGGGGGTGTTCTAACTGTATGGGGGCTGCCCTAGCTGGGAAAGGGAAGTGGTCACAGCCTTCACGTACAGGAAGGCTGTGATCACAGCCCTTCCCCCTCACACAGAGCGGAGGTCCGTGTTTACTTACACGGACCTCCGCTCCTTCACTCCGGGGGGGGCATCGCGGGTGGCCGGCGGCAATCGAAGCCGCCACACCCGCTCCCTGGCCCTCCACGGACACAGTGAGCACGCGGGCGCGCCTCCGGCGGCGCACGCTCACTGTGCGCGATCTGGCGGCCGCCGTCTTATGACAGCGATTCGCCTTACAGCGCCACTTTGCCGCCGTCAATTGCCGATTGACGGTCGGCAAGTGGTTAAGAGAGGTATGGACTCCAGAAAGACAGATATCATTTTGCCCCTGTACAAATCATTAGTAAGACCTCATCTGGAATATGCAGTTCAGTTTTGGGCACCAGTTCTCAAAAAGCATATCGGGGAATTGGAGAAAGTGCAGAGAAGGGCAACCAAACTGATAAGAGGCATGGAGGAGCTCAGCTATGAGTTAAGATTTGAGCACCGACAACATAGACTCCGAAAGGAAAACACCAATGGGCCTACCTGACCAAGAGGAGGAGACCTAACTCAAGGGAGGGTTGCTGGTGAGAAGATCACCCCCTCCCTTGATTCTCCTAACAGCCCTGCCCACATCTATGCCCCCCTCCCCCCCCAGAGTTAGCTGCGACCCTGATCACCCCCCCTCCCTCCCCTCCCACTCCAAGGGGGTGGAAGCCGGAACTATCTCAATTATTTTAATCAAAATGGACCCTGAACGACAAAAGGAAACTCTAGCACCGTGCAACATACTTCACTCAGGTTTCTAAACCTTGTACACGTCAATAGACGGATTGTGCACCAGAAGTTTCTGTTGTCAAGTATAGGGTACACACAGCGACCCACTATCAGGATACAATACACTTTCAGCTCCTGAGGTGGTGAGTCTCATTCCATATTAATCTCAAACAAAACAGCACTGTTTTTGCTCATTATGTGCTTATACATGACTTAAATGTAAACCCAGATCTTGTCTCTGGAAAGAATGTTTGTACCTTACATGATATTTTGTATGCTCAACAACTTTTTTCTTCAATAAAAACTTTCATGGGAGTTAAGATTTGAGGAACTGAATTTATTCTCCCTTGAGAAGAGAAGATTGAGGGGGGATATGATAAACATGTACAAATACAAAAATGGTCTATATAGTGAACTTGGTGTTGAGTTATTCACTTTAAGGTCATCACAGAGTACAAGGGGGCACTCTTTACGTCTAGAGGAAAAGAGATTTCATCTCCAAATACGGAAAGGTTTCGTGGAATGGACTCCCTCCAGAGGTTGTTCTGGCCAGCTCAGTAGATTGCTTTAAAAAAGGCCTGGATTCTTTCCTTAATGTTCATAATATTACTGGGTACTGACATTTATAGGTAAAGTTGATCCAGGGAAAATCCGATTGCCTCTCAGGGAGGAAGGAAGAAATGTTTTCCCCATGCTGTAGCAAATTGGATCATGTTTTGCTGGGGTTTTTCGCCTTCCTCTGGATCAACTGTGGGTATAGGATTGTGTACAGTATATTAAATTGTACGTTTCTTTTTTTTTTTTTTATTGGTTGAACTAGATGGATCTGTGTCTTTTTTCAACTTGACTAACTATGTAACTTCAGCAGCCCCTATGGGGGTACAGCTACATTATTATTATTTTTTACAATTTTATTTCTTTACTATTTTTTACAATTTTTTTTTATGAGCCCCATTAGAGGGCTTTGCTGAAATACCAGGAGTATAAACGGGGGAATCTGTGGCACACAGGGTGATAAGGGTGTGCAAAGGCACACCTGGCACACCCTGCGTGCACACCTATGTCTCATGCAGATAAACATTAGTCCAGCACCACTATTGTCTGTTTATCATAGTGAATAAATATCTATGAGCCAGCCTCTGTGAATGTCCCAGATGTGCAGTGGATATCAGTTACTGTGCATCAGTTTGTATTTTAATGTATGATGATATAACGCTTCTTCCGGAGCAGCTGATACATTTAGCAAAACTAGTTGGGAGAAGATCCTGGGGTCCTGGCTGCCTACTATGATATAGTGAAGATTTATTATGGACTTGACAACTGATGTTTTCATCTGATGGATAAGTACCTTAACTAGGTGAATCCTTTGGCAGCTGGATTGTTTGGGTCATCCTTCACTGCATCCACAAAGAAAAGTAAACCCCCTAGGTGGGACTTTAAATAGGTAACCAAACCACTGATTAAAAATAGTATATGCTTTTATTAAATGTTGGACAATATCGGATAAACATTCATCCACTAGGGGATGATAATCATGGAAACATAAAAACATTAAAGTGACATGATTATATTTCACCAAGGATGCTAGGATGCACAGAAGTCGTAAATGACACAACAGATGTTGCCGTTGTCCAAAGATGGAATTCGGTATCCTACATATGTTTCGGGCTACGACAGCAAACCCTTCATCAGGGGTAGTTTACAACGGATAAGCATCCTCATGTGGTTAAAATCAATATTCTTCTGTATGAAAGATTATATTGTGCTTGAGCCAACCACGGCCGGGTGGACAAATATTGTAAGATGATAGGAATAAGGCAGGAGTCATATATATGACTCAATAACCATTTGAGTCCACTGTGACAGAGCAAAGTCCACGTTAAAGAAGTATATACAAAGGGGGGGGGGGAGGGGGGAGAGAGGGAAGAGACACCTCACATTCCGCACCTCCGGTCGGAATCCGGGTTAGAATCACCGGTGGGATCTGCAAGCGGGATAGACTCCACACACTCCCTTTAATTCTTGCCGATTATAACGCCAAAGCTCCCCACCTCCAGGTTATGTCTTTACTGCATCTGTTATGACCAACCCTGTCCCTGGACTCAAGTGATACCAATACACCTAGAAATAGTTTAACCACTTCAATACAGTACGTTTATACCCCCTTCCTGCCCAGATCAATTTTCAGCTTTCAGCGCTCTCACACTTTGAATGACAATTATTCTCTCACGCTGCACTGTACCCAAACAAAATTTTTATAATTTTTTTTCACACAAATAGAGCTTTCTTTTGGTGGTATTTAGGAACCTCTGGGGGTTTTATTTTTGCGACATAAGTGAAAAAAGTGTGAAAATTTTGAAAAAAAAAACACTTTTTTTTAGGTTTCTGTGATAAAATTTTGCAAATAAGTAATTTTTGTTCATAAATTTGGGATAAAACCTATACTGCTACCTATATTTGGTAAAAAATAACCCAAATTAGTGTATATTATTTGGTCTGTGTGAAAGTTATAGAGTCTGCAAGCTATGGTGCCAAACATTGAAAATTGATCACACCTGATGCACTGATGGCCTATCTCATTTCATGAGGCCCTGAAATGTCAGGAATGTACAAATACCCCCCAAATGACCCCCTTTTGACAAGTAGACATTCCAAGGTATTTAGTAAGAGGCATGGCGAGTTGTTTGAAGTTGTACTTTTTTCCCACAATTCTTGGGAAAAGTAAGAAATTATTTCTTTTTTTTTTGCACAAAATTGTCATAACAACAAGTTATTTCTCACACACAGCATATGCATACTTCAAATTACACCCCAAAATACATTCTGCTACTCGCCCTGTTGGTGACAGGTACTCGGGTACTCAGATGGGTTGGTGACAGGTACTCGGGTACTCAGATGGGATGGTGACAGCTACTCAGGTACTCAGATGGGATGGTGACAGGTACTCGGGTACTTTGATGGACAGGTGACAGGTACTCGGTTACTTTGATGGACAGGTGACAGATATTTCTAGCACATAGCATGTACATAGCAAAAATGACTCCCCAAAATATATTCTGCTACTCATCCCGAGTATGGCGATATCACATGTGTGAGACTTTTACACAGCCTGGCCACATGGAGAGGTCCAACATGCAGGGAGCACCATCATGCATTCTAGGAGCAGAAATTTCACATCTAATTTCCTATCCACCTATTACACTTTTGAAGGCCCTGGAGCACCGGGACAATGAAATTACCCCCAAAATGACCCCATTTTGGAAAGCAAACACCCCAACGTATATTCTGTGAGGCATTATGAGTCTTTTGAATGGTTCGTTTTTTTTCACAAGTCTTCGAAAAACGTGGAAAGAAAATGAAAACGCTTTTATTTTTACACAAAGTGGTCAATTTCGAAGATATTTCTAACACATAGCATGCACACAGCAAAAATTAACCCCCAAAATATATTCTGCTACTCGTCCCGGGTATGGCGATACCAAATGTGTGAAACTTTTTCACACCCTGGCTAAATACAGAGGCCGAACATGCAGGGAGCACCGCCAAGCATTCTAGGAGCATAGATTACACATAAAATTTCATTCATACCTATCACACTTTTGAAGGCCCTGGAGCACCAGGACAGTGGAATTACCCACAAAATGACACCATTTTGGAAAGCAAACACCCGAGGTATATTCTATGGGGCATGGGCTGCAGATAAGTATTCGGGTACTCTGATGGGCTGCAGATAGGTACTCAGGTATTCTGATGGGCTGCAGATAGATACTCGGGGACTTTGATGGGTTGGAGACAGGTACTCGGGTAATCTGATGGACTGGTAAAAGGTACTTGGGTACTCTGATGGGCTGCAGATAGGTACTCGGTTACTCAGATGGGTTGGTGACAGGTACTCGGGTAATCTGAAGGGCAGGTGACAGGTACTCGGATGCTCAGGTGGGCAGGTGACAGGTACTAGGGTACTCAGGTGGGCAGGTGACAGGTACTCAGGTACGCTGATGGGCTGGTGACAGGTACTTGGGTTCTCAGATGGGCAGGTGACAGGTACTCGGGTACTCTGATGGTCTGGTGACAGGCACTCGGGTACTTTGATGGGTTGGTGACAGGTACTCGGGTACTCAGATGGGTTGTTGACAGGTACTCCGGTACTCAGATGGGTTGGTGACAGGTACTCAGGTACTCTGATGGGATGGTGACAGGTAATCGGGTACTCAGATGGGATAGTGACAGGTACTCGGGTACTCAGATGGCATGGTGACAGGTACTCGGGTACTCTGATGGGCAGGTGACAGGTACTCGGGTACTTTGATGGACAGGTGACAGGTATTCGGGTACTTTGATAGACAGGTGAAGGGTACTCGGGTACTTTGATGGACAGGTGACAGGTACTTTGATGGACAGGTGACAGGTACTCTGATGGGCTGTGACAGGTACTTTGATGGGGTGGCGACAGGTCCTCTTTATTAGGGGGATGTGATCAGTGTGCCAAGGCCACATAAACTAGATTAAGGACTTTCGTTGTGTTGTCCCGTGCTTCCCTGGTTGGGCTGAAGCCCACTTGGTCCAGGTGTATTAGGGGTTGCAGATGTTGAGCTATTCTAATTGCCAAAGTTTTGGTGAACAGTTTCAAGTCTATATTCAGCAGGGAGATAGGTCTATAGCTTCCGCACTAGGAGGGGTCACCGATATGTGTGCTCGCAATACTTCCCGGGAGAAGGGTTTGTCGGCCTTTATGTCATTATAAAGCTTAACCATGTGGGGGCCTAGCGTCAGTAAGAGTGTTTGGTAACACCCCAGGGGAAAGCCATCTGGGCCAGGAGCCTTTCCCTTTTTAGGCTACGACACCGCTTTCTGCACTTCCTCCAGTGTAATAGATAGGTTCAGTTCTGCCTGTGCTTCCTCAGACAGTGAAGGGAGGAGTGACGTCTTAATGTAATCGGCAATGTCAGTCTGCGGGGGGGGTTCGGTCAGGCAGGTTGAAAAGTCTTGAGTAAAAGTCCCCCAAACGTCTGTGAAATTTGTTTGGGAAGAGTGACTTTGGTGCCTCTCGAGGTGGCAATGCAGGGAATGTATGAGGATACTTTGTGTTCCCTGACAAGATTAGCTAGGAGTTTGCCACATTTATCACTGGACTCATACCCAATTCTTTGGCAAGACTGTAACGCAGCTTTAGCTCTGTAGTGCAAAAGTTCCGAAATTTGGTTCCGGAGCAGCATGATTTCAGCGTCTAATGCGGGTGTAGAGGCGTGCTTATGTTTCACCTCTAACTGATGCAGTTTCTCCAACAGGGAGGCTAAATACTGGTTGTGGTTTCTCTTAATGCACGCTCCATGTTTAATTAGTACTCCCCGGATAACTGCTTTATGTGCCTCCCAAAGGAGCCTAGGATCACATCCTTCATAGTCGTTAGTGGTGAAATAGTGATGTAACTCCTGCGTGACCAGGAGCGGACCGACCATAAGGGCACTCGGGCACTGCCCGAGGGCCCTTGGCCAGTAGGGGGCCCCATGAGAGGCTCCTGGTACTTCAGTCCCAAGGAATCTGTGCTGATCCTGGAGCCCAGTGCCCGACCAAGTTCCAGCACTGAGCTCCCGTACATGGCCTGACAGGGGCACGCTAGCGTGGGCACTCAGAGCACCTTTCCCACATCTGTAGGGGCGAACGTATGTAATGTGGGCGCAGTGCAATAAGTAGGTGGTGTTTTGTTTGGCTTGAGTGTGGACAGCGACACAGGGGGGCCCCATGGTCTTCTATTGCCCGGGGGCCCCATGAGTTGTCAGTCTGCCCCTGTGCGTGACCTCTTTTAGGACCTCTGGTGTTTGAAGAAGGCTGTAATTTAGACGCCAGAATCTGGGTCTAGAAAAGTCTGTGTCGGAGAGCGCGTAGGTCAGGGAAATGGCGGCGTGATCGGACCACGTAATATTTCCTATATGTGTCTCCCGAACCGCGTGCAGTTGGCCATGAGGGATCAGAAAGAGATCAGTTCTGGAGTAGAGTTTATGTGAGGGGGAATAAAATGAATAGTCTCGTTCCCCCGGATGTTGCAATCTCCAGGCGTCAATTGATTGAGCCCTGTAAAGGGATTGTGCTACATTTTTCCTGAAAGTCCACGAGCAAGCCCAGGGTATGTCTAAGGAAGACATCTTGATGAGTGTTGGGTACATAAATCGTGGCATAGTTCACCAATATGTCTCCCACCTTTCCTTTTATGAAAAGATATTGTCCCAAGGGGTCTTTGCGTTCATCTAAACATGACCACGGGATTTTACCTGAAATGAGTATGGACACCCCTTTCGATTTTGCTTCTGCGTTGGTAGAATGGTAGGCTAGGGGGTAGAGCCTATTTCGAAGAACTGGGAGTTTGTCATCCCTTAAATGTGTTTCCTGAATAAATGCCACGTCTATGTGATCGCGTTTCAAATCAGCCAGTAACATACGTCTCTTTTCAGGGGTGTTGAGTCCTCTGACATTCAACGACAATAGTTTAAGACTATCCATCGCCACCTCGCATGGAGAAGAAAGAAAAAATGTGAGCGTTCAGTAGGGAAGGAGAAATCAGATGAGAAGTAGAGAGCGGTGGAAGAATAGAGGTGAGCAAAAGATAACAATAAGGAAAGGAAGAGAAAATAACTGGAGAGAAAAGAGAAAGCAGAAACAAAAGAGAGAGAAAAGTGGAGAGAAAACTATGTAGGCAAACGGCAATCACAATATTGTCTATAACAATCGTCACTCCTGCAGCAGGGGACCAGTGTCAGCCCAGGTGGGAGAGGGGTTGGAACAGGCACCGCAAGCGAGCGCTCAGCCACCCCGTCTCCCCCTCAGCTTTGTTTGATGAACAGGTACATATTGTATGCTATAGTTTACAGCAACTAAGGAACAACAATGACAAAATAACACTTCAAAACCAGAAATAATAGCCTCAAAAGATCGGTAAAGGGGATCCAGACCCACATGTCAGCCTCCTTGTCTCTACCTCCCTGCCGTGGCAATGATGTGATGAGCCTATGCCAAAACTCTCCTAAATTAGTAAGCCCCTAGGGGGGTCTAAAAAGCAATAGGGCAGCAACCTTAGAAATGAATCAGTGCTGCAGCACACAGAATAATGCATTGTTCATAGGGCTATTGAGTCCCACAACTCTGGCTGCATTGATCTTCATAACTCTTCCCTGTTATCTCACATTCTAGGGATCAAGTTTCCAAGTCTGCCTGTTCAGATGGGGGTAATAGTGCCAGGCCAGATGTGAGCAGACTCCCCCTGTGGAGAAACTATATGCAAGTTGGTCCTTGTCACGTCTTCCTCCGTCACACGATGCCTCACCCGGGTGCTTCCGCAAAGAGGGTCCAGTGCGGTAGCCATAGGGGAATAAAGTAACAGTGTATGAGCGCCCACTGACAGGGGGAGCCCCACTTCACCCAATGACCTCCATCCCTTGACGGGGAGCACGTCCAACAGAAAGGCATCCTCCGGGTGAGAGTTACAGAAAGCAGGGGTTCACCAGGGCAGCCCCCTGTCACTATTGTCTAGTAAGGAGAGCCACGGCAGTCAATGCCCTTTAAAGTCAAAGAGGTCTCTGCAGAGAAGACAAGCCCGGGCGGGTAGCGGCTGCCACACGGCAGGGGTGTATGATCCTTATTGGTCAGAAATCCAGCACGGATCAGAACCCCGGGCCCCAGGGTGGGCAACCGCCAAAAAGGGTGGAGGAGCCCGTGGGTCTTCAATAAGTCCCGCTCCCAGTGTTAGAATCATCCACTGGTGGACCCGAACATCTTAGGGTGTGCAGTGAGCTGTGAGGAGGCCGAGTAGTGATCACAGTGGGGAGAACAAAACAGTGTACTGTAACTCACCGTGGGGTCTGCTGAGACATTGAAGAGAATGCTGGGACTGCAGTGGCATAAGTGGCTTAGGCTTCACGGGTCTCCACTGAGGCTGATCTCCGCTGTTGCTGGGGGGACCTCTGCAGTCTTGGGGAGAAGGCTCGGCTGGTGGATGCAGGACCCGGATGTCCCTGGGATCTTGGTAGAAGTGCCAGCCAATTTGGGACAGGGACCGGATCCGCCTCGGATCCGCCTCCATAAAGGTGAAGAAAGCTGGTAGCTCACTGGGTCTTCTCAATGTGAAGGACCTCCCATCCCTGTGGAAGGTAACCGAGATGGGGAAGCCCCACCTGTACATGAACCCCAGCTGGCGTACCAAGTCCAATATGGGGCGGAGAAGAGCCCGTCGTTGTAGGGTGGCTCTGGAAATGTCTGGAAGTATCCGGATCATATCAAAATCTATGTCGCCAGACTCCCAGGCCTTTCTCAGCAGGACCTCCTTGTGGAGATAGTGATGTCTGTTGGGCGCGGTGGATCCGATCCAGCTCCACATGTTCAGGTAGGGAGTCCCCTGAAATCTGCTGAAAGATGGCGGTGGCCGTCATCTGTAAATTTTCTTGAGAAGTAGCCTCTGGCAGCCCCCGGTTATTCCTGCGCCTCCAGTCCTCCATCTCCTGCAGGTGTAGTTGGAGTTCCGCTGTAGAATCCACTTGGGTGGTCTGTGATGTCTCGATGGCAGTCAAGCACCGCTCCAGCACAGCAAGAGAAGTCTCCTCCCTGGAGAGCCTGTCGGCCAGAGTCTGGACTTCTTGTCTGACCTGCTGCAGCTCCCGCTTGTGGGTCTCCTCCACTTTGGCAATGAGTGCTGTGATGTCCGCCTTAGTCGGCAGAGCCATCAGCAGGGAATGAAGCTCCGCATCCACCTGTAATGTTAAAGACAGGGGGCTAAAGTGTTGAGGGTCTGTGCGGAAGACGATGGAGTATCCGCTCCAAACTCCGATAGGGAGGAGGGCGCAGGAGACATCGGAGGGTTCCCCTGGAGCAGGGCCTCAGGCTGTGTGGCACATGGCACATGGTTCCGCCTGGGCGACTTCAGTGGTGGCAGAGAAGTAATGTAGTATCTCCCCCCGGTCTTTGCCGTCTTAAATCCTTTAGAACTGTTCTTGGTTCTACGTTTTCATCCTGAAAGCATATTCTGGTATGAAACAGCTGTATCAGCCGAGGAAGAGCAGGGGACAGCCAAGAGCCTCAAGAATAGCGTCTTCACGCGGCCATGTCCCATGAACATCTATTTTCGTTCCTCACAGCCACCTCAGAGTTTAAAAATTCTAAGCACACAAGGCCAAAAAGAGAGGAATGAAACTGACACATACATAAGGATATCACTTTCAGCACAGTAGAGCAGTACAAATGTCTGCAGCAATAATGGTAAAAACTACCTAAACCTGTAAGGCCATATCAAGCATCTTGCCATTGAACCTGAACTTAGTCCCGCTAGCCTTGGGGCGCTGATCTTCTGATGGAGTCTTCAATTTCATTTACTTGTAAAAAGACTCAAGTAGCCAAAAGGCCTCTCACCAAAAAAGTCAGCTCTGCTTGGCCTCTTGTTGGCAAGACAAAAGGTTCCCTATCTCAAGTCAGAATCAAGCAGCAGGAACAATGGGTCCTCTGTGTGAAAAGTTAGGATCAACAGCTGTCTCTTACACAGGATCTGGAGCAGCAGTTCAGTCCCTTCTGGATAGCTCAGCAGGTCAGTCCTGCACAGCACTCGGCAGCAGTAGCACAGCAACATGCGACTCTCTCAGAGCAGCAGCATAGCACACGGTCTTGGACAGCAGTAACCCCAGGCCCACCACAGTTTCAGAGCAACAACAGACAGCCTCTAGTAGCCCTAATAGCATTTGCAGTATCAGCAGCAGGCCCGAACCCCTGCTAGTCTCCCAGCTCCAGCTCACAGTTCATGGCAGCCCAAAGTTCTATGTACAAGCTCAGCAGCACTCCAAGCACATAGCTGATCCAACACTGCCCCTGAACCAAAGCCATCTTAATAACATCATGGGCCCCTGGGCAAAGTAATGCACTAGGGCCCTTACCAGGGAGATGGTGACCTGTGGCGCGCTATACGCGCAGTAGCAAGGAGTGAGTGTGGCTAAATGATGCTACATATTGGGCATGGCTTTTGAGTCTGATTAGAAACAACAAATACACACAACTAGGGAATAATCCCAAATGAAATTCACCCCCCTATACACACTGTTCCACCCTCTCTACACACTACCCCCATTCCCCATATACACTGACCTCCTGTATACACTGACTCCCTGTACACACTGCTCCCACTCCTTTTTTAAACTATCCACCTCCTTGCACACACTGCCCCCATGTCTCCCACTCTATCAGTGGCCTGTATTTATGCAAGACTGTACACACTATGAAGGGGGCAGGAGGGCACAATAGAGGGGAGGTCAGTAGGGTACAGTATAGGGTGTAGTAATGTATAGCGTCAGGTTTGGGAAGTATAGGTGGTCTAGTAGCAGGTTTGGGTGTAGTGAGGACATTCAGTGTGTAGTGAGGAGCAGTCAGTGTGTAGTGGGGGACAGTCAGTGTGTAAAGGGAGGACAGTCAGTGTGTAGAGGGGGGACAGTCAGTGTGTAGTGAGGAGCAGTCAGTGTGTAGAGGGGGGGTAGTCAGTGTGTTGAGGGGGGACAGTCAGTGTGTAGTGGGGAGACAGGCAGTGTGTAGAGGGGGGACAGGCAGTGTGTAGAGGGGGGCAGTCAGAGTGTAGTGGGGGGACAGGCAGTGTGTAGTGGGGGGGAC
>BLSH010179953.1:89118-107985 GCA_018402905.1 Glandirana rugosa
GACGGACAGGGGGGGATGTGTGACTGACAGGGGAGGGGACACGCAGTGTGTAGGAGGGGACAGTCAGTGTGTAGGGGGGGACAGGCAGTGTGTAGAGGGGGGAGAGTCAGTGTGTAGAGAGGGGCAGTCAGTGTGTAGTGGGGGACAGTCAGTGTGTAGAGGGGGACAGTCAGTGTGTAGAGGGGGATAGAGGGGGGACAGTCAGTGCGTAGAAGCACCCCTGATAGCAGATCCCAGCTGTGGGTGTGTGTGTGAGGGTTAAAGAGCTGAAGCTAGGCTGCCATCTCGACTCCTCCTAACAGTCCAGCCCAGTGCATTTTCAGGAAGGGGGAGCACTAATATGTGAGTCAGCCCCACCCCCTCCCCGCCCACCAGCTCCATGATCCCGGGAGAATCTATTTTTCTAGGAGTGTCCTCAGAGGCTGGCAGCCCTAGGAGGCTGATCACAGAGCACTGCAGCCAGAGGGAATGTCTGCCGGCCCCTCTCGCAAGCTGATAGAGCAGAGGAGGGGAATATTACACACAGCCACCCCTGCCCCACTGACCTTATCAACTTGACAGGGGGACAAAGAAAATGCAGGGGCCCCCCATGCAGCTGGGGCCCCTGGGCTTTGCCCAGGGGTGCCCGCTCATTAGGACGGCCCTGCCCTGAACAGCAAAATAAAGTCCCTCCTGGTGCAAATGCTTACTCTCTTCATGAGTCTCAGTCACTCTGTCACCCCCAGTCCTGAACTTGCTCACTCGGCTCACTCTAACTCCAAGTACACCCATGCAGCACAGCCCCCCTCCCCCTTCTGGAGTTAGTCTTCTTTCACTGAGCTGAGTGGTGTAATACCTCAACCACTCTGACACACCATTTGCACAAAGTAACCACACCAGTTTTAAATTACCTTGAGTATATTGAAGGTAAGTAACAAAGACAAGGTTATACAACTATAATCACAACCTTGTAATAATTTACTACTATGCAATACAGTCACAAAACAGACTGGAGATTTTTTTTATTAATGGTGACTGGGCTCAGATTCCACCACATTTATAACAGGGTTCAAACAGTTTAGCTAAAACAATGTAAAATTATATATACAGGGCTCAAAATTTCAAGTCCCCAGCCACCAGCCAGGCCTTAAGAGTTACTCTCCATCAGTTGTCCCACCCACCCCCCTACCCTGTCCTGCCCCCAACTCAGTGACCATCAGTACAGCCCCATCAGTGTCCATCAGTGTAGCATATCAGTGCTGCATTATCAGTGCAGCTTATCAGTGCCTCATCAGTGGCCATAAGTGTGACCTCATCAGTGACCACCAGTGTAGACTATCAGTGCAGCCTATTAGCGCCTATCAGCGCAGCATATCAGTGCAGCGCTATCAGTGCTGCCTCATCAGTGACCATCAGTGAAGCTTCACCAGGGCCACCAGTGCAGCCTATCAGTGCCCATTAGTGCAGCATATCAGTGCTGCTTTATCAGTGCAGCTTAAGAGTGCTGCCTCATTATTGGCCATCAGTGCTGCCTCATCAGTGACCATCAGTGCAGTCTCATCAGTAGCCATTCGTGCAGCATCATCAGTGCAGCCTATTAGTGCCCATCAGTGCAGCATATCAGTGCTGCCTTATCAGTGCAGTCCCATCAGTGCAGATTACCAGTGCCACCTCATCAGTGGCCACCAGTGCAGCCTCATCAATGCCCATCAGTGCCCATCAGTGAAGCATATTAGTGCTGCCTTATTAGTGCATCCTCATTAGTGCCCATCAGTGCAGTTTATCAGTACCCATCATTGCCGCCTCATCAGTGGCCATCAGTGCAGCCTCATCAATGGCCATCAGTGCAGCATATCAATGCCCATCAGTGCAGCACATTAGTGCTGCCTTATCAATGCAGCTTATCAGTTTCACCTCATCAATGGCCATCAGTGCCACCTCATCACTGGCCATCAGTGTAGCCTTATCAGTGCCCATCAGTGCAGCCGTATTAGTTCCCATCAGTGTAGCCTCATCAGTGCTTATCATTGCCCCTCAGTGCATCCTATCATTGCCCATCAGTGCAGCCCCATATGTGCCCATCAGTGCAGTATATCAGTGCTGCTTTATCAGTGCAGACTCTCATCAGTGCCTGTCAGTGCAGCTTATCAGTGCCCATCAGTGCAGCCTCATCAGTGGCCATCACTGCGGCCTCATCAGTGGCCACCAGTGCAGCCTATCAGTAGCCATCAGTGCAGCCTATTAGTGCCCATCAGTGAAGCCTATTAGTGCCCATCAGTGCAGCATATCAGTGCTGCTGTATCAGTGCAACCCTATCAGTGTCGCCTCATCAGTGCAGCTTAAGAGTGCTGCATCATTAGTGGCCATCAGTGCCGCCTCATCAGTGGCCATCAGTGCAGCCTCATCAGTAGCCATTAGTGCAGCCTCATCAGTGGCCATCATTGCAGCCTATTATTGTCCATCAGTGCAGCATATCAGTGACCATTAGTGCAGAATATCAGTGCTGCCCCATCAGTGCAGCTTATCAGTGCCGCCTCATCGGTGACCATCAGTGTAGCCTCATCAGTGCTCATCAGTGCAGCATATTAGTGCTGCCTTGTTAGTGCAGCCGCATTAGTGCCCATCAGTGCAGTTTATCAGTACCCATCATTGCAACCTCATCAGTGGCCATCAGTGCAGTCTCATCAGTGGCCATCAGTGCAGCATATTAATGCTTATCAGTGCAGCTTATCAGTTCCAACTTATCAGTGGCCACCAGTGCTGCCTCATCACTGGCCATCAGTGTAGCCTTATCAGTGCCTATAAGTGCAGCCCTATTAGTGCCCATCGGTGCAGCCTCATCAGTGCAGCCTATCATTGCCCTTCAGTGCAGCCCCATCAATGCCCATCAGTGCAGCATATCAGTGCCGCCTTATCGGTGCAGCCTCTCATCAGTGCCCACCAGTGCAGCTTATCAGTGCCCATCAGTGCGGCCTCACCAGTGGCCATCAAAGCGGCCTCATCAGTGGCCACCAGTGCAGCCTATCAGTAGCCATCAGTGCAACCTATTAGTGCCCATCAGTGCAGCATATCAGTGCAGCTTAAGAGTGCTGCCTCATTAGTTGTCATCAGTGCCACCTCATCAGTGGCCATGAGTGTAGCCTCATCAGTAGCCATCAGTATAGCCTCATCAGTGGCCATCAGTACAGCCTATTAGTGCCCATCAGTGCAGCATATCAGTGGCCATCAGTGCAGCCTCATCAGTGCCCATCAGTGCAGCATATCAGTGCTGTATTATCAGTGCAGCCTCATTAGTGTCCATCAGCGCAGTTTATCAGTACCCATCAGTGCAGCCTCAGCAGTGGCCATCAGTGCAGCATATTAATGCCCATCAGTGCAGCATATCAGTGCTGCTTTATCAGTGCGGCCCACCAGTGCAACTTATCAATTCCACCTCATCAGTGGCCATCAGTGCCACCGCATCAGTGGCAATCAGTGCAGCCTTATCAGTGTCCACCAGTGCAGCCTTATTGGTGTCCATCAGTGCAGCCTCATCAGTGCTTATTATCGCCCCTCAGTGCAGCCTATCATTGCCCATTAGTGCAGCCTCTCTGTGCCCAGAAATGCAGCCTCATTAGTGATTATCATTGCCCATCAGTGCAGCCTATCAGTGCCCATAAGTGCAGCCTTAAGTGCATAAGTGCAGGGAGGATCTGGAGGCCGGATCACACAGAGTTGGGATCTTTCGCTGAGAAGCACCTTATGTATGAATAGACGGCCGCTGTCAAAAGCCCTGCCTCCTGAACCGGCATGGGATCAGTGTGCTGTCTATCATAGTAGCTGGTCCATGAGGCTGGAATTTGTCTGACAGAGGCCGGTTATTCATTTACAAGCTGTGTCTCAGTGGAAGATCCCTGCTCTGTGTGATCCGGTCAGCAATCTTCCTAAAAGTTTCCTGGCTGATCTCTTCTGGCAGAAGCGGTGTGGCCTTTTTTACAGGGCATCAGAGTGGCCCGGGGGGCAGGGCTCTGATAGCCGCATCACTTCTGCTAGAAGCAATCAGCCAGGAAACTGTCAGCCCAGTCCGCCCCTGCTCCACATTTGCCCTCCACTAATTTCCTTTCGCCAAATGCGAGCAGGTGAGTGAAAATTTTGAGGGCGGATATATATATGTATGTATATATATATATATATAATTATTTTTAATAAAATAATTAGTGAGACAATTGCCAATAATTAGGATAAGACAAGATTGTCCCCCAAAATGTAATCATTCTTTTATTTTTGCTAGCTCAATTGGGACCCATCTTTGATGATGCACAAGTGGTGAATCTTGGTTAGGTACGTCAATCCTTCTAAAGGTGTTTGTAAGGCGATACTTTTGAAAAAGAACAAAAACCCTGATAGGTGAAGATAATTTGAAACAAGCTCCAACGGAAGGAGAAAGTAGGATGAATTCTATCTCTATTGGATGTCCTTAAATGTGATATAGTACGTTTCTGTAATTTGTGTAAAATGGGTTTGACAACCCTCTTTCACCAAACCTTGTGCACTGGTCTTAATGGTGGAGGGACCCCTTTCAGCTTTATAGCTCCAGATAGACTGACCTGATGTAAGAGGTAAGATGAGGGACCACCGTGCCCGTATTGAAATGTATAGACTGTAATTGATGTTTGGCAAGATTTGCCTTGACTCACTAAGAAGTCACTATAATTGGCTGGAGTCCTCACCTTAAATCACTGAGTGGAATATACAGAAATATACTATCTAACTCCCTTCAAGAAAAGACCACCGGATGCACCTTGTTGTGATGATAGTAGTGAGTGAAGCTGATAACTCACCTTGGGATTGTTGCTGAGTATTCAAGATGGCTGCTGTTCTTTTTTCTGAAGTAATGGTGGCTGGAAGTGAAACTGACAGCTTTGTTGATTGTTAAAGATTTCTGCCATCCTCTCCCTGAGGTAAAGGTGGCTGTGGGTAAAAACAGACAGTTTCTCTGAAATATTTCTGACTGTTAAAGATGGTTACCACTCCAAACCACAAAACTTGGGGAAAAGAACATCACTGAAAAATAATAATAAATGCACCACCGACTCCACTCCACTGACAATTAATTGGATGAGATTCCAGGAGCCAATGAAAGATTCTGAAAAAAGGCAGTCTTAGCACACAGGTGTCAGAGACTAAGCGGTATACTGTATATGCAAAAAGTTTATTGATACAAAATTTAACAATTGTTTCAAAAACACACAAGGCACAGAACCTACACCATATCACATTAAAACTTTGTGACAACGTTGCCAAGAATACTGATTAAAAACAGCCGAGGCTCCCAAGCATACATACACACACACACTACTAGGCAATAAAGTTCATCCGTGAGTGGAGTCTATAAACTAGCATGAAGTGACACCCACTGTCCGTAAATCTAGGAAATTATATCCATAAGATCAAAGAGCAAGGGGTCAGAAACTGGGGGAGATCAGTATCCAGGGATACAATTCAGAGTGGAGAATTTAAACTTTCAATCCTGTCGGTAAAGGAGTTGCATGGGCAGCAGGAAGGTGAAAACAGTATAGGCCAGTCACAATTCAGTAGGGACACTGATGGATATAGGGTAGATTAGAGGTAGCTCATGTCCCATGTGAAGATCTCACCCATGGTAGAGTATACTTTGCAATCTGTCCCAAGCCTGTAAAGAGTGGCATCCACTGCTGTCCAGTTATGCAATCAACACGGTAGCGCCTCTGTCCGTGCTTAAGTCACCCAGACCAGTTTGAAGTTCCCCGTGATTCCCAGCTCCGTGAGGAGCAATGCGGTGTGGCGTGGAAGATGTGAAACCACAAGGAATACTGGGGAGCCGGATCACATGATGTGAACCCTTCAATGCATTTCGCTCACTTGATGGTCACCTGAGCTTCTTTAGGACACGGTGGTTGTCAGATTATGGGATTATATTGGGTGTTAATGCTCCTCCCCCTCTAAGTCTTAACCCACAAAACACCACAGGATTATACAATCTACGTCATGAATTCACAAATTGATTACAGATTTAACATGTGTATGTTCATTCTGGATTTAGAGTTGTGAATGTTAGCCATTCCAAGTCCATCTCTTCCAGCTGGGCATTACACCCAAACATTCAAACCGATCAAGTTCAGCAGGTGAGTTCAAATCGTCCATATTTTCAAGGGAAGATGGCTTTAAAGGGGAACTCCAAATATGGAAGTTCCATTCTAAGGGCAATAGTTTGTCCCTATAGCTGTATATAGGAGATTAGGGTTCTAAAAACCCTTGTAGCCTTAGTTTAGTGTTTAGCCCCTTAGGAATCATTGTATTTAATCGATATATCCATTCCTTTTCCTTTCGCAAAAGAACCATATCATAGTTCCCCCAGCATTTAGACAGGGTGAGGGCAAAAATTCCCTCAACTGTAAGTTCATCGGGAGAGGACTTGTGGGAAGTTTCAAAATGTTGAGCAATGGGACTCTTTTCAAGGTCACTCTTATTGTTACTTTTGGTATCGTTTCTGATAATGATCAGATGTTCCCAATTCGGGTGCGGAGCTGACGCTTGGTCTTACCAAAATACAGTTTTTTGCAAGAACACTGTAAAATATACAGTACCCTTGCTGTACTGCAATTAATAAATTGCTCCCGTCCGCGTCACTGAAACTATCAGTGTGTTCAACAATATGGCAAATATGACTGTGACCACATGGAAACATACCATTGATGCGGGGCATGTCAGTTAGCCAGTTCTTAGGTGGAGTATGTACAAAGTCAGAATGCACCAAGCTGTATTTAAGATTTCTGGCTCTCCTAGATACCAGAAGTGGTCTTGGGCCTACAATTCAAGATTATTCAAGGGATTGTGTTGTGCCAATGCTTGGCTAGAATCAATTGAAATTCATCCCTTTGTGACCCATAGCGGGTGATGATGCGTACTGGGGAGGGTTGAGGTAGAGAGGCATGAGCTTGGGACTCCTGCCTAGTTTTTATGCCTATAAGATCCTCACGTTTAGCTGAAAAAGCTCTTTTATGTGCATGTCTGATATTCTTGAGAGAGTATCCCCTATTCCGGAATCTCTGATAGAGTTCCTCAGGTTAAATTTTATAGGTCTCTCCACTGGAACAGTTCCTCCGAAGCAACTGGCCAGTTGGAATGCCCCTAATTAATGATAGAGGATGTTGGCTAGAGGCCAGGAGAAGTATGTTCGCTGCAGTGTTCTTCCTAAACATTGCTGTCTCCAGTCTGCCATTTTTGACAGAAATAGAGAGATCAAGGAAGGAAATTGTTTCATAATCCCAGGTGTAGGTGAGTCTAATATTGCTGTCGTTGATATTCAATTCAGCCATGAATTCATGTAGCTCATCCACCATCCCACCCCAGACCACCAGGATATTCTCGATGTACCTCAGCCAAAGCTGTGTATGGCTGAGGTACCCTGACGAAAGGTAGACAAGACTCTCCTCCCACCCCCCAAGATGGAGGCAAACATATGCAGGTGCCCAGGGGGCCCCCATAGAAGTCCCCCTGATCTGCTGGTAGTTTACACCAGAGAGCTGGAAGCAATTATGGGTGACATTTTGTATCAATAAACTTTTTTCATATATACCGCAGTGAGTTTCCTTATGGAGCCTCTTAGTCTCTGATACCTGTGTGCTGAGACTGCCTGTTTTCTGAATGATGGTTACCATTCCTTTTTTTTTCTGAGGTAATGGTGGCTGGAAGTAAACTGGACAGCTTTGTTGATTGTTAAAAATGCCTGCCGTTTTCTCCCTGAGGTGACCAACGGTGAAAATTGACAGTTTCTCTGAAATATTGCTGACTGTTAGGGATGGCTACTGCTCTTTCTCTGAGGTAATAGTGGCCAAGTGTGAGACTGACAGATTCTTCACTCAGATCATGTAGCTTGCCTAAGGCCGTCAATGCTCCTATAATAATGAGTATCAGAATGACAGTCCTGACCACTCCTCGCCAGATGCCTTGGTTGTGCTGCAAGCAGTAGCAGAACTACCAGGGTCGCAAAGGTTGCATTTGTGACCGAGGCCCTAGCGCTCCAACCACTGTAAGGGGGCCCCAAGACGGTCAGATGGTGCTCAGGTTTGGGTGGGCTTAGACATGCAGTGAGGTTTGCAGAAAGGAGGAGTGTAGGTCAGCACACAGCCGCACTCCACAAACCACATCCAGCTGCTCAGATGACAATCTTCCCCAATGTCCATGGAGCCGCACTCCCGACACTGTCCTGGATGAGACATCTCTCCCTCAGATCTCCATCACCAGGAGCTCACCCCCCTACCAAGCCAATGTCTCCATTGTCACCGCCATTTTGTTAAAGTCTGCCCATATACACAGAGCACAGTTTGTGGTGCATAAACTGTAAATATGGGACAAATGTTACTAGTTCTGCAACGTTTTACCAAAAGGGGCGCTACACTGAATTGGTGGTAGATATGAAGAGGGGGAGTGGGAGCACTGAGAACAGAAGAGGATGATGACTCAGAGCCAAGGTCTGTCTGACGGAGCCTGCCCTGCACCCGAGTAATGGAGGAGGTGAGGTCAGTGTGACAGCTCCATCCAGGCCACACAGAGTCCATGGGGGAGTCACTGTGGTCACCAGAGTCCCCCTCCACATCATCCCCTTTACATCAAAGTCTGCAGTATTCCCCCTTAAAGGAATGTAAGGGAGAACTCTGCAGACTCTGATGTAAAGAGGAAATGTGATGTAAAGAAGAACACTGTAGATTCTGCAGCATTCCCCTTTACATCAGGGTCAGCAGAGTTCTCCCTTACACAGTAGTTGGAACCCTGCAGACTCTGATGTAAAGGGGAAATCTGGAGTTGGATGTAAGGGGCAACTCCGAGGACTGTGATGTAAAGGGGAGCTTTCATTTAAAGGGAAACGCTGCGGACTGTGATGTAAGGGGAATGCTGCGGACAGTGATGTAAGGGAGAATGCTGTGGACCATGACGTAAGGGGGGGTCAGGGGGCCCCTTCATGGTTTCTTGCACTGGGGAACTGAAGGTCCTAGTTACGCCTCTGGCTGCAAGAAAGGCAAAAAGCCACCAAGTTCGGTGCTCAGATTCCTGCATCCATCCTCTTCTATGGTCTGACCGCTAAGAACTAGAACAGGGGTACCTAAGCTTTTGAAGAGCGAGGGTCACTTAAGGGACATGATAACTGTCGCAGGCCATAAAGAGCAGAGCAGGCAGAACACAGATCTCTATCCACTCTGCAAATGGAGTGCAGACACGGACACAGCGCACTCTACTCTATGGGCCGTCCGATTCAATCTACTCAGACGGAAGGTGGATCCCTTTCTGTTTTTTTTTATTTTTAGTGGATCGGATTGGAGGTAGGCCGGCGGGTGTAAACGAACACAAGACCATTTACATCTGCGGCTCCATAGAGGTGAAAGGAGGGTCTGATTGGGTCCGCCTGAAAAATGGACCGGCGGACCTGATCAGACCGATCGTGTGAAATAGGCTGCTTGCACACTGATGCGCTACCGGTTTACACGCACTGCGGGTGCAGCACAGTGCACCTGTGGCTTTCACTTGTTAGCTGCACTGTGCCATAGACTTCTATTATATCCTGCAGGTATGGTGCAGTTTAGGAGTTTTGGTGTGCTTTCAGAAAGCGCATCAAACCTGCAGGTAGTAACCGAAGTCTATGGCTCAGTGCAGGTAACACCTGCGCACTGTTTGAAAGCAGTCTAGTAACCACTGCAGAAGAGACATGCCCATATATACAATGTGATTTTATAATATAAACGGACATTTAATAATAGTCTTCCACTCAGGAATCTCCCTTGCTACAGGTATTGGGAGGGAGCTGGGACTTTGAATGAGGATAGTAATCAGACAACATCAAGCAAAAGAAATTGTACTAAACATGTTTTTATTGTCTTTCCTGGACATGGTAAGTACCATAAATGATTGTACAGAGTATACAAAAAAGCACAATATGTGTATTAGATGTATGGGTAAATAGAACATCATCCATTTGTAAATGAGAGGCAGTCCGTATCGAATTGGCACGGGACCTCCTCCCCAGCGTGAGATAAAACTGATTAGCATATAATCACAGTAAAACATCTACCCCTGATGAATGGGTGTAACCCCACAAAACGCATTGGATCTACGCTGATGCTACATATTTTTTTAGCAATTCTTTTAGATGTTTTTTATTGCAATTATTTGCTAATCAGTTTTATCTCACGCTGTGGAGGAGGTCCTGCGCCAGTTCGATACAGTTCTAATACACATGTTGTGCTTTTTTGTATACTCTGTAAAATCATTTATGGTACTTACCATGTCCGTTATGACCAGGAAGTACAACAAAAACATGTTTAGTACAGTTTCTTTTGCTTGATGTTGTCTGATTACTATCCTCATTCTCCCAACCCCCCCCCCCCCCATATTTTTTGTCTATATTAGGGATGGAGGTGCAGACCTTCCCCTGTGTCTCATTTAAAGTCTCATTGTTCCCCCCATTTTTTAGCAGGCAGAGTGCAATTGATATAACCCCACCTGTGACAGGAGGCGGCCTTATACAGGAAGCATCGGCTTATGTGGCTCTGCTTCCTCTGCAGCCGTGCTTCCTATAGCACCGGTTCCATTCAGAACACTGATGCTCTGGGATGGTGGGTCAAAAACCCACGATCTGCACTTACCGACCCGCAGAACATCATGGGCCACATCAGAGGGCTCCTTGGGCCACATGTGGCCCACCGGGCCAACGGTTGACCACCCCTGAACTAGAACTTTCTCGAAGAGTCTCTCTTCATTGCTTGCTCCTCCCAAAGCTTTTTGGAAGTTGTAGTTTCCCTTTCACTGCGATGTCATGTGATTCCATGTTCCAAAACTTTATTTCCCATCCTCCTTTTGGCAGCGTCTCCTTGCTCATCAATGATACCCAATGGGGGTGATATGAAGTGCCTATAGAGGCTATGTTAATAGTCAACAATGAAGCTGGGGAAGAGAGGAACAGAAGCGCCAGACCAATCTCAGTGCAGCATCATTTAATACATGTAGTAAAAGATAACATAAGAAAATACACTCACACAGTGCTAAGGGGTGTCTGGTGCAGCGCTCGTTTGAGCAGCCGGAACATCCTCCGTGTGGGGTCTGAAAGACCGTGCCTATGTCCAGAGTGAAGCTGCAGCCTCAAGGAGGATCAGGTGGGACCGGCAGACTCTTCAGAGTAAAGGCAGTGTCCAAGCTGTCAGGGTTGGTTCATCTAGCGCTGGCTACAGATTTTAAATAGGGAATGTAATCAGGTCAGCTTATGTCGTCAGACAGCTGCAGCTGAGTAGAACCTCCATCATGTAATAGGACCAGCGTGGTCAGCGCTTTGACAATATGATACAACATATAATTAATATAGATGGTAATGATGATTAAAAATAATACATAAGAGCAATTCAGAAAAAACAATTCATAAAAACAATTCAGAAAAACAAATAGATCGTCATTGGTCTCCTCCTCCTCAGACTCCAGACAAAGCGCTCTATATACTGAGACTTAAAAGCAATTTCACATGCAGAGCTTACTCATGCAAAGAGAAACAGAGCTCGAATAAAGAGTCCTTTAAAAGTTCTCAACAGTCCACCAATACGCTGCCACGTGTTTGAAAAGAATAGAAGAATAAGTGAAAAGTCACTTCTATACGTGTCACACCATGCAGCCAACTTGACTGCGAAGGATCACCACGTGTGTCCCGCTCCCCTATAGGTATGCACTCACTGGGTTTAAAAAGCCAACAGACCCTTCAAATCTATAGGGCTAACGTCTTCAAGGCTCCCCTTTAGACATCTGACTTTACACTAGGCAAAGAAAACCTCACATAGCCTAGTTTATTTAAACCCCTGTAAAAACACACTTCCAAACTTTTAAAATTGGTAATCACATCAAGCAGGCACATCAAGCAGCACACTGTATGAACGTTAGAATGCTCACGAAACTGGGAATGATCTCACCCAGTCAGCCAGTCCTCTGCTGATCATTCCCGGCTGACTGGGTGAGATCCCACGTAGCATTTGTTGCAGGGGCAGGTTATTAGGTAGACCACAAATTTATTAGAACATGTAAGGAATTCTTCGATGGGGAAGGAATTACCTTTTGAATCGTCCATGCATCATGTGCGCACAAGTAAGGCATTTTCTTTTGTGGCATCTATACATACCCGTAATTGAGAACATTTTTGGGATAGATTTAATTCAAGAAAGGTTTCTTTCCTTTTCTAATTTACTGGGTGCACTGAGGTTTTTTACATTGTTGGCTCTTTTGAACACCAGTTTTCGTTGCGGAGGGATGTGTGACATGAGTTTAGGATTATTACAAAGAATCCCCCAGGGTTTATGGAGTGTCTTATTGATGGCCCAATGTTTGTTGTTATACCTCATGATAAATAAAGGGCTTTTATGGGTAGCAGGTGAATCTATTAAATTGTTCTCTTTGTTGGCTAAGTCCTTTGGATGGAGTTCCCCAGAGTATTTTTGAAGATATTTTTGGAATGCCCAGGTGACTTCTTCCTTATGGCCCTTCTGCAAAAATTTGCTTATCAAGACCTGACTTTGTGTGTTATAATCCTCAACCGAGCTGCAATTTCATTGTAATCAACATAACTTGCTGTATGGGATGTTGTTAACCCATTTTTTGTGGTGACAACTTTTCCTATGCAAATAGGAATTTCCAGCCGTTGGTTTAAAGTGGGTACGGGAACAAATCTTGTCGTCTTGGTCGTGGTATAGTTCAAGGTCTAGAAATATAAGTACATTGGGGTCTGAAACAAAGGTAAAGTGTATGCCAGAGGTATTGTAGTTACAATACTGGTGGAACTCTCCAATTAAGTTACTTTCTCCTTGCCAGATGACAATGACATTGTCAATGTATCAACCATAATAGATTAAATTGTGTGAGAAAGGGTTCCTAGCCCAAATGTAGAGGTCCTCCCAGTATGCCATTAAGAGGTTGGCATAATTGGGGGCAAAGCTTACACCTATCGCAGTTCCTTTGGTCTGTAAAAAGTATTCCTGTTCAAATTCAAAATAATTGTGGTGCAAAATAAACTCTGGCCTGAAGGATGAAAGAAGCTTGTAAGGGATTCAGGTTCTCCTCTATATGCAGAAAGTAATGGGCAGCTTTCAGACCCACATCACATGGGATTGACGTGCTAAGTGATGTGACGTCTAACAAGACACAATGATAGTCGTTGTTCCATGCATAGTGGTTCAAGATGTCCAATAGATGGCTAGAATCCCATATGTAAGCTGGAAGCTGTTGGACGATCGGTTGTAAGAAGACTGGTCCTATAACATTATGGAGGTTCAACTCAGCTGCAGCTGTTCCTAGGTCTGACTGCATAAGCTGAGCTTATTAGACTCCCTATTTAAAACCTGTAGCCAGCGCTAGACGAACCAGCTGAAGAAGTACAAGCAGCCTAAGCCTCTGAAATGCGTTCTATTGGCCAAATCCATTGTGGGCGTTTCTCACCCTGACAGCTTGGACACTGCCTTTACTTAGAAGATTCTGCAGGCCCCCACTTGATCCTCCTCGAGGCTGCAGCTTCACTCTGGACACAGGCACGGTCTTTCAGACCCCACACGGAGAATGTTCCAGCGGCATAAACAAAAGCTGCACCAGACATGCCTGCAACCCCTTAGCACTGTGTGAGTGCATTTAAATATGTTATCTTTTACCACACGTATTAAATGATGCTGCACTGAGATAGGTCTGGCGCTTCTGTTCCTCTCTTTCCCCGGTTCATTGTTGTTACAGCACCAGTCCCCAGCCCTTGTCAGAAGCAGCCTCACCCACACCATCCCATAGGGATGGGCCCCCTCGAACATCGGGGGTTCGCCTTTTCGGTGCATCCCAAACATTATAGGGCATTCGCGGGAACTTCAAGCTCCCCATAATGCATTCCAATGGCGGGGGAAATGCTGCCCGCTGATTGGCCAAAGCATGCACATGACCTGCATGCTGTGGCCAATCACAGAGCACTCTGCTGTGGGAGATATGATTGGCTAAAGGCAGGGTGCCTTTAGCCAATCACTGCTCAGCAGCCTTAATCCACGCCCCACACTATATAAAGCTGCTTGTACAGCGGCTCTATGTAGTGTGTGTGTAACGGTGGATAGAGAGTGAGCTTAGCTAGCGGCGTGCAGGCAATTTAGTGTAGCTAGCTGATAATTGTGCATTGTGAAAGATAGATAGATAGATATATATATATATACCTTCCTAATGTATACATATCATGTGGGGGTCCCCCCAAAATCCAAACCAGGCCCTTGGGGTCTGGTATGGATTTTAACCACTTAACCCCCGGAAGGATTTCCCATGTTAGGACCAGAGCACTTTTTGTGATTCTGCACTGCGCCGCTTTAACTGACAATTGCGCGGTCATGCGACGTTGTACCGAAACAAAATTTGCGCCCTTTTTTTCCCACACATAGAGCTTTCTTTTAGTGGTCTTTGATCACCTCTGCGTCATTTCTGATCACCGCTATAAACAAAAAAAGAGCGACAATTTTGCAAAAATAATAATATTTCTTACTTTTTTGCTAAAATACAAATCAAAAAAAAATATAAAAAAACATTTATTTATCGGTTTTGGCCGATTTATATTCTTCCACATATTTTTGGTAAAAAAAATCACAATCGGCATTTATTGATTGGCTTGCGCAAAAGTTGCCTCGTTTATAAACCATGAGAATTTATTTCTGGCGTTTTTACAATTTTTTTTTACTGGTAATGGCGGCGATCTGCGATTTTTATCGGGACTGCGATATTGGGATGGACATGTCGGACATTTTTGACACTTTTGTGGGACCAATGACATTTATACACATAAATGTAATTGGCAGTGAAGGAGTTAACCTGCAGGGGGAGATCTAGGGGTTAACTGTGTTCCCTAGGAGTGTTCTAACTGTGAGGTGGCTGGGCTACCATAGGCATAAGAGATCTAACTGATCCCAGTGACAGGGATCAGCAGATCGCTTACATGCCCACTGACAGAGCGGGGAACCGCCGTGTTTACATCGGCGGTTCCCCATTCTTTCTCTCTGCTAGGTCATCGCAGTTTGAGGGCGGACATCCTGTCCGCCTGAGCCACGGGCACGCTCCTGTCTGCTAGCTACGCACACGTGAGCCGCCGCTGATATACGGTGATTCGCGAGACGCTGCCACTCTGCAGCAGTAAATATACAGTACGCGGTCGGGAACCAGTTAAGGGGGACCTCGTGCCAAAATTAAAAAAAAAAGGACGTGGGGGCCCCCAAAATCCAAACCAGGCTCTTCAGGTCTGGTATGGATTTTAAGGGGAAACCTGTGCCAAAATTTTTAAAAAAATTACGTGGGGGTCCCCCCGAAATCCAAACCAGGCCCTTCAGGTCTGGTATGGATTTTAAGGGGAACTCCGTACCAACATTTTTTGTAAAAATTACGTAAGGGTCCCCCCAAAGTCCATACCAGACCCTTTAGGTCTGGTATGGATTTTAAGGGGAACCCCGTGCCAAATTTTTTTTAAAAATGGCATAGTGGTCCCCCCAAAATCTAAACCAGACCCTTATCCGAGCATGGAGCGCCCTGGCATGGCAGGACGGAGTGGGGACGAGCGAGCACCCCCCCCCCCGAACCATACCAGGCCACATGCCCTCAACATGGGGAGGATGCTTTGAGGTCCCCCCAAAGCACCTTGTGTCCATGTTGATGGGGAGAAGGGCCTCATCCCCACAACCCTTGCCAGTGGTTGTGGGGGTCTGCGGGTGGGGGCTTATCGGAATCCGGAAGCCCCCTTTAATAAGGAGGTCCCCAGATCCTGACCCCCACCTATGTGAATAGGTATAGGGTACATTGTACCCCTACCTATTCACCAAAAAAGGAGTAAAGTGGTACAAAAAACAAAAGGCAGTTTCTGACAAGTCCTGTATTGTGTAAAATAGCTGTTCTTCTTTCTTCCTCCATCTTCTTCTGCCCCGGTCCTTTTTCTGGTCTTCTGCTTCTTCTTTCAGTTTTCTTCCTTCCTCTCTTCATCTTCAATCTTTATCTTCCTATTCCTTCTTCTTTCACCGCCCCTGCTCCGGCTGCCGCAGCCCTGCCATCCAGAGGCATCTCCCAGAATGAGCGGTCTTCAGTTTGACATTTCTTTTATAAGAAGGTGCAGGGCCACCCATTTAGGTCACCAGGTGGTCCTGCCCCTTCTTATAAAGGAAACGTCAAACTGAAGACCGCTCATTCTGGGAGACGCCTCTGGACGGCACGGCTGCGGCAGGCAGACTAAGGGGACCCCCCAGGCACGATATTTAAAGGAATATTTAATTTTTATTTCACTTTAAGCATTATTAAAACCACTGCTCCAGAAAAAACTATTGATTTAAAAACTTTTTTTGCATTGATACATGTCCCCTAGGACAGGACTTGGGTCCCCATACACTTTTTAGGGCAATAACTTGCATATAAGCTTTTTGATTTTTTATGTTCTAGTCCCATTGATTTTAACGGCGTTCGCACAAATTTTTTGCCTGTTGACAAGTTTTGGTGCGAACCGAACCCGGGGGTGTTTGGTCCATCCCTATCATCCATACATCCATCAACATTTCTCCTATGGGCTGAAGCCCACATAAGACTTACCACAGATAATTTTGTACTTGCAAATTTATTGCATGTCAATTTTTTATTAACTTTTCATCAACTTTTATTCATTTTTTTATCATTATTCTCATTTCCTAAATTTACTTTTTGTGCTCACAGGGCACTGTATGTCATTATTTAGATGGTCAGGCTATAGCGCTGTGTTGCACACCTGTTTGGTGTGTACTCTTCCTTTTGTATGTTATTAGTCACACTGAGACTTGTTGTCCAACTAGCCACCTCACAAAGGTGGTTTTGGCCTTGTTTCTTTAAAGACAGCACTTTATGCTAGCATTTGACTATACACACAACTGCTCTACCTGCAGGCCCCAGCTGCACTGTTCTTGTTAGGCAGCTTCCCCAGGCCTCTTTACACTGCTGGGCTTCATCAGCACCGGTGAATGTTTTCCATCAGCTCCCCTGTCTCTGTGCTGTCCCTCAAAGTCAGGGATTTAGGAAATGATCTTTGCAAGTAGAGAGAAACATTGTACCCCTGTATATTAAAGAGGCCACCAGCAGCCAAAACTACACATACAGTGGAACCTCAGATTACGAGCATAATCCATTCCAGGAGAATGCTTGTAATCCAAAGCACTCGTACATCAAAGCAAGTTTCCCCATAGGAAACAATGGAAAGTTAGATGATTTGTTCCACAATGACTGCTTGTGTATGCAGTACTGTATGTGGCCAGAGGTGCAGGGGTGCTAGTGTATGCAGTACTATATGTGGCCAGATGTGCAGGGGCACTGGTAAGGCTCGGAGATGCTCGGAAACACTCAGGAACTGTTGACACTTTTGGGTGCTCCGAGTATTTCCAAGCATCTCCAAATGTTTTTGAGCGTCTCCAAGCCTCACCAGCGCCCCCGCACCTCTGGCCACATATGGTATTGCATACACATAGGCTTGAATCCTGCTCGTCTTGCAAGAGAGCGCTCGCAAACTGAGTCAGGATTTTTTTTAAAAATCAGCTTGTATACTGTGAAACGCTCGTAAACCGCATTACTCGCAATCCGAGGTTCCACTGTATATGCAAGGCTATATCTGCAGTGGCATCAGACTGTGTATGCTCAGACCAGGATTTATTTATGTCTGCAGAGAGCTGTTACATCATCATTCATTAACACATAAACTGATGCTCAGTAACTATTGTCCACTGCACAATTGGGACTTCCAGAGGTTGGCTCGCAGCTATATTTTTCACCATGCTGAACAGACATTAGTGATGCTGGATTGATGTACTTTATATCTGTATGAAGCTGCAGCACTGCTGCTACGGGAGACTGCAGTATAATCCTATATATGGATATTTTGAAAGTTATTCATACACCATACTGAATTGACATTGGTGGAGCTGGACTGATGTAGATCAGGCTGAAACTGCAGCATTGTTGCTACGGAAAAATATAGCACAACTTCACACAAAATTGTGGACAGTTTGTCAATATCAAACTTATGGAGGCCAGAGCTACAGCTGTTTAACAGTCACAAGCAGTACTTGACTGATAACATTTTTGCTATGCTATGCTACATCAACATAGCTTCATTTTAGATTGTAGACATTTTGCAATCAATTTACAGACACAATGCTTGTGGTTGTCATCTGGTTGCTAGACAAAATAGTGCAACCATCATAATGTGACCCATACATAGATTAGTTTTGTACACTCTTCGGTACTCTTTCATAGTCATGTGCAGTGCACATCCCTTTGGTCTCGTTGGGCTATCACTCTGGTGACAGCTTACGTATAGTGTTGAGCGAACCCGGACTGTAACGTTCGGGTCCGTACCGAACTTTCGGGTGTCCGGGGCACGGACCCGGACATTTCAAAAATCGTTCGGGTTCGGTCCGGGGTTCTGCTATTTTACTCCACGTGTTGAGAAGCTGCAGGGCAGCCAATCAACAAGCGTTTCACTGGTTTGCCCTTAGAAGCCATCACAGCCATGCCTACTAATGGCATGGCTGTGATTGGCCAGTGCATCATGTGACCCAGCCTCTTTATAAGCTGGAGTCACAGTGCTGCAGTCACATGCTCCTTGGGTTAGTGTAGGGAAAGGAAGCTGAAAAGGGTGAGGGAGAGATTTGAGACATTTTAAGACCTGATCCTGCATCCTGAGATAGATTACTTTACTACTGCTGTCTGTGCTGTTGCTCTGAGGACAGAGATTTTACATACCGCTGCTTTGAGTTGCAGATCAAGCTCTGCATAAAACAACGATCGATATGATCGTGCTCAACGATCAGATTGTTGGACTAATTTGAGATTTCAAAT
>BLSH010179953.1:111915-122952 GCA_018402905.1 Glandirana rugosa
GTGTTAGAGTTTATACCTTGCCGAGTTGGCCCCTGGTTGAAGGACACTGATTTACACACATGTGACTACTATTTTAAACTCGTGTTTACTACATTAACTTTTACTAGCATTCGACAATAAAGTGTCATGATTTTTTAGGTGTTATATACAGTCGTCTACATAGTGATCATGCATTCATCTCAACTCGCTTGGAGACCTTCAAGCCCAAGACGACCAGGCCGGCTTGAAGCCCTGTTTCAGGCCCAGGCCCAGGCCTGCCTTGGGCTCGCTAGCGTGCCTGTGGTTTGGGGTAACTTTTGTTATCCCTGGGCATTTAAAGTTATTTCCCTGTCCCCATTTTTTTGTAGGGCACTTGCCCTGCCCTTACCCCCATTTTACTTCCTTTTGCAGCCCTAGGGCTTTCTAGGACTTTGTTACAGCCAATTTTGTGCCTAAAAGTTCGGGTCCCTATTGTTTTCAATGGGGTTTGGTGTCCGTGCGATCGCTCGGGTTCCGTCCGGACCCGGACCCGGACTTTGTCCCGAAGTTCGGCCGGACCAGCAGAACCCGAACTTCCAGAGGTTCGCTCAACTCTACTTACGTACTAGTGATACATCTGCTGACATATATTGTGGATTTTTTAGTACTGTGAAATAACAGCTTACGATCATTTTCAATTACATCATTTGTGCTCAAATTTTATCATCAGTGTACACACATTTAGTCACAGGAAGTTGGTCCCCGGTTGAGCCGTTCCATATTTGAGATTGTGCAGCTATAGCATCAATGGTCAGTCTTACAACCAATGTATTTCTCCAGCCAGGAGAGCACTTTTTTTCTTCAAGTAAGGATTCCAACTTATGTGAGAATATTGGTAATAACCATCCATCTCCCTGTTTGACACTGAAATGGACATTGTTCTCCTTGCCCATTGCTGTGTTTGTGCTTGTGCATATATATGTCATTGGGTTATATTGAAATTTGGTTTGCAGCTGCACACCTTGTTACATGGAGGTTGTGCCTTCAAATGCAAATTAATTATTTTGCATTACACAACAGTGGTTGTGCCTTCATTGCTGCAGTGTTAATAACCAGTGTCAATAACCACATGCAATACAATGTATAGATCTTACTCAAAGAAACATAGAATATATCCCTACTCCACACATTTTTTTAATCAGGTATAAGTTAATTAAAGAAAGTCAAACAACAAAAAAAACATAAAAAGAACGTTCCAGAGAGTCCATTATACTGTATCATCTAAAATGAAGTACAAAGTCATATCTGATTACATTTAGTAATACAGAATAGCTATAGCCATTTACCTCACATGCACCATAACAAGAAAAGAACATTATCTTATAAAACAAATCCATGTCAACTGCCCTTCCATCACCCTACCAGGTAGCTCCCTAGTGATATTGGTTTACTTACTGTACATGATCTACTGCCACATCACAGTAATAATCTATCCAGTATTAAGTCTACTGGAGATAGGTCTGGCACAGACAACCAATCCCCCCATACTTTTTCAAGCTTGTGCAGGTTACCTCTATGCGCATATATCAATATTTCATACCTAAGTACTGTGCCCATTTGGTCTATCCACTATTGTAAGTCGTTGTTAGTATTTTGAGATCAGGGGGAAGGGGCATATAGGGGAGGAAAAATTATAAGTTCAGTTTTGGATAGATTGAGTTTGAGGAAGTGGTGTGACATCCAGAATGGTATATCCGTTAGTAGATTAGTGATACGTGAAGAGACGGAGGGAGTGGGCTGAGCGGTAGAGAAATAGATTTGGGTGTCGTCAGCGTAGAGGTGATATTGGAAGCCATGACCCAGGGAGGAGGTATAGATTGAGAATAGGAGACGTCCAAGAACAGAACCTTGGGGGACCCCAACAGAGAAAGGAAGAGGAGAGGAGGAAGTAGAATTGTAAGTAATGCTAAAGGTGCGGTTGGATAAGTAGGAGGAGACCCAGCAAAGAGTACAGTCACGGAGACCAAAAGTGTGCGTATCATTATCATCTCAATCAGATTTGCTCTGCCAGCCATTGAAAGCCTCAGTGTGGACCATACCTTCACCCTATCTCGAAATCTAGAGAGAATAGGTTAAATATTTAACTTGCAGTAATTTGTTAATTCTCTGGAGATAATAATCCCCAGATATTTAAATGCTTAGACAACCGGGACAGGACAAAATTATGCTAATTGGGGTTGAGTGCAGAATCCATCTGCAACAGAGCCAATTTTGTCCAATTAATGGTAAGACCAAAGTACTTCCATAGTCTTGTGTAGCATGCATAACTTTACGTAATGAGTGGTCAGAGTCACCCAACAATAAGAGCATATCGGCGGCATATAATATAATTTTCTCTTGCCTGGAGCCAAATCTAAATCCTACAATGGCATTATCAGACCGAATACGGGTTGCCAAGAACAAAGCAAAAAGTAGAAGAGATAGTGGGGCATCCCTGTCTGGTACCCCTGCCTAATTCAAATACAGGAGTCAGCCACCCCACCCCCCCCCTTATGGTTGCCTGAGGGTGGTAATATAGAAGGTGTACCCAGGATATAAAACCATCCCCAAAGCCAAGTTTAGCAAAGACCACCCAGAGAAACGGCCACTCCACACTGTCAAAGGCTTTGTGGGCATCTAGTGACAGTAGATTTCTGTTACCCTCATTCTCAGCTGGAGTCTGCATGTTAATGTACAAGCGTATTAGGTTCACCTCTGTGGACTTGTTGGGCATGAAGCCTGTCTGGTCAGGATACATTATACTGGAGATCACTTTATTCAACCTGCGAGCCAGCACCTTGGCCAATGTGTTGATGTCTGTTTGCAAGAGTTTTGATGTGCTTTCAGAAAGTGCACCAAACCTGCAGGTAGTAACAGAAGTCTATGGCTCAGTGCAGGTAACCCACAGATGCACTGTGGTGCACCTGCAGGATCAGTTTGAAAGCAGCCTAGTAACCACTGCAGAAGAGATAATCCCATATATACACTGTGATTTTTATAATATAAACTGACCTTTATTAATAATCTTCCATTCAGTAATCTCCCTTTCTACAGGTATTGCTAGCTGTTGCTGTCCCAGGCAGAGTGCAATTGGTATCACTCCACCTGTGACAGGAGGCGGCGTTATACAGAAAGCATTGGCTAATGGGGCTCTGCTGCCTCCGCAGCTGTGCTTCCTTTAGCACAGGCTCCATTCAGAACACTGATGCTCTGGGATGGTGGGTCGAAAACACACAATCTGGACTTGCCAACCCGCCATCCCAGAGCAGAAGATTGTAGGCCAGATCAGAAGGCTCCGCGGGCCACATGTGGCCCACCTAGCCAGCGGTTGACCACCCCTGAACTAGAACTTTCTTGAGGAGTCTCTCTGCATTGCTTGCTCCTCCCCCTCGGCCCCAAAGCTTTCTGGAAGTTGCAGTTTCCTTTCCACAGCGATGTCATGTGATTCCATGTTCCAAAACTACATTTCCCATCCTCCTTTATTTGGCAGTGTCTCCTTCTTGCTCATCAATGATAACCAATGGGGGGCGATATGAAGTGCCTATAGAGGCTATGTTAATAGTCACACTGGGACTTGTTGTCCAACTAGAGACCTTACAAAGCCAGGTTTGGCCTTGTTTCTTAAAAGACAGCACTTTATGCTAGCATTTGGCTATACACACAACTGCTCTATCTGCACGCCCCAGCTCTCAGGCGTAACTAGAACCTTCAGACCCCGGTGCAAGAAATTATGAAGAGCCCCCCTGATCCCTGGGTAAAAAAATAGACAGCAACCCGGATCAACCAACAACAACACCTGTAATATGTAATTACACAAGATGCTAGCCAATAAAAGCTGCCTAGGCTTACTGTAAAATCACTTGGTGATGAAAAACCACCACAGTGCAGTCCTATGGCCAAAGCACATAAACAAAGAAAAATGAGGGGGGAAAAGAGAGAGCTCCCTCAAAAAAGTGGTCATTAGGACACGAAATTATTATGAAAATAGAAAAATATTTTATTAGTATAATTGGCAAGCAATACAAAACTACATGGGATAAAGGATGTAGACCATCACCAGAGTATAAAAACAATTTAAAAAAGACAACGTTGTCCAGGACAGGGAGGGGAAATCGCAGCTGCTCACACACCTCCAAGCATACCACCAGACACACTCATCGTAAGGTGACCACATTACAGTCCCATGGAAGTAACCGGTGCTATCCGGATGGCTGAGTGTGGAGAAGCTCAAGATGGTAGGAAATAGTGGAGATGATGCAGTACACTGAAGTTAAAAGTGGTAAGACCGGAGCACTATAATAATGCAAATGGTATCAGTCACGTATCAACAGGTAACACAGTGCTTCCATTGAAGTCGGGGGAACAACCATTTTGTTTCTACCCCAGATGACAGTGTGGTGTGCTGGAGGTACACAATAGCTGAAGGTAAGGCACAAGGAATCTCACCGCCGGGTGTTTACACCCCATAAGTCCATGAGCAGTGGGGGGGAGCGGAAGGCACTCTCACTCCGGCCGTTCGTTCCCCATAGGCACCACTTCTGTCTCTTCAGACGGCGCTAGCCTGGCTGTGGAGACTGCCTCATATGCCAATCATTGCTTCCTGAGGAAATTGGCAATTGGCCAATGAAATGTGTCAGCGGTGCGTCATCACGCACATGACGTGGGAGGGGTCATCCAGGAAGGGCGGAAGTGATGCACTGAGGGCTGGGGAAAACCATGCTGCTGATCCCGGTTACTGCCTGTGGCCATCTTCACTGTGGGAACTTCCAGGAAGCAATGATTGACATATGAGACAGTCTCCACAGCCAGGCTAGCGCCGTCTGAAGGGACAGAAGATTTCCCCTCCCTATCCTAGACAGCGTTGTCTTTTTAAAATTGTTTTTATACTCTGGTGATGGTCTACATCCTTTATCCCATGTAGTTTTGTATTGCTTGCCAAGTATACTAATAAAATATTTTTCTATTTTCATAATAATTTTGTGTCCTAATGACCGCTTTTTTGAGGAGGCTCTCTCTTTTCCCGCCTCATTTTTCTTTGCCCCCTGACCCCTGGCCAGGGCCCTTCCCTCTTTCCACTGATCCTGGGGTCCTTTACTCCCGTCGCGGGTCCCTTTATTACGGTCCCACCGAATAAAGGAATATTTGTGTACCGAGCCTCCCATTCATTCAGAAATGGAAGTATAGTAAAAAACAGTTTACTATGCTTCAGTTATGAGTGAACCAACTGGTACCAATCATTGACTCTATCCATTCAGAAAAGGAAGGAGCCAGTAAATGACAAATTTACCGACCCGTTCCCATTTCTCCATCATTACACATCTTCTACAGCAGTTGGCAAGAGAGAGGAGGGGGGAAGACAGCAGCTTTATGGGGGGACCAGGGAAGCACACAGGGACCCTGGGAACAGCAGAAGACAAGTAAACTGGATAGGGGGGGTGGCGGGGGCAGCATATTGAGGAACCAATCTCCTCCATTAGGAGGAAAATGGAGGAGATTGGTTCCTCTAAATGCCGCCCACCGACATCCCTCCTATCCAGGTGTACAAGGATGCACACGGGCCACCCGGAGCATGGGGCCCAGTTTCAACTGCAACCCCTGTAGTTACAACCCTGCCCCAACTGCACCGTTTTTGTTAGGCAGTGGGTTGGGCTTAGCTTCCCCAGGGCTCTGTACACTCCTGGGCTTCATCAGCACCAGTATATGTTTTCCTTCAGCTCCCCTCTCTCTGTACTATCCATCAAAGTCAGGGATGGAGGAAATGATCTGTGCAGGTATAGAGAAACATTGTATCCTGTGGCTTAAAGAGGCTGCCAGCAGCCAACACTACACATACAGTATATGCAAGGCACACTGCGGTGGCTGGTCAATAAGAGGCGCTTGGGCGCCGCCTCTGGCAAGTAAAAAAAAAAGTCAGCCCGTCCCCCTACAGAAGGCACTGCTATATTGACTTGTTTTTTTGTTCTGCTGATAGCAAGTAATGAGCCAATTGGTCAGTCATTAAAGACTAGGTGTCTGTGCTAAACAGGCGCACACACATAGTCTGATTGGCTGCCCTGAGCCAGTGACTGACTGGCATTGGATGCTGTGGGCGGGGGCGGGACTGTGGCAGACATGCTGGCTGCGTGACTACTCACGCAGGCGCAGCACTCCGCCGGATTTGAGTCCCGAATCTCACGCCGCAGACCATCCACTCCAGCATGCTGTCTGCAAACGAAACTCTGCACACTGCCAGCCCGCTCTCCACAAGTCGAGCTCTGCACACTCCTGCCCTCCTATTAGATGGGGTAAGTGCAGGACTTGTTCCGACTTCGGGGGGGGGCGGGTCTGTCAGTGCCGCGAGCCTCTATCTGGGGCTCTGTATACTGCTATATAGTGACTCTGTATACCCTATCTGGTGACTGTATAACCTATTTGGTGACTGTATAGTGGGATATGGTGGCTCTGTATACCCTATCTGTGGCTCTGCATACCCTATCTGGTGACTGCATACCCTATCTGGGGCTCTGTATACTGCAAAATGGTGGCTCTGTATACCCTATCTGGTGGCTGTATACCCTATCTGGGGCTCTGTATACCCTATCTGGTGACTGTATACCCTATCTGGGGCTCTGTATACTGCAATATCGTGACTCTGTATACCCTATTTGGTGATTGTATACTGCCATATGGTGGCTCTGTATAACCTATCTGGGGCTCTGTATGCCCTATCTAGTGACTGTATACCTTATCTGGGGCTCTGTATACCCTATCTGGTGACTGTATACCCTATTTGGTGCTATTTATACTGCTATCTGGGGCTCTATATACTGCTATCTGGGGCTCTGTATACTGCTATATGGTGACTCTGTATACTGCTATCTGGGGCTTTGTGTACTGCTATCTGGGGCTCTATATACTGTTATATGGTGACTCTGTATATTGCTATCTGGTGCTCTGTAAGTGTATACTGCTATCTGGTGACTCTGTATACCCCTATCTGGGGCTCTGTATACCCCTAGCTGGTGATGCTGTATACCCTATCTGTGATGCTGTATATCCTGGTGATGCTGGGCTGTATACTCCTGACACAAGGGGTGGAATATATAAGGGGTGGGGCTTATGATAAGTGGGAGGAGTCAAAAAGGTAGGATGGGGTCTGGCCCCCCCATCCTAAAATTTCACCAGCTGCCACTGAAGGCTATATGTGCAATGGCATCAGACTGTGCATGCTCAGACCAGGATTTATTTGTGTCTGCAGAGAGCTGTTAGATCATCATTCTTTAACATATAGACTGATGCTAAGTAACTGTTGTCCACTGCACAATTGGGACTTCCAGAGGTAGGTTCGCAGTTATCTTTTGCACCATGCTGAACATACATTTGTGATTCTGGATTGATGTACTGTATATCTGTATGAAGCTGCAGCACTGCTGCTACAGGAGACTGCAGTATAATCCTATATATGGATATTTTGAAAGTTATTCCTGCACCATACTGGACTGACATTGGTGGAGCTGAATTGATGTAGATCACTCTGAAACTGCAGCACTGTTGCTACGGGAAACTATATGACAACTTCACACAAAATTGTGAACAGTTTGTCAATATCAAACTGGGCTATTTATGGAGGAAGGTGCTACAGTTGTTTAACAGTCACATGCAGTACTTGACTGATATACATTTTTGCTATGGGAGACATCAACATTCAATTTAGATTGTGGACATTTTGCAATCCGTTTAAAGACACAATGCTTGTGATTGTCATCTGGTTGCTAGACAAAACAGTCACAATGTGACCCATACATAGATTGGTTTTGTACACTCTTCGGTACTCTTTCATAGTCATGTACAGTGCACATCCCTTTGGTCTCATTTGGCTATTACTCTGGTGACAGCTTACGTACTAGGGATACATCTGCTGACATATATTGTGGATTCTTTGGTACTGTGAAATAACAGATTAAGATAATTTTTATATATCACGCTACCAATCCAGATGGAAAGGTCAAAGGAGTTACAATCCTAATATCTAATAGAACACCCTTCCAGGTATCAGACTCCATAGCTGATCCAATGGGAAGATACCTATTTCTTAAAGGGAAAATAGGCGCTCATCCCATTATTAGTGAGTGTACAGCTTGTATAACAGTGTAAATTTGCTGTCCCCTCAAAATAACTCAACACACAGCCATTAATGTCTAAACCGCTAGCAACAAAAGTGAGTACACTCCTAAGTGAAAATGTCCAAATAGGGGCCAATTAGCCATTTTCCCTCCCCGGTGTCATGTGACTCGTTAGTGTTACAAGGTCTCAGGTGTGAAAGGGGAGCAGGCGTGTTAAATTTTGTGTTATCGTTCTCACTCTCTCATACTGGTCCCTGGCAGTTAACATCTAATGGCTAAGAACTCTCTGAGGATCTGAAAAAAAGAATTGTTGCTCTACATAAAGATGGCCTAGGCTATAAGAAGATTGCCAAGACCCTGAAACTGCGTGGATCTAACCCCAAACAGCAGAGCAAGGCAGTGTCACCACGCCAGTAGGTAGTGTGATAAAGACGACTACATGTTTCGGAGGCCAATGTTTAAATTGTGACACAAAGTAATTGCATTCAATAAAGTGCACAGAGTTTGAATAAAGTGCTGAATATAGTGCGATCAGTGTCCTTCGCGGGATACAGTACAAATGATGTGAAAAGGCTCAATGAGATGTGAAATTAATGTCCTTCACTGGATACAGCGCAAATTATGAAAACCAGAAGAAGTCTTTAGAGTGGGTCTAAAACCTTTAGACTACTTTGAAATTAGGCAATATACTCTGAAGGATGACACGGTGAAAATAGTGGAACTCCAAATAGTAGATGGATGAGAAAGGTGTGCTTAAAAGGTGGTAAGATTATGTGCTTACCGGATTTGTTAGACTCAGGTACCATACGATACCATGGGTCGACAAGGCTTGTTGAGACTGATTCTCAGATGAGATCTTTCTACAGCAGGGAGCGGATCTTAGGGATGTTGTTCAATCCTGAATTCCAGTCCTGAATTCCAATCAATATCTCAACAGGTAGTCACGCACTCATAGATATGTAAAGAAAAAACTCCACATAGTGTGACTCCAATAAAAATTTAACGAGATAAAAGAAAAGTATGCACTTACAAGAAATAGTACAAAAGCCGGCATATAATCGGTAATAGCAACAACTGGCGATGCTCACGCAGCCCTCACCCAACATTTTTCGTACTAGGGGACACCATCTGAGGCATGGAGACTGCACGTGAGCATCGCTATATATGTAAAGACATTAATCACAATCTATCAAATCAACCTGAATGGTCTGATGGGGACACTTGGGCACTTCCACCCATAGAATCTCAAAATGGCGTCAGCATGCGTTCTACGCCTCGCCATAGTGAGCTAAATGTGCTGTACTGGAACTCAAAGATGTTATCCAAGAGGCTATCCAAGCCTCACTCTGATTGCTAGATAAAACCGGAAGTGACATCAGCACATTTCCCAAACAGTGCGGCATCTCGGGGAATGCACTCGAGTCGGTCGCAGGCTCATTGGATGATATTTCAGGCTGGCCATGATGTCTCACTGTGGAGACCCGGAACGCACAGATAGAACTGGCCGCACATTAGAACATTAAACCCGAAAAATAACATTTAGACCTGCAAAATTCCACTAGCTCAGAGGGCAATAAAACTAACTGCACCACGTACATTAATGGACGGCCCTGGAGACTGCTGGAATGCTATAAGCGCCATCTAGTGCTCAAAGATGGATATGATCCCATATATAATTGTGTAAAAAAAATGGAAAATGGTATATATGTTAATTGATAATATACTGATAGATTGTAGATTTCAAGCCAGTCTGAAATATCATCCAATTAACCTGCAGCCGACTCAACAGTGCAGCGTTCCCTGAGATGACGCACGGTTTGGGAAACGTGCTGACGTCACTTCTGGTTCCGGTTTTATCCGGAATTCAGAGTGAGGCTTGGATAGCAAGCTGACGCCATCTTTGAGTTCCTGTACAGCACATTTAGCTCACTATGGCGAGGTGTGGAACGCATGCCAACGCCATTTTGAGATTCTATAGGCGGAAGTGCCTAAGTGTCCCCATCAGACTGTTCAGATTGATTTGATAGATTGTGGTTAATGTTTGTACATATATAGCGATGCCCACGCTTGGTCCCCATGCCCCAGATGATGAACTATTATATGCTGGCTTTTGAACTACTTTTTGTAAATGCATACTTTTCTTTTATTTAATTTTTATTGGAGTCACACTATGTGGAGGCTTTTCTTTACATATCTATGAGTGTGTGACTACTTGAGATATCGATTGGAGCTTATACCCTACACACGGTCCAGCCTTCAGGATCTAACAACATCATTAGGATCTGCTCCCTGCTGTGGAAAGATCTCATCTGGGAATCAGTCCCAACAAGCCTTGTCGACCCATGGTGCCGTATGGTACGTGAGTCCAATGAATCCGGTAAGCGCATAATCTTACCACCTTTAAGCGCACCTATCTCATACATATACTATTTGGAGTGCCACTTTTTTCATTGTGTCTTTCCTCAAAGTATATTGCCTAATCTGGGTGTAGTCTAAAGGTTTTAGACCTACCCTAAAGACTTCTTTTGGTTTACACCATTTGCACTGTATCCAGTGAAGGACACTAATTTCACATCTCATTGAGCCTTTTCACATCATTTGTACTGTATCCCGTGAAGGACACTGATCGCACTATATTCAGCACTTTATTCAAGCTCTGTACCCTTTATTGAATTCAATTACTTTGTATCACAATTTATGTATGGACCTTGGTTTTGAATGTCACTTATTTACATTCCACTTATTGTCATGCCACTCAGGTTTTAGTGCCACTCTTGTTTTGTATTACGTTTTATGCAATATAGGTCTAGTGAAGTGTTGGCAGCTTATCTCTCTTTGCACAATTGTTCTTTGTTTGATTCACACAAAATATTGACACTTTGGGCCTTTTGAGGGGACGGCAAATTTACACTGTTATACACCTGTCTCTTATACACAT
>BLSH010179953.1:157935-174363 GCA_018402905.1 Glandirana rugosa
TTATCGTAAGTCTCTTTCTTTCGTTGTCAATATATTCGTATACACTCACTTTACAGGTTCAGGGATCCTGAGTAGGGACGACAGTCGTCACTAAGGGATTACTGTAGTATAACCTTTGTTGTATCGGTTGTACAGTGTTTTCTCGTACATGGGAAGTCAGCCAGTATCTAAACTCCCCCTCGGAGTACAGGGGGGGGTTTTTTTCACACTGGAGGGGGGTTAGTGATTGTGTGGGAATAGACTCGTATGTCAGGACGTCCGGTCCTTTCCCCCCACCTTATCGCTCAGATGGGGGGGGGGGGTGTGTGTGTGGATAAACATTACAGTCGAGAAAACAATCTGAATGTCTCATCTGAAAAGTGCAGAGTCAGAAGACAGTACAGTTTAGAAGGGATTCACATAATGGAAACAAAAGAGCTGACATTACAAATAGGTGTGTGTGTGGGGGGGGGGGGTAGACTCGCTATTCCACCCCCCTTTCCTGGCCTGCAGGACTGTATGCTCAGATAAGGGTGTGTTAGTGATTGGGGGGAGGTCACACTTTTTTTGGGGGGGGACATGAGGCTCCCCCTCAAATCTATGACCGACTGAAGGGTACATGCTCTTTTGTGACATGTTGGCTATGTTGTTTCCAATATGATGTCATTAGGGAATCACTGCTGACAGCAGGGATGAGTCCTAGGGACTTGGACATTTCACTCACATATGCTTATATAACTGTTGCTTTCTTTCTCTGAATGCTATTAAATCTTTGGCCTGTAGTGTGTGAATTTATGCACATAGGGCTAACACAGTTGGAGAGAGATTTTGTGCCTGCAATGAGGTGCAAACACTTTAGGTATAATGAATGGACAGATTGAATGACACTGGTGGGCGTGTCCTTTATTGGACATGTGTAGGCAAACTCACAATACAACCTATGTTATATAAAGGATTACAGTAGTGGGACTTGCTTTGCCTGAGAAGGGACCAGATTATTTGCTGTCTGTCCTTGTATACTTTTTCCTTCTTTTTTTGGGCAACATTTTGGTCAAATTTCAGACTATAAATAAGCAGCAGTAAATCTAAAGCACTAAATATTTCTTTACCTGAACTGGTGTCTTTTGACTCCCATCAGGAACCTGGCTAACCATATCTCATATCTGGGAGTGTTTCTCACAGACTCTTGAATCTCTCTGCGCGGTCTACAGGCGGTCCCCGGGTTACAAACAAGATAGGGACTGTAGGTTTGTTCTTAAGTTCAGTTTGTTTGTAAGTCGAAACAGGTACATTTTTTAAGTGTAGCTTCAGCCAAAAAAAAAAAATTTAAGCTTTTTGGATAGCACAAGGAAGGGTTAACACCCCTGTAATGTTTGTTTTGCTGTTTCTGTTCAGAAGATTTCACCTCACTTCCTGTCCTAAAGATAATTGGATTTTTGAAAAATTTGGGTTGTTGTGGAAACAAATCTTGGTGATAAAGCATCAGTGGAGACACCCTTTTCCCATAATAACTCTTACAGGAGTGAATTTCCCTTCCTATGGGTAGATTTTCCCTCACTTCCTGTTGTCTCCCTCCGTTTGTAAGTAGGAGTCGTTTGTAAGTCGGATGTTCATAACTAGGGGACCACCTGTAACCTGTGCTTTTCAAGAAAGCCAGAGCTTTATTAGATATCTGGATGTCCTATAACCTTTCATGGTTTGGTCCCACAGTTGCAGTCATAAGCTTCTTAATAGGTCCAGCTTACAAAATACTACTCATGAAAATCCCCTATGGGTCAGTCTAGAGTCACTTGATCTACAATTTACATACTGACAGTCTTTTTTGAATCTTACCAGAAGTCAGTTTAGATATCTTTATTTCAATAACAGCCTATTTCTGCAGAATCTGGGTGATAAGAAATATAATGGAATGCTTCTATCCCCACATTTGCCATTTAAGTCAATCCTTTACAATCCCTTCATCTCTGAGGAACTGAGGAACCTTCAGATCTGGTTCACCTGGGACATCACTTGTTTACATCAACCTCACACTTACATGGGAATAAAGAGTTTTACCACTGTTCAGAATGAGCTTAAAGCATTTGTTAACCCAAAAAAAAAAAAATTGGATCCTGCTCCTTTAAAGCACGTTATATGACACAGTGCTTGTCCCCTGTTATTTGGCCCCATGTAACCCCTTAAAAACCTGGCTGATCCTGCCAGTATCTGCCCTCCTCTATGTATGGAGACCGCGGCGTAACATGGCTCCTGAGCCATAACACCGGAGTCACCAGAACGTGCTTCCGTCATCCACAGCTTGCTGTGTATCTCCTCTGTCCTGTGTCCTCCTCCCCCCTCTGCCTGTCTGCATGTGACAGTCCCGCCCCCTCCGCTTCTGCTGCTCAAAAACCTATAACATGTATACACCCTCCGCGCTGTCTTCTTATGTAGTGTCCTCTTCTGTGTGTGATTTATGAAAATAAATGCTCTAAATACCTCATGTAAGAGCCAAGATCACGGTCACATGATCGGCCGGGTCAGTTCTCCTCTCCTTCTCCCCATCTCCTTCCTTTCTCCTCCCTTCCCGAGTGACGTCAGCAAGGGAAATCCCGGCCCCCTCCGCTGCATCTGATAGAGGAGAAGAGCAGAGACCTGGCCACTCATACGATTGTGGATCTCGGCTCTTACATGAGGTATTTAGAGCATTTATTTTCTAAAATCACACACAGAAGAGGACTCTACATAAGAAGACAGAGCAGATAATGTATACATGTTACAGTTGCTTAACAACCATTTTAAATCACCTTGTCTTAACTCATTAGATTTCTCATTAGATTTCTCCAAGTGAAATACTATCATGAACCCAATCAAATTCACTTCTGAGACCCATTCCTCACTTAAACCATTTTAATCTAAATGTCTTAATAACCCCCTACTGAAGAGCCCTTGACTATTTACTGTATCTGTCGCTCCTTGTTTCCCATACCCTTTCTACATATCCACCAAAATGGGAAGTCAAGCTTGCTGATGTCTGGATTCAGAAGACTGGTCTCAAATCTGGCAGACAGTGAAATTCAGCTTTCCTAATGTAAATGATGTATAGCCAAATTTGTTACCATAGATGTTCCTCATAACGTTTTTTGAGGCTGCGGCGAAATAGGTACCTAACATCATATATGGTGGACCATAATACATTTAAGATTTACTATGAACAATGATACCAAATTTCTGGATCTGACTATTTATAGAGCAAGCAATATAATTGATATTGCAATGATATTTAAATATGCTAAGAAAATATTGGCATTACTAACTTGGGACCCTTGTATTGGTAAATATGTACAATTATTTTCTAGTATAACCTATAATTAATTCTAATTGTAGACCTGTGATCCATTGCTAGCTTCTTTCATTGCTCAGGATCATATGTATTCTTATTTGAGAATTTGAAAATTTACTATATACACACCATATTGTCAGAAGTATTGGGGCTCCTGCCTTTACCCTATGGACTAAGACTGGGATGCCATTGAAGTTTATGTGCGTGTAAAGGCATGCGTCCCAATACTTCTAAAAATATAGTGTAGATGGCTCTTGCAATCTGAGTGAAGGCTGATCTATTATCTTTAAGTTACAGAGGAACCTAATGTACATGAGCAAAATAACTATGTTTGTTTTAAATAAATATCATTCACATACTTATATCGGCTCAGGTTTCAAGTTGAGTATAATAATGTATTATACTCTGGGGTTGTCTTGCTGAAATGTCCACCCTCATTTCATCTTCATCATCCTGGTAGATGGCAGATTTTATTAAGAATGTCTTGGTACATTTCTTCAGTCATCCTATATTTAATGACATGAAGTTTGCCAGTACCGTACGCTGAAAAACAGCCCCACACCATGATGTTCCCATCTCCAAACTCCACTGTTGGTATAGTGTTTTTGGTGTGATGTGCAGTGCCATTTGACCGCCAAACATGGTGTGTATTATAGCATCCAAAAAGTTCAATTTTGGTCTCATCTGACCAGAGTATATTCTCCCAGTATTTAACAGGCTTGTCTAAATGTTGGGCAGCAATGAGCGTCAACATGCTTTTTCTTCAGCAATGGAGTCTTGCATGGTGAGTGTGAATACAGTCCATGGTGGTTGAGTGCATTGCTTATTGTTTTCTTTGAAAAAATTGTACCTGCTAATTCCATGTCTTTCTGAAGCTCTCCACAAGTTGTCATTGGCTCTTGAACAACTATTCTGATAATTATTTTCATTCCTCTGTCAGAAATCTTGTGAGGAGCACCTGGTTGTGGCAAGTTTGTGGTGAAATTATGTTCTTTCCACTTCCAGATTATGGCCCCAACAATGCTCACTGGAACATTCAGAAGTTTAGAAATCCTTCTGTAACCAATGCCATCAGCATGATTTGCAACAATAAGGTTACAGAGGTCTACCGACATGTGATGAAAAGTTCATGTCAATAGCATCTTTAGAAACATATTTACCTAGAAAAACAGTGAAGAGTTCAATATACTTATTTTACTTGCTGTATGTGTCTAAATTTTGTACTGTGGTTGTGTTCAACACAAGCCGCCAGTGCTGTGACAGCACTGTCACAGACAAAATGATGAACGGAAGTCGTTAGGATGGGAATCACATGAACAAGAGACCAATGCAATGTCTCCAGCATTACGAACTCTCAAAGGGTCAGTGGACGCCAGCAGTAAGGAGGTAATGATGATAGTAATGGCAACAATTATTTCATTGTAAGTGTTTAATTTTATAGTAATGTATGGATAACATTGTGCTTTTGTTCTTCACTTAGAAATTATATGTATACCTACTAACAGTGAAGCTCTCCTTCAAAGGCGTGAAAACAATCCCATATATCATCCAATTAGATTGTGAGTGTCCAGAAGAAATGTAAAAAACAATCCCATATATCATCCAATTAGGTTGCAAGTAAAAAAATCATGTGATAACAGTCCCATATATAATACAATTAGATTATAAGTGTCCAAAAAACCACCACCATAGAGTCTATGTGAAAGTAAATCTTCCACAGTAGCAGAAATCTTGCACCATGCACTGCTGGCATAGGGTACCATCCATGTGCCCAATTGGGGGTCTCCTCACCTGATATGGTAGACCCCTAAACTAATCAAGGTAGCCAAAAGCGTTTTAATCACAGGTCAGGTCATCAGCAGCACCCAGGTCACATCTCCATATTGCACAGCTCTTGCATAAAAAAGCTCAAAGAGATATATGCAAAGTAACGCTCACAAAAATCAGAGACATGTAAAAGTGTCTATTCACAGCATGTATATACACTGTGTAGATCTGTCAGCTCAGCAAGATGGTGCCTGGCCCCTCCCAACGTGATGTCGTCACACAGGTTACGCCTGCCTCACACATATTGCCCCTCTGGGCTTCCTCAAAGGTCTTTTTATTTTTTTATTAAAAAGTCATTGGCAATATTATACTATTAGGAGAAATATTAATAAGCCCTGGCACCAACCAAAAATTACAGTATGCTAAAAAATGTGAAGCTGCCCCTTCAATAAAAGAACCACCTCTGAAAAGCTAACCAATGAAAAAATAGGCGCTAACACATATGTGATAATTGCGTGTGAACAAAGGATAAAAAACAATCCAAATATACTGTACTTGAGAGTTCAAAGGTGAAAAAAATGTCGTTTATAAGATTGATTAATAAATATTGCAGTCCAAAAAGTGTGCCTAACTCTTGCTGGAGAAAGCTCCAATCACCATGCTCCTAGCCTTAAAGGTGCCTCAGATACTCCTCATATAAGTGCTCCACCACAAAGTGTACAAAATGCACGCTTACCAACAGCATCTATAATATGCATCTTTGGTGTCAGAGTACGACCCTTTTTGCACATTGTTTTCACAATCAATAACCGAGACCCAGGGAGAGATAGTAATCCAGGATAGTGTGATATTGTTTTATTAAACTTTTTACCCTATTGGATCTTCTTTGCATATATTTCTTGCTTTCACATTTTCTACTTTTTTTCTGCACATGATTTTTGATGATTGTGTAATTTATGAGCTTTAAAGTGTATATGCAGATTTGAGCCTACATTTGGTAATTTATATTAAGGAACGCTTCACTGTTGGCAGGTAAACATTTATTGAGCTGCTCTTTCACAGATTTTTTAATTTCTTTTTTATAAATAATAGCACAAGGTTTTTGTACTAAATGTATAAATTATACATCATATATTATTAGCAAATAACAATTAATGAAAGCTTGTTTGCCTGTGAGGCGATTGTATTGGCAAGCAAATGAATACTCCTAAATAGCACTGATTGTAGACAAAATCTTGTTTGGAGCCATCAGTATCCTGAGCAGAAGGCATGATTCAACCTATATGCAGACTTAGCACGGGACTTTCCTTCATTACTAAAGAAAGTGTTACAACTGAACATTATTAGACTGTTAGTCATGTGATTATGGAACAAATTATCTTAGAATAGTCTTTTCCGGATATGTAGAAAGGAGATTTTGATCTGTAGAGTAGACAGCTTTTTAAACTGCTAAGATGTCAGGAAGTGTAAAACTGTCTAATTACCAAAAAATACATAAGTATTCAAGGGAAATAAAAACTGTTTTAAAGCTATAAAGACAGCTCAGTTCTCTCCCTCAGTTGTCCAGTAGTTTATAAACTGAAATTATATTAATTTATTCACATTAGAACATAGTAATAAACTTATATGTGAAAAACAAATTCCTACACAGGTATTGATCAACCTCCCAAATTTTACTTTAATCTTCCAAAAGTTTAGAGAAATATACCATTAATATTTTATTTTGATGTGACAATTATCTCAAAACAGTGCATTTACCAGAAGAGTGCAAAAACACCACTGCGGGATGTGCACCTGTCCGGATCTTCTTATTCCGCATTCACCCGCTTGTGGGTTGTTGATGTTATAACTGAGTTGAGGTAATGACTATACCTGAGACTTTTGGAAATCTGAATTCCTAAGATTGTGGATGAAGTAGAAGCAGGAATTGCCAGCCATACTGATTTTTAGGAAAATGGAGCTTTAAAGGAGGAGTGGCTTAAAGGATAGGGTCTGGAGATTACAGGACAATACAGACCAATCTAAAAAAAACCATAGCACTGCTGTTCTGTCTCCAGCAAGAATATTTACTCAGTTGATCTGCCTGCAATATTAAATGTGGCCACTAGATGGAGCCCAGAATAAATTTACTGTTTTACAGAAACTAGAAACTGTTCAGCTTCAATAAAAGTTCCCATTATTCTTCATTCTAGGAAATGTAAACAGGTGCATCCTGAGAGCTCAGACTCCATTTTAGAGACTGGAGAGAAAGAGCCAGCTATCAGAGAACATGTTGGACTGAAACTTGCATCTCTTTGCATCCCCTAAAGCAGCCCTCAAATTTTCCACTCGCCTACTGTGGAAAAAGGATTGCTGGCAAGTGTGGGGCTACCTCGGGGGGGGGGGGGGGGGGCAAGCACTGCCGGCAGGTGAGGTTCACTGGGAGCCATTCTCCCTGCAATCGCCGAGAGGAAGATATGGGGTAGGAAGAGGAGAGGCCAGCTCTTCAGAGAGCAGGATTGCCCGCTGTAACAGCTTTTCTATGAATTGCTCAATGTTCCCTGGGCTCACCGTCCCGCCTCCTGGCCCAGGATTTTTAATAGGCAGAACACCAGTCCAATGTGTGATGTCATCAAAAGTGCCTGACCAAGAGGGGGAACTGTGTGACAGTGAGCTCCGAGAACACCAGGCAATTCAAATGAAAAAGCTGTTACAGCGAGCAATCCCCTCTCTCTGATGATCTGGCCGGCGCGCCTCCTCCTCTGCACAGGTCAGGCTGTATTGATGGGCACTGGTTATGCTGAATTGATGGGCACTGGTTGTGCTGCATTGATGGGGACAGGTCACACTGCATTGATGGGCACTGGTTAAGCTGCATTGATGGGCATTGGTTATGCTGCATTGATGGGCACAGGTTACGCTGCATTGATGGGGACTGGTTATGCTGCATTGATGGGCACAGGTTACGCTGCATTGATGGGGACTGGTTATGCTGCATTGATGGGCACTGGTCATGCTGCATTGATGGGCACTAGTCACGCTGCATTGATAGGCACTGGTTATGCTGCATTGATGGGCACAGGTCACGCTGCATTGATGGACACTGGTTATGCTGCATTGATGGGCACTCGTTATGCTGCATTGATGGGCACTGATTATGCTGCATTGATGGGCACAGGTCATGCTGCATTGATGGGCACTGGTTATGCTGCATTGATAGGCACAGGTCATGCTGCATTGATGGGCACTGGTTATTCTGCATTGATGGGCACAGGTCAGGCTGCATTGATAGGCACTGGTTACTCTGCATTGATGGGCACAAGTCATGCTGCATTGATGGGCACAGGCCAGGCTGCATTGATGGGCACTGGTTATGCTGCATTGATGGGCACAGGCCAGGCTGCACTGATGGGTGTAAGTCAGGCTGCATTGATGGGCACTGGTCAGACTACACTCATGGGCACTGAAAAAGTTGCTGTTAAAATGTATTTTTGTAACTTAATTCTGCATAAAACATTTAAGTGTCATTTCATGAGATGATTTATGAGGGTGTGTTTAGGGGTGGGATTAGGGGCAGGGCATGGTAGGGGTTTGGTGGGGCAACTGGTGGCAAGTAACCCTTAGGACATGGCTAGTAGCTCAGGACTTGAAATTTTGAGTCCTGCCCTAAAGGCTGCATCGCTGGTGAGAATTATTTACTGCCATCCACAGCCTAATTATTTTATTTGTTATTCATTGTATTTTCTGTATATTTCATATACGGATTATATGTACTTCTTATCTGTTTTTTTCCTAATAGTTTCATCCACCCTGTTTTTGATAATAAAGCTTCAAGATTATATGTAATTAGGAATTTAAAAAAAAATAGAAAAAAAAAGGAATAAACTAGAACTGTGTCCCTCTAGAAATACTGTATTTCAACAGACATAATCACATAATACCAACAGTTTGCAGCCAAAGCCTCCCACAAAAAAGGGGAGTGTCCCAATAAAGTTAAAGGTATAAGCAATAAAGTTACAGTGTTGAGCGAGCAAGATAATTCACATAGCACCTTTTTTGCATAGAAATGCTCAAGGTAATACAAAATGTACAGTTGTGCTCATAAGTTTACATACACTGGAAGAATGTATGATATATTGGCCGTTTTTCAGAAAATATGAATGATAGCACAACAACTTTTCTTTCACTCATGGTTGGTGTTTGGCTGAAGCCATTTATTATCTATCAATTATGTTTACTCTTTTTAAATCATAATGACAACAGAGACTTCCCAAATGACCCTGATCAAAACTTTACATACCCCAGTTCTTATTGCCCCCTTTAACATCAATGACAGCTTGAAGTCTTTTGTGGTATTTGTGGATGAGGCTCTTTATCTTCTCAGATGGTAAAGCTGCCCATTCCTCTTGGCAAAACGCCTCCAGTTCCTGGAAATTCTTGGGCTGTCTTGCATGAACAGCACGTATGAGATCTCCCCAGAGTGGCTCAATGATATTGTCAGGAGACTAAGATGGACACTCCAGAACCTTCACTTTATTCTGCTGTAGCCAATGACAGGTCGATTTGGCCTTGTGTTTTGGATCATTGTCATGTTAGAATGTCCAAGTACGTCCCATGTGCAGCTTCCTGGCTGTTGAATGCAAATGTTCCTCCAGTATTTTTTGATAACATACTGCATTGATCTTGCCATTGATTTTGACCAATTTTCCTGTGCCTTTGTAGCTCACACATCCCCAAAACATCAGTGATCACAGTAAAAGCATTGTCTAGATGTGAATTTCCATTCCCCTATTGTTTCTGTCTGGTGGCTAATTTGACTAAACTCTTAAGGATCCTCTATGATGGTATTAGCCATGAGTCAGCTGTACCTCGTTAGGTAAACCATTATGTGATGTTTTGGTAAATATTTCTGATTCTGGTCTACTCCAAAACTGGTACTGCCTAGTTCTTGGGGTAACTATAGCCAGATTCACTGATCTTGTCTTGCAGAGCTTGGGGAAGCAGATTCTTGGTGGAGATACCCAGTCAGTGTGTCTGGATTTTGTCACAAACATCTCATCATCTTTGTTATCATGATCTATACATTTTTGCCACTGAGTCTGTCAGAGTTAGTGGTGAGATTGCAATGAAATCACAAACAATTTGCACAGTTTGAATTTCTAGCAGGCTAAAAGCACTCTGTCTTCCCTCTCATTCTCCATCCACACATCTACCTGCTAATTCCAGCTTGTGGTCCAGTCTTAGTGGAAAAGTCTTGCGCTTTTGTGGTGCTTGCATGCTTGATGAGAAATGATGCCACACTTGTTGGGTTGCATTGTTTACATCTCCTAAAATTCCAGGGATGTAAATGACCCCAGTAATGACTTTGCCAGCAGAGCAAAAATCAGTCCCTTGCAGGGTTAATTCTGTCAAGTTGCCACAAATGGTGATGATTAAAAAAAAGCATATAAAGCCACATCATTTCTGCCTGTTTCTGCCCACAATAGGCCAATTCACTAGAATATAGGATATAAGCTCAATTTCACTAATCACACTCCAATTGTTTGCATATGCACCTCTGTATTACACCCACAGTTCTTTTTATATCTGTAACAAAATTCTCTTCTGCTCACCATACTCCCCATTGACTTGAATGGGGATGTATTGTGGGACTGGAGATCCTCAGTATACAGGCCCATTCAAGTCTATGCAGGGAGCCAGCACTGTAGAAAATTTTATCATAGAGGATGTAAACACCAAGTGTATAATACAGAGGTAAGCAAGCCATTGGGGTGGGGTGGAGAGGTTAGCGCAGGTACACTTATGAAGGCTGAGAAGAGAGAGGGTAGATTAGAGAAACTAAGGAGCAATAATCTTTCACACTTAAACTACTCTAAAGTTCCTTTAAAATGAAAGAATGTGGTGTAGTGATATGGAGATCAGCAGGAGGAACTGCTGATCACAAAAGGGGACACAAGAGATTGACACTACTGGAAGTGTCAATTTTGCGGCAGACTTCAGAGAAGGATTGATCTTTAACCTCTTCCCGACCTTTGGACACAGCTGATCACAGATCAAGGTAAAGGGCCAATCACAGTAGCCCTTTACCATGTGATCAGCTGTGTCCAATCACAGCTGAACACATGTAAACAATTGCCGGTTAACGGCATTTCCTTTCCACAGCGCTGTCACTGTCTGAGGAAAGGCAAGCCAATAACTGGCTTTCCTGTGACAGGACACATTTACACTGATAATCAGGACACTGATCATCAGTGTAGCATGTCAGTACCACATATCAGTGCCACATACCAGTACCCATCAGCGCAGCCTATCAGTGCCCATCAGTGCCAGCTATCAGTGTCCATCAGTGCAGCCTCATCAGTGCTCATCAGTGCAGCTTATTAGTGCCCATCAGTGCAGCCTCACAGGATTTGATAGACAGCAGCAGGAGCCAATGTCTCCCTCTGCTGCCTCCATGTCCAGTAAGGAGAGAGAGGGACAGCATCGCTGCTGCTCTCCGGCACAGCGCTGGATTAAGATGAGGCTCAGGTAAAGTGTTTGGGGGCTCAGCTGATAATAGGTTTTTTTACCTTAATGCAGAAAAGGCATTAAAGTGGATGTAAACCCTTCATATACCCAGTAAAGTGAACAGCCTCAGATGATACACAGAGATGACACAAACCTCCCTATATAAGTTTTACATGTATATCTTCTGTCTTCGCTTTGATATACTGTTTAGAAAGTGCACATTCTGTTAGATTTTCCACTTCCTCCTTCCTATGTAGGTGGAGATGATTCCTGGACACTGTGACAGACTGTGAGAGACTGTGCGAAAGCTGATTGGAGGAAAGGCACACACGCCCTTCCCACACATGCAGAGTTTACCTGTATTTTGTTTAGCAGCCTGCTAATCTATTTTTAGCTACCTCCCCCGACTCTAAATTCTATGTTCCGACTACCAGAACAAGTGAGAACTTATCAGGCTGATAACAGAGCTACTGAGGAAGAAACTGCTACGGGACATAGCTATTTGAAGAGAGATAAAAAAAACACTACAGACAGATGTGTCCAACTCAAATTTCATGAATCGGGTTTACATCCAATTTAAGGTAAAAAACGTTCTGCCTTTATAGCTTTTTTTTTAACCACTTGACCACTGGGCACTTAAACCCCTTAACAACCAGACCAATTTTCAGCTTTCAGTGCTCTCACATTTTGAATGACAATTACTCAGTCATGCAACACTGTACCCATATGAAATTTGCGTCCTTTTTATCACATAAATAGAGCTTTCTTCGATGGTATTTATTCACCGCTGGGTTTTTTATTTTTTGCACTATAATTAAAAAAAGACAGAAAATTTTGTAAAAAAAAATGAATTTTTCTTAGTTTCTGTTATAAAATTTTGCAAATTAGTAATTTTTCTTCATAAATTTTGGCCAAAATTTATACTGCTACATATCTTTGGAAAAAAACCAAAACAAATTAGTGTATATTATTTGGTCTTTGTGAAGGCTATAGAGTCTACAAGCTATGGTGCCAATCACTGAATATTGATCACACCTGATGTACTTACAGCCTATCTCATTTCTTGAGACCCTAACAAGCCAGGAAAGTACAAATACCCCCCAAATGACCCCTTTTTGGAAAGTAGACATTCCAAGGTATTTAGTAAGAGGCATGGTGATTTTTTTGAAGTTGTATTTTTTTTCCCACAATTCTTTGCAATATGAAGATTTTTTTTTGTTTTTTTTTTCACAAAATTGTCATATGTTAACAGGTTATTTCTCACACCCAGCATATGCATACCACAAATTACACCCCAAAACACATTCTACTACTCCTGAGTATGGCAATACCACATTTGTGAGATTTTTAGACAGCCTGGCCACATACAGAGGCCCAACATGCAGGGAGCACCATCAGACGTTCTAGGAGCATTAATTACACATATAATTTCTTGACTACCTCTTGCACTTTTGAAGGTCCTGGAGCACCAGGACAATGAAAACGCCCAAAAAATGACCCCATTTTGGAAAGTAAATACCCCAATGTATATTCTAGGAGGGATAGTGAGTCTTTTGAACATGTCATTTTTTCCACAAGTTTTTGGAAAATGTGGAAAGAAAATAAAAATGCTTTTTTTTTTACACAAAGTTGTCCATTTATACAATATTTCTAACACACAGCATGTACCTAGCAAAAATGACACCCCACAAAATATTCTGCTACTCCTCCCGAGTATGGCGATACCACATGTGTGACACTTTTACACAGCCTGACCAAATACAGAGGCCCAACATGTAGGGAGCACCGTCAGGTGTTCTGGGGGCATACATTTCAAATCTAATTTGACTACCTTTTACACTATTGTGAGGGACTGTGGTGGCATGGATAGGCACTGTATTGGCACTGTAGTGTCACGGATGAGAACTGATGTGGTATGGATGAGCATGGATGAGGCACAAATGAGCCATGGATGGGGATAGATGAGCATGGATGGGGATGACTGAGCACGGATGGGGATGACTGCGTACGGATGAGGATGGATGAGCACCGATGGGGATGGATGAGCACGGATGAGATGACTGAGCACGAATGAGGATGGATGAGCACGGATAGGGATGACTGAGCAAGGGGTGCAGCCTGTCACTTAGCAGCGCTGTGGACATTACACATCGCTCACAGCGCTGCACACATCCTCTCTCCCCCCTCCCTCTTCTCACAATGCACCAATCGTTGCGGAGAGGAGAGAGAAAAGCCGGCAGAAGCGCCGGCTTGTTTACATGTGATCGCTCTGTCATTTGACGGAGTGATCATGTGGTGAAAGGCTGCTCACAGCGGCCATTCACCGCGATCCGTGATGACCCGGCGGTCATGGATGTTCCTGTGCCCTAGGGGGCGCGCGGGGAGCGCGATTCTGGGAGGACGTCACTCCCAGAGTTAAGCAACTGCCCCGTAGATGTCTTTTGTCTATGGGCCGGTTGTTAACTGGTTAAACTAATTTTTATTAACAGAGTATAAAGGTCAAAACATTACAGCAACCTGTACGCTCAACATGAGCGATAGGCAACAAATCATGTGGTACGCAAAAACCAAATAAAGTCCATGGTACCTATACATTGTGTAAATTGAACAAATAATGCATTGTAAGAGGAATAACAGTGTAAATATTTAGTAGTTAAACTAAGAACGATAGCTGTAGATGTCTGTATGTTACATTAACACCTATGCATCTTGTAGCACATTAAATCATCCTGGATCACCTATGTATCACGAGTCGATAATGTTGAGGGTCGAAGAGCACCATACCATCCAGAACCTTATGATAATATATGTTCAAATATTAGTTTCTCACAAGGAAGTATCTTGTTTACCAACTGCAGCCATTGGCGAACAGACGGTGGAGCAGACTGATTCAACTTTAGAGCAATAGCCTTACAGGTTAAGAACAAAGTCTCCCAAAGTAAAATTCTGTTATAACGATGCCTCAGCTCCTCATCCAGAATTCCCAGCAAGCAAATCCTTGGCGTACAGGGCACTGAAAATGATAGAATATTAGACAGTTTCGATGTCGCCCGCTGCCAATACCCGACTATTACAGGACATGACCGCATCACATGGGCAAAATCTGCCTGTTAATGTGTACATCTCGTGCAAGCAGAGCTAGGCATGTGGTGCATGGCATGTAGCTGCACCGGTTTCAAGTAGGAATGGTGAAACATGTATAGTTGGATCAATTTATTATTTACAGCCGGGGAGACTTTTAAATGTGATTTATATGCCTCCTCCCAGCCCTCATCTGACAGGTCAGGAATGAGATCCTGCCATTTATCCCGAACTTCCAAAATCGCTTTATTGATGGAGACAGGCAGAAGGTGAGAATACTGTGGAAATTAGACCCTTAGGGCCCTGCAACCTCAACACACCAATCAGTGGATAGTCTGAAAATCTAACCCTAGAACCACCAAACTGTGTTTGCAGGACGTGTCTGCAAAAATCTATAAAAGGCCATACGTGGAAGAGAATACTTGGTCTGAAAGTCAGTGAAGGAGGCTAACACATTGTCTGAGTATAAGGATCCTATAGTGGCAATACCCGTATGCTCCCTGAAGGCACCATCCACAAAATTCAGTAAATGAGGGAACAGTGGATTGTGCCATAGAGGCAGGTCAACGCTGATATCCCTGAACTCCTCCAGTTGCTTAGCTGCCCTCCACACACTCAAAATTGACACATTTCTTCTCCCCAATAGCCCAGAGGGAGCCTCTAGTGCAACAAGTAAATAATGTTGGTCAAGCATGAGAAGCAAGTGTGACTCCACTACAGCTGGGGTCACTGGCTCCATCCAATCAGTCAAGTGACGTAATTGTCATGTTAGATAGTATTAACACATATTGTGGAGTGCCACTCCAGCCTTGTCTTTTGGCCTTTGTAGGACAGACAACCTCAGCTTCCTTCTATTACTTGCCCAGATGAACATGGTAAATAGGGTGTCAAGTCTTAAAGAAAGCCCTGGGTACCACAGTCGGTATATGTGATGTGACATATAGGCACTTAGGCAAGAGGATCATTTTTTTTTTAACAGAAAAGGTTTTTATTAATTAAGTCAATCAAGAATCAATCGACAGGTTACATGAAAGATTGGACAGTAAGTGTTACATAGGTTACCACATTATTACAAGATCTGTTTCTTGCAGGGAAATAGCTCAATCACTTCATCTCTAGTATTCATGCATACTCAAGTGCAACAGTAATTCCCACCCTCCAGCTTTTTTCTTGCTTTCTTTTCCCTTTCACTGTTCAGGAGCATTTTCCAATCCAACCATCCCATATTTTGTAGAATTTCTGGGGACAATTCCTGTTTTCATACGTTATTCTATATAAAGGTAGCGCTGTATTAACCGCTTTAACCCACGATCCCCTATTGGGGGGCTCCCTGACTTTCCATCTAAGCAGGATCTCTCTACGGGCATAGAATAGGGCGTAGGAGATACATAGCTTGACATATCTGTCGCCCTCCACGTGCTCAAGATAGCTCAATAACATGAGTAGGGGATCCAGAGGTAGGGTTATCTCGGTCACTTCACTGAGAGTCTCGGCCACAGCCGCCCAGAATGGTCTCAACTGAGGACAAGCCCAGACCATGTGAAAAAAATCTCCGACGGCCGTTAAGCATCTCGTGCATTGTGGGTTAAGAGTCGGGTATATACCAGCCAGCCTCTGGGGAGTATAATATGCTCTATGTATAAATTTTAACTGGATAAATCTATCCCTGGCCGAAATCATATTGGGAATATACGTCAATAAACAATCCTCCCATTCCTCGTCCCCTATTTCGGGAATATCCGTCTTCCACTTGTCTCTAGTTCTGTCAGGTTTACGATCATGCTCGACTGTGAGGT
>BLSH010179953.1:185648-218178 GCA_018402905.1 Glandirana rugosa
GGTAGACAGGTAGGGTGAGGACAGTGGGATAGACAGAGGGACAGTGGGGGGGCAGTGAGATGGACAGGGGGCAGTGGGGGGGCAGTGGGATGGACAGATGGACAGTGAGGGGAGAATGGTGCTCAGTGGTGGACTGTATATACTTCTCTCCTGCTGTTCCATTATGTAAGCTTTGGGTTGCTCCCTGTACTGAGGCTGATTGCTGCACTGGCTGCTCCTTCTGCTGGGCTTCTGTGAAGTTGAAGGTTCCTGTCAGCCCAGGAGACACACAGACAGGGAGAAGAGGGGTCCTTTACCTTCTGATGGTCTGTCCTGAGAGATGCCTGTCAATTTTGGCCACTGTGACAATATGCAAGGCGCTATAATGGACGGGCGATATTTGTCGCCTCACATGCGTTCACTTGGAGTGAAGTAATGAAAGTCCGACACAGGTTTTGCCAGCCACCGTGGCAGACCTGGTTCCAGAGTTTCTGGTCCACCCAAATCCCTCTTCAGCTGCATTTAATGACTAGGAAGAGATCACAGGACCTGGAACTCAGAGGGGAATCTGAGGGAGCTTTGTGTGCTGTATGGACTTTAATGATAAGGTTTGCTTTTGGTTTATGTCTTGTGGGTGTCGGGGGCCAGCCCCACACCGTATAGTGAGGAAACACTATTGTTAAGTTTAGCGCCGGATGGCAGGGTTTTGTTTTCTGTTTTTGTTTGTTTTATCACCTGCAAACCTTTGCTAAATAAACCTGGCAAGCTGCCAGATTTTAAAGAAAGTTGCCTGCACACTGACTCTTTTCCTCTGGAAAGGTGATCCCCACGAGCTAATCTCCCACACATGGTGGAGTTCAGTGGGCATCTTTCCGGTATGGAAGAAATATTGAGGACCTTGCTACAGGTGGCTGCGGCCCAGCGGGACCAACCTCCAAGTCACAGAAGCCGCTGCAGCTAAGCAGGAGTTAAGTCGCCAAGCTGCTGCAGCACAGCAGGAGGAAAGTTGCAGACAGCATGAAGCCCAGCAGGAGATCAACTGCCAGCTGGTGGAGGCGCTGCTCGAGTTAAAAAAGGGGTCCGTGCTTCCTGCACCAGCAGAACAGAAGCTGGTGCGTGCCAGTTACCATCTACAGAAGATGACACTGGCGGATGACGAAGAGGAGTACCTCATGACCTTCGAAAGAGTCGCTGACCTCGAAGGGTGACTGAAGGAGCAGTAGACGGGGCTGTTGGCCCCATTCTTGACAGGTGAGCCCCAAAAGGCCTATTTTGACCTTGAACCAGACAAGGCCCAGGATTATGAGATGCCTGGTGGTCACCATGGCCGTCCAGGCCCAACGGTGCATCAGTGGACCTACCACATGGACAAGCCTCCCTGCTCCCAAATGTTTGACCTGGTCCATCTTACAAGGAAGTGGTTGCAGCCGGAAACCCTGCCAGGCCCCCAGAACGTGTAGCATGTAGTCATGAACAGGTATCCCTGCTGCCTTGAGGAAATGGGTCAGCCATGGGGACCCCAAAACTGCAAGCCAACTGGTGGACCTTGTAGAAAGATACTTGGATGCTAAGGACTTGCTGAACCCATCTGCGCCCCACTTTGATGTGTCCAGGGGTGAAAGACTCTCCAGCGGATCCGAAAAGACTGTCCTTGCGCTCAAGGGCATGGGAAAAACTGATAAGACTACTGTATTAACTAATGGGACTCTGGGCCCTAGACCTGGAGACTGGCCAAAGAAGTCAGGAAGGTCTTTGCGGCCCATAAGAGAACTGGGTATAGATCACATACCGTGCTACTGTCCTATGCATTGGGCCATATTGCTGTCAATTGTTCCCTGAATGATAAACCCATGCAATGCGATTATACTTATGTGAATAGACACCTTTCCCTTTTTGCACAGGTCGCATGTTCAGCATTATCTTCAGGTCGCATGGAAAGACAAATGTGTGTGATTTTTGTGGATGGTAAACCAGTCACTGCCCTGCTTGATTTTGGTAGCGTGGTGTCACTAGTCAAAAGTGGTTGTATAAATCTGTTGGGGAAATTGCATATTTCATATTCCTTAGTAAGGTTGGCCTCACAAATATCTATTATAGCCTCTAATATCCTGGTTACCTTGCAGCTTATTGGCATTTGAACTGCCTTATATGGACAAGTTAGCCCCCTCTCCTCAGGAATGTGAAGGTCATATCATTGTTTACCAGGGTGTTGGCTAGGGGTGGTATTTTTCCTTACACACAAGTTTAATACCACAGCCCAAACTGGTATGAATTAGTCTCACCCAGAACGGCCATGAAGCCAGTGTCTGGTCCTGATCCCCTGTGCCATGTAAGAGACTCCATGGCGGGAAACAAGCACCTTTAGTTAAGTATTCTTGAAATTTTCTTTATCTTTATCTGTATCTGTCATTACTTTTAATAAATGTTATACTTTTAAGTATTTGTGTGATCTCTCTTTGCACATATCGAACATAACCCCAAAAACGTGACAAGAGATTTGGTACCAGGAGTAAGTGGGGTCGATTTGTGCAAATAAGAGATACAAAAATGATGCAGAATTGTGCTAGACTGTTTGTGCTGGGTTTAATGTAGTGTATTTGTATTGTGAGCCACAGTACGTTCAGAAAGCGTAGGAAATGTATCAGATACTTAGCTGGCTTATTTGAGGTGCCTTTAGGTAATCAAGTGCAAGCTGATTTTTGTCTTTATTGTTCACGACTGAGCACTGGCTTGCGTTTTTTTTTGTTTGATAAATTGGGCGAGAGACTGATATACAAATTAAACTGTTGTATCTTCAGGAAGCCTTAATTGTAATAGTAACATTGGTCTCTGGACTTTAGAAGTTTCAGAGCAATGAGACTATTTTGAATATTGAAAACGATGAGCTGACCGCTCAGATTGATTGTTATGTGTATGTCCGAATTGTTTGAAGCTAACTAATGGACATGGTAATTGTTTGTATTGTCTATATAAAATTACAAGGTTACCTTAATTAAGATAGATAGGTAATACTTAGTATGATTTGTAAAATAAGTCTTGTCACTTATGTTTGTGCGTTTATGTGAGTTTAACATTGGAAAAGTTAATTAATGAAACTGAAGAAAAAATTCTGTAAAGTTGTAAATGAGAAAAGTGAGAAATACAGAAGGGTTATATTGTAGGTACTGGAACTGATAAAATGGCATATGAGAAAGATAGAAGCTTTTGTCAGAAAGTCTTTGTAAGTTTAAGTGAGAAATGCCTACAGTCTGCAGGAATTCCTCCCCCTCCCTCTTTACATGTCTGTCTGTGTTTGTGTATAGAGAGGAGAGACAGACATTCCACCATTTGTAACCTCCCCCCCTTAAAAGATTGGGTCTGTCTGTGAAGCAGGAAAGTTCTGAACATCTAAGAAATAAGTAATATACTGTTAAATGTAATGTTTAAATGTGTGTGATATATAAGACCAAGGGAAATGTTTAATTATGTTGCAAAATTACAATCCTAGTTGAAATGGTTAGTTTTTAGCTTTGTAACTCTAGGATTCAGTTTAAACAAAGAAAAGGCTGATTGCGGCAGACACCCTTTAAATTCCTAAAAGTAGCCATGATTATTATAATTATTTAAATGTTTAGTTCTCCATTCCAGCCTACTGGGCGTGGAAAGGGAGAAGGCGCCACCCACTGATAAAAACCTAGTTGTACCTTTTTCTGCCAGTCATTTGAACAAAATAGCTGATTAGACAAGTTCTGTATAACATGTTAAATGTATGAGCAAGCAAAGAGTAACAGTATACAATAGGACAATAGTGAATGGTCACTGGAGATGTATGTCTATGTATGTATTGTCTGGATTGGTGATTGTAATGAAGTGTGATACTTTAGAATAAAGCACTAATGATTGTTTTATACGTTTTTGTTAATACAGAAGTTTCTAAGATTTGTATGGGAAGAGGTTGAAATAGAAACATCAAAATGAGTTTGATGTATAATATTTGTGCACAATGTGATGAACACACAGCAAATGTTATTGTGAATGTTAACCATGGTGAATTATTGACAACTTTTGATGGACGTCCTTAATGAAAATCCATGTGGTGATTAATTAATTAATTCATGAGCTTGTTTAACATGAGTAGAAAATAGTGCACTCTCATTAAACAACATGGCCATATGTTTTGTCTGGAAAGTGTTTTGATTATGTGTTTTGTGCTTACCATTTGTTTATTTCTAAGAGAGAAATGTAATGATAATGCTCTAAGGCCTTTCATTTTGTTTAGTTCCTAGATAGTGCTAAACAGCATCAATCTACCTGTCTGATATGGTTTGATGTTCAGGAACTAAAGACGAAGATTACAACATACATTGACAACTTGAATCATCTTAATTGTTGATATTTTGTTTATGTGAATGTAATGACAGTTTTATTAAAACTGATTGTAAACAGAGCAGCTAATAATTTTAATGCTGCGTGATGGGTATTCAAGTTTTTTTCCTTCTGATTAAGTTGAATTTGAAACATATTTCTAATGGTTTGGAGGGTATAAGAATACCTAAACATAATATGTTTATCTTCCTCTACTGTCCCTTCTTGTGTGCATTTAGCTTTATTTATAGCAGCATCTACTTTAATAGATTCTGCCATAATCATTGCAGTGACCTGTAATGCAGAACCACTGTTGGAGTGTGCGGAGAAAAAAACAGAATCCACAGGATTTGCACAGTACAGGAAGAGAACGTGTGATACTAAAAGTTAAAGGTTTTACAACTGGTGTTTGGTTTGAAGCATATTTTTCTATATGAATGACCATTTTAATTCAAGCTAATCATGTCATTCATTGTGAAAAAAGTAATTTTATATCCGCTCATAATTTATAGTTTCTATTAGAGATAATCATAATTACTGCAATGGTTGCAAATTTTAAACCAAGTCCTTCAAAATTAAGGTGCTGTTAAAATTGATATATACATGGTTATATCTGACACTTTGGCCACCACATTTGATACAATTTTCTTGGTAAATGTTTATGAAATGAAATAGGTTCCCAGGTTTGGTTTTCCTCAATTCTCCCAAATTGCTTGGGTGTGAGACTGGCTGTCATGTAGAGTATAGTGACAGATTAGGTGTGGGTAGTTTGTACACACATATTGGGGTCAGTGTAGACAAGAGTCAGTTATCCTGCCAGAATAGTGTGGGAGGAGACTAGAGTACACAGAGGAAATATACACACATTAAGTGGTTTGAAGTTGGGCCTATGGTTGGACACTGTTACGTTTAGATACAAAGTAGAGTTCAGGTGGGAGATGGGTGGTGGTGTTCCTGTACCAATATTTCCCCCTTAACGAGAAAAAGCTGAGTTTTTCCTTTTAGTGTTAGGCCAGGTCACTAGGGATTGTGGATTTAACTGTTCAAAAATCGAAATCCATGATGGGCTATATGGGCATTATTGTTAAGTATGGAAAGTTGGACTGGCAGTCTTGGTAACACACCTGCCTTGACACCAATCACAAGCATATTGGAAAAAGAAGACAAACGCTTTTGACAGCAACAACCATCTATAAAGACTGTGCCAATGATCAGCAGCTGAACTGTTGATGTAAGTTACACCTGTTTTGATGGTTGAATACCTGAACTGTTCCATCCGCTATCATGGTCAAGCACCTGAATCTGATTGTGAAGTACCTGAACTGTTTTGTCTGCTCTGATGGTCAAGTGCTTGAACTGTCTGTAAAGTTCCAGCTATCATGTGGTTATGTGCTTGCACGTCTATGACTTGTGAGCTGCAATAGTCCGGAGGATATGGACTTTGTATTCTACAGTTCTTTCAGTTTTACAGCGTTGCAATTGTTGTGCTGCAGCTGTGAACTGATCACTGGATGTCTAAGACTGTGCTGTCCATCACCAGGTATGGAGGACTTTGACAAGTTTCTACACATTTAAACTCTTGGAAAGGAAAGTTTGATGTCCATACCTGCTCCTGTGCTTTCAAAAGGAGAAGTTTGATGTTCTTCTGTTAGCCCAACATATAGTTTTTTAAGTTTGGATATTTTTATATTTTTCAGTCCTAACATAGCCGAATGAGATGTTCTGTGCAGGTAAATCTGACAGGGAAAGGAAAGTAGGTATCTACACCTTAGATTAGATACACTTTAGAACCCCCATTTTTCATTTAAGGTAAACCAGGGGGTGGGAGAATTATTCTTTTTGTTTACAAATAGTCAGGTGCTTTCTTCAATATTGATGTGGTGTTTATGTACAGTTGGAGGCATTATATAATTTGTGAGCCAGGGGGCGGAGTGTTGGGGAAATTGCATATTTCATATTCCTTATTAAGGTTGGCCTCACAAATATCTATTATAGCCTCTAATATCCTGGTTACCTTGCAGCTTATTGGCATTTGAACTGCCTTATATGGACAAGCTAGCCCTCTCTCCTCAGGAATGTGAAGGTCATATCATTGTTTACCAGGGTGTTGGCTAGGGGTGGTCTTTTTCCTTACACACAAGTTTAATACCACAGCCCAAACTGGTATGAATTAGTCTCACCCAGAATGGCCATGAGGTCAGTGTCTGGTCCTGATCCCCTGTGCCATGTGAGACTCCATGGCGGGAAACAAGCACCTTTAGTTAAGTATTCTTGATATTTTCTTTATCTTTATCTGTATCTGTCATTACTTTTAATAAATGTTATACTTTTAAGTATTTGTGTGATCTCTCTTTGCACATATCGAACATAACCCCAAAAACGTGACAAGAGAAAATCCTGCAAGACTGCACCCCAGCACGGTCAGGATTGTTTGCATTCATGGTGACACCCGGGACTACCAGACGGCAGTGGTTGAGATTGACACCCCCTGGGGCAGGGTAACACATTCAGTGGGAGTAGCACCCTCGCTGCTTCATGAAGCCTTAGTGGGGAGAGTCTTTCCCCATTTCTGGCAGCTATGGGAAAACAGGGGATGTCTGGTAGACAGAGCTCCCTCAGCTGGGGAAGTACGGGAACTCTCACCAGATCCTTTTGGCCAAATGGAAGGGGAGACTGGTGGTATGACTGAGGAAGGAGGTGACCCTCTTCCTTTACCGGTAATGGCTGGGGATCAGGAGGAGCTGGAAGCTAGCCCCCAGGTGGAGGTTAGTGACCCAGAGGACATCTCTGACTCCAATAATGAGAGTGGACGAAATGTCGTACCTGACTTGGAGGTCAGGAGAGAGGATTTTGCTACAGAGCAACTACGGGATGTCACTCTTATTAGAGCCAGAGAAAACGTGAAGGCGATGGATGGGGAACCTGTGGACCCTAATTGGGAGTGTCTTTTACCTACATGGCTCTTACAAACAATTTGTATGTGTTGTATCGGTTGGTAAAAAGCGGGGAGGACGAAGTAGAACAGCTAGTGGTGCCCAAACCCTTTTGCAGGATGGTGCTGGACTTGGCCCATGGTCATGTAATGGGGGGACATCTGGGTATGGAGAAGACTTTGGAGAGAATAACCCAGAGATTCTTCTGGCCCGGGTTCTATGCAGACGACAGAGAATACTGTGAAACATGCCCTGAGAGTCAAATGTCGGCCCCGTCACCCCATTTTCGTAGTCCCGATGTTCCACTACCCATAATTGAAGTGCAGTTTGAAAGAATTGGCATGGATCTAGTGGGACCAGTATTAAAATCTGCCCGGGGACACCAGCACATCCTAGTAATCCTAGACTATGCGACCCGCTATCCTGAAGCCATACCCTTGTGAAACACCTCCGCTAAGACAAAGAGTTGGTCCAGGTGTTTGGTCGGGTGGGGATCCCTAAAGAGATCTTGACAGATCAGGGCACCCCATTTATGTCCAGAGTTACCAGAGAATTGTGCAAGTTGTACAAAATCTCCCATCTCCGTAACTCTTGTGACAGTATGCGAGTGGTATACGGACGGTACCTGTCGCCTCGCATGCGTTCATATGGACTGGATTTAACAGCGCCCGGTCCGGATTTTAACAGCCACCATGGCAGGCCTGGTTCCGGTTCAGAGTTTGTGGTCCACTGGAGTCCACCAGCAGGTGGCTTAAATAATCAGGAAGAGATCTCACTTGAGCTCTGACCTGGACCTCAGAGAGGGATCTGAGGGAGCTCTGTGTCTGTTTGGACTTTAAAAGTCAAGGTTTGCATTGTGGCTTATGTATGGTGGGTGTCGGGGGCCAGCCCCACGCCATGTAGCGAGTTAACTATAATGTTTAGTTTAGCGCCAGACAGCACAGATTCATGTTCTGTTTTGTTTGTTTTTTAATATGCAAATCTTTTGCCAATAAACCTGGCAAGCTGCCAGATTTTAAAGAAAGTTGCTTGCACGCTGACTATTTTCCTCAGGAAAGTTGGTCCCCATGAGCTAATCTCCCACACTGTTTACCACCCCCAAACTGACAGTCTGGTGGAAAGATTTAACAAGACCCTCAAAAGTATGTTAAAAAGGGTGGTGGATAAAGATGGGAGAAATTGGGATTTTTTGTTGCCGTATCTCATGTTTGCTATACGAGAGGTTCTGCGGGAGTCTACGGGGTATTCCCCCTTTGAACTCTTGTATGGGAGACATCCCAGGGGGCTGCTAGATGTCACAAAAGAGACGTGGGAAGGAGAGGCCACCCCATATAGAAGCGTCATAGAGCACGTCTCCTTGATGCAGGATCGAATCGCAGCTGTCCTGCCCCTTGTACAAGAGCATATGGAGCAAGCCCAGGAAGCCCAGAGAATGGTTTATAATTGGGGTGCCAAAACCCGGACTTTCAACCCCGGAGACAGGGTGCTGGTGCTAGTCACCACGGTTGAAAGTAAATTCCTAGCAAAGTGGCAGGGTCTCTTTGAGATTAGGGAAAGAGTAGGGGAAGTGAACTACAAAGTTTACCAGCCAGGGAAAAGGAAACCGGAGCAGATTTACCATGTTAATCTCTTAAAACCGTGGAAGGACAGAGAGAGTTTATTGACAGTGCCCACTCCTCAAAGGAACAGGCTACCCATGACCCCGGACGTCCCCATAATTGAGTCCTTGCCACTGATGCAACAAAATGACGTAAAGGAATTTATAAGTAAAAATAGAGACTTTATTTTCTCCCCTACCCGAACTGACCACCGTAATACTACATGACATAGTTACGGAACCAGCGGTCCGCATAAATGTAAAACCCTACTGGATACCTGAGGCTAGAGGCGGTGGAAAAAGAAATATATAAACATGTTGGAGTTGGACGCGATAGAGGAGTCCCACAGCATCTGGTTGAGCCCCATAGTGCTGGTCCCAAAGCCCGATGGCACAATCAGGCTCTGCAACAATATCAGGAAACTGAATAACGTGTCTAAATTTGACACATACCAAATGCCACAGGGTTGACGAACTTGTGTACAGGTTGGGAGGTGCCCGGTACATAACAACCCTAGACCAAACTAAGGGCTACTGGCAGATCCCCCTAACGGAGTCAGCAAAGGAAAAAAAATGCCTTTTCTACTCCCAAGGGTTCCTTCCAGTACAAGCAAATGCCATTTGGTCTGCATGGGGCCTCTGCATCATTCCAGAGAATGATGGACAAAACCTTGAGGCCGCATCCCCCCTATGCAGCCGCCTATTTGGATGATGTGGTCATCCACAGCCAAGATTGGGAATCGCATCTGCCCCGAGTACAAGCAGTAATAGATTCTCTTAGGGTAGCAGGTCTAACAGCCAACCCAAAAAAGTGTGCCATAGGCCTGGAGGAGGCCAAATACCTTGGGTATGTTATTGGTCGGGGATTGATCAAGCCCCAGACCAATAAGATTGAGGCAAATCAAAAATGGCCCCAACCGGTGAATAAAAACAGGTTTGTGCCTTCCTGGGGATTACAAGGTATTACAGGCGGTTCATATTTGACATTGCCACCATTGCCGTCCCTGATGAAGGGTAGAGGGTCAGGCATGGTTAAATGGAATCCCGAAGCCGAGAAGGCATTCCAGAAGTTGAAGCAGGCTCTTTGTGTACAACCGGTACTCGTGACCCCGGACTTCACAAAAGAGTTTGTTGTATAGACAGACGCCTCTGAGGTGGGACTGGGTGTGGTACTGTCCCAGATCAGAGACGGTGAGGAGCACCAGGTCGTCTACTTAAGCAGGAAGCTTAACAGGCATGAGAGGAATTATGCCATGGTGGAGAAGGAGTGCCTGGCTGTCAAGTGGGCCTTAGAGGCCCTGAAGCACTACCTGCTAGGAAAGTAATTTAGGCTAGTCACCAACCATGCCCCCATGAAGTGGATGTGTGACAACAGGGAGAAAAATAGCCGGGTGACTAGGTAGTTCCTGGCCCTACAGCCATTTAAGTTCACAGTGGAACACCCGGCGGGAAAGCTCCAAAATAATGCTGATGGCCTTTCCCGGGTCCACTGTATGGTCAGGACAGTTGCTCCACCCCAGGGGCTTGAGCAGAGGGGGGGATATGTGACATTATGCGAGGAGCGATAATGGACGGGCAATATTTGTCACCTCGCATGCGTTCACTTGGAGTGGACTAATGAGAGTCCGAACCAGGTTTTGACAGCCACCGTGGCAGAGCTGGTTCTGGCCCGGAGTTTCTGGTCCACCCAAATCCCTCTTCAGCTGCATTTAATGACCAAGAATAGATCACAGTTTGGCTCTGACCTGGAACTCAGAGGGGAATCTAAGGGAGCTCTGTGTGCTGTATGGACTTTAAAGATAAGGCTTGCTTTTGGTTTATGCCTTGTGGGTGTCGGGGGCCAGCCCCGCACCGTATAGTGAGGAAACATTATTGTTTAGTTTAGCGCCGGACGGCAAGATTTTGTTTTCTGTTTTTGTTTGTTTTATCACCTGCAAACCTTTGCTAAATAAACCTGGCAAACTGCCAGATTTTAAAGAAAGTTGCCTGTACGCTGACTCTTTTCCTCCGGAAAGGTGATCCCGACGAGCTAATCTCCCACACCACGGCATTGATGTGTAAACTCCACTAGTAAAGTGCTGGAAGTGTGTGGTCACTGGAGTCTGGATTGGGGACATACAGTTGTATGCAAACGTTTAGGAACCCCTGAAAATTTCCATGATTGTCATTTATAAATATTTGGGTGTTTGGATCAGCAATTTCTATCAAATAACTGAAGGACACAGTAATATTTCAGTAGTAAAATGAGGTTTATTGGATTAACATAAAATGCGCAATATGCATCAAAACAAAATTAGACAGGTGCATAAATTTGGGCACCCCAACAGAAAAATCACATCAATATTTAGTAGAGCCTCCTTTAGCAGAAATAAGACGCTTCCTATAGCCTGTAATGAGTGTCTGGATTCTGGATGAATGTATTTTGGACCATTCCTCCTTACAAAACATCTCCAGTTCAGTTAGGTTTGATGGTTACCGAGCATGGACAGCCCGCTTCAAATCACCCCACAGATGTTCAATGATATTCAGGTCTGCGGACTGGGATGGCCATTCCAGAACATTGTACTTGTTCCTCTGCATAGATTTTGAGCAGTGTTTTGGGTTGTTGTCTTGTTGAAATATCCAGCCCCTGCGTAACTTCACCTTTGTGACTGATTCCTCAACATTATTCTCAAGAATCTGCTGATATTGAGTGGAATCCATGAAACCCTCAACTTTCCCAGTACCGGCACCGGCCACACAGCCCCACAGCATGATGGAACCTCCACCAAATTTTACTGTGGGTAGCAAGTGTTTTTCTTGGAACGCTGTGTTCTTTTGCCGCCATACATAACGCCCCTTGTTATGACCAAATAACTCAATATTTGTTTCATCAGTCCACAGCACCTTATTCCAAAATTAAGCTGGCTTGTCCAAATGTGCGTTTGCATACCTCAAGCGACTCCGTTTGTGGCGTGTGTGCAGAAAAGGCTTCTTTCCCATCACTCTCCCATATAGCTTCTCCCTGTGCAAAGTGCGCTGAATTGATGAACGATGCACAGTGACACCATCTGCAGCAAGTTGATGTTGGGGGTCTTGGAGGTGGTCTGTGGGCTGTTTTTGACCGATCTCACCATCCTTCGCCTTTGCCTCTCCAATATTTTATGTGGCCTGCCACTTCTGGCCTTAACAAGAACTGTGCCTGTGGTCTTCCATTTCCTCACTATGTTCCTCACAGTGGACACTGACAGCTTATATCTTTGCGATAACTTTTTTTAGCCTTCCCCTAAACTATATTGTAGAACAATCTTTGTTTTCAGGTCATTTGAGAGTTGTTTTGAGGCCCCCGTGTTGCCACTCTTCAGAGGAGAGTCAAAGAGAACAACAACTTGCAATTGGCCACCTTAAATACCTTTACTCATGATTGGATGCACTTGTCTATGAAGTTCAAGGCTTAATGAGCTCACCAAACCAATTTTGTGTTCCAATTAATCAGTGCTAAGTAGTTAAAGGTATTCAAATCAACAAAATGACAAGGGTGCCCAAATTTATGAACCTGTCTAATTTCATTTTGATGCATATTGTACATTTTCTGTTAATCCAATAAACCTCATTTCACTACTGAAATATTACTGTGTCCTTCAGTTATTTGATAGATCAAAATGAAATTGCTGATCCAAACACCCAAATATTTATAAATGACAATCAAAATTGTCAGGGGTTTCTAAACTTTTGCATACAGCTGTAGATGAGGGAAGACACATTGCTGACTGGCACTGGGGACATACAGGAAGTATGCCGTCAGAATGATGTCTCCTGACACTTGTGGTTCCTCTCCTGAAGATCTCTCTGATAGTGCTCCCCCCTGCTGTCCTTTCCACTCTCCCTTGTGCCTTTAATCGAGGATCCCACTCCTCCAGGCTGCACCCGAGCTCTCCCGGGCCAAGGTCACTCCCTCCCCCCAGACTAAGGGCTTCCTCAAGGCCCCCGACAGGCTCCGCACTATTCCATCTCCAGCTCTTCCACCCGATCTCTAATCCCCCCGACTGGGCTGATCTAGGTATTTAAGGAGGCCTGCCCCCTGCCAATCCAGATTGGGGATTGGACAGGGCTCCCCAAAATACCCAGGCAGCTCCACCTCTCTTCCCCAGCCTTTCTCCCAGAATTTTCTGTGCCAGAAAAGAGGGGTTACCCAGGGGTGTCGTTACCTGCACTCTATGCACCTACCTATGGTAGAGGGTGCTACACTGACGCTATAACTTTCACAAAAACAAATTAATTTACACTGATTGGGATTTCTTAATTACCAGAGACATGTAAAAGAATACATTTTAGCTTACATTTATAAAGTAATTTGATTTGATTTTTTTATAACAGAAGGTAGAAAATATCATTTTTTTCAAAATGTTTGGTCTTTTTTTTGTTTATATTGCAAAAAATAAAAAACCCAGTAGTGATCATATACCACCAAACGAAAGTTCTACTTGTGTGAAAAAAATGATAAAATTGTAATTTGCCTACAGTATTGCGTGACAGCACTATTATAGCTTAGCTTAATGTTTTTTTCTGGAATTTCTGTTTGACAATGCAGCTGGAGCAAGCTGGCTGTCCTATTGTTTTTTGTGCTGAAAGAGGTGGCAATAATGCAGTGGGGGCAGAAAAATCATGGAAATGATGATAGTAGCCAATCAGCTCTCTCTAAAGTAGGTCCATAGTCAGGTTGAAAAAAGACAAACACCCATCTAGTTCAACCAACGGAAAATTAATTAATAAATGAATACATTGAAAAACTCCATATACAGAACCCTTCAACCATAGCTCATCCAAGGCTAGGCAAAAAAACTTAAAGAAGCTTTCTCAACCTTTTCAAAACAGAAAAACCTTTGAAATAGCTTTCCATTTTCAGAGAACATCAGCTTTCCATTTTCAAAGAACATCAGCTAATAATATTATCTCCAGCTCACAGTACATCAGCATGATAGTCAGTGGGAAGAATGCTGTTTACATCAGTGGTGAGTGAAAGAATCCCCCTGGTTAAGAAATGTTACCTTAGGCTGGGTTCACACTATATGCGGAGCGGCTCACAGCAGGGGGTCCGATGCGCCACTGTTATCTGTTTCAGGGGTGAATCGAGTCCGAATTGTTGCCTGAACTCGGACCTGAAATTGAGCCAAAAACTCACAGGACCCTTCTGCAGTGCTGTCAGGGCACCAACGGCAGGAAAAGGACTCTAGGACCCAGCACCCGTCAGGGCACCAACAGCAGGAGAAGGACTCTAGGACCCAGCTTCTCTATCAGCACTTCACCGATGGAGGTTCAGGGCCTTCAGGAATACCTGTGAATTTTACTTTGCCCTGCAACCCAGAACCTTTCACTCAAGACCTTCAGAGTTGGGTTCATCATCTCTCTCCTGTCTGATGAACCACAATCCTGGGCTCATAACCTTCTGGAACGGAAAGATGAGGTGCTCAACTCGGTCACCACTTTCTTTGAAGCCATGGCTGCCTTATATGATCATCCGCAGAAAACCGCCACTGCTGAGTCTGCCCTTCATACCTTCGTACAGGGCAGACGACCGGTGGGGGATTATATCAGAGAGTTCCGTAGATGGGCAGCTGACACCGGATGGAAAGATGCAGCCTTAAAATATTAATTCCGCTTATGCTTATCCAAAACCCTTAAAGGAGAAGTATAGCTTGTTTGGCTGTACTTCTCCTGTGGATCACAGGAGTACAGACCGTTTTGCACTCCTGTGACCCGTTTTCTGAAGTCCGCTCTCTGCTGATGTCACAGTAGTCAGTCCAGGCACTGGGTTATCGCGACAATGGACGTTGGAATCCACCTGGTGCCTGGACTGATGCCCAGTTCAGCCTCTCAGCGGGCCGCTGAGAGCCTGAGCCGGCCTTTCCCCGCCCCTCCATAGCCCAGCACTTTAATGAGAGAGGAGGGAGCAGAGCAGAGAGCTGTGACTGACAGTCTGCAGCTCTCTGCTAGGGGAGCTGTCAGAACCAAACAATCGGCTGTGTTTTATCGCTCGGTCCTCAGGGTAGAGGCACCGGGGGGACAGATGCAGCATCAGACCGATGCTGCATACACCTAGGTAAGTATAAATCAGAAAAAAGATACCCATACTTCTGTTTTAAGGAAGGGCTGGCCAGGACCGAGGCCCCTGCTACACTAGAGGCTCTCATTAAAGTCTCCATCCAGCTGCAGTCGTTCTACCTGGGTGCTGCCTAAGGTCCCAGCTCCAACAGTTCCAGACTATATCCCATCATCCTCTAATACTCCTGACATAGAGTCTATGCAGATTGGTCTACTCCTACACGCGTTGACCCCGAGGAAAGGGAGTATAGGGGACAGAACAACGTATGTACTGAGCTACAGGACACTTCCTACGCAAATGTCTCATTTGACCAAGTCCAGGAACCCGTACCCTTCATACCTCCAGCTATCTGAGACTCTGTCTACTCACATCATTCTTCCCACCTCATTGCAGGTGGCTAGAAGGGAGGTCCAAACTTGCATATTCCTTTTAATCTCAAGGAACAAAGACTTGATATACACCTTGCTGACTGCACTCCACCCAGATCAGGACCCACCACCCAAGAGACAATCCTTGCAACCACAGACACGGTCACCAAGACCTTCTCTGTTTTGATGTCATGAGATCTCCCATATTCCCAGCCATCCTCGGAATACCTTGGATGCAGGCACACAACCCACTGATTGACTGGTCCAATGGGGAGGTCACCTTCTCATCTAACTACTGCCACCAACATTGTGGCATTCCCACGCATGCCAACCCTCCTGCATGCCTGACCATTCAATCCTCAACAGATACCAGTCGAATCATTCCTTCTGTTTACCATGACTTCCTTGATGTGTTTGACAAAAAGAAAGCTGATACCTTGCCTCCACATCAGTCCTATGCCTATCCCATCAAGCTGCTTCCTGAAGCAGAGATTTCCTTTGGGGACATCTTCCCATTGTCCGAGGTGGAGTTGGAGGCCCTCAGGAAATATATTGACGAAAACGTAGCCAAGGGATTCATCCGTCCCTCCTCCTCACCTGCCGGGGCAGGCATTTTCTTTGTTGAAAAGAAAGACCACTTCCTCAGGCCATGCATTGATTACAGGGAACTCAACAAAATCACCATCAAGAACTTATACACTGTTCCGCTGGTTCTGGAGTTATTTCAGAGGTTCTGAGCAGCCGGAGTATTCACAAAGTTGGAGTCCCCATCAGGGAGGGGGACAAATGGAAGACTGCTTTATGAACACGATTCGATCACTTTGAATACCTGGTGATGCCCTTCGGGTTATGTAATGCACCCGCAACATTTCAGCACTTGGTAAATGATGTTTTCAGAGAGTACCTCGGCCTATTCCTGATCGTCTATCTGGACGATATACTGATCTTCTCAGCCTCACTCAAGCAATAACGGGACCATGTGAAAAAAAAGTGCTAAATACTCTGTGAACTCACGGCTTATACGCCAAAGCAGAGAAATGTGAATTTGAGAAACCATCCAATTTTTGGGGCTCATAATCTCCACTGAGGGGATTTCCATGGACCCGCAGAAGGTTTTGGCAATCCTGGAATGGGCACCTTCAGACAGAAAAGGAGTTCAAAGATTCATAGGCTTCGCTAATTTCTTTCGGAGATTTATCAAGAACTTCTCAACCATCATTGCCCCTATCACTCAGCTCACTCGCCTCCATACGCATTTCCTCTTTAACCAAGCAGCCTTTGAACAGCTAAAAACCCTGTTTACCTCCACTCCGGTGTTACACATCCGGACCCAGAACTCCCTTCCGTTCTTGAGGTAGATGCCTCCGAAGTGCCAATAGGAGCCGTGCTCCCTCAACGTCTGGGTCCCAAAGCTCTGTTGCACCCAGTAGCCTCTAAGCCAAGCCGAAAGGAACTATGACGTGGGTGACAGAGAACTTCTGGCTATTAATGTAGCCTTCGAAGAGTGGAAGTATCTGTTGCAGGGCACAAGTCACCCAATCATGATCTTTACTGATCACAAAAATTTAGAGTATTTGAGGTCTGCCAAATGCCTAAGGCCCCAGCAGGCTAGGTGGGACTTATTTTGTTCAAGGTTCAATTCCCATTTGACTTACAGACCAGGATCCAAGAACAGGAAGGCAGACGCCTCATCCCGGATGTTCCCTGAATCTACCGAACCTGCTCCCCCAAGCACCATCCTCTCTGCCCAGAACTTTTTACTAATGCAGCCCAGCCTGAAATCGGCGACTGAAAGGGCTTCCTCATTATGCTCTGAAACTGAACATGCTTCGCTAAGAAAACAAGATGGTTTATTCTGGCACCAGGATAAGGTCTTCGTACCTCAGGAAACAAGGCTTTTAGTTCTTAAGACATTTCATGACCACCAGTTAGCCGGTCACTTTGGAGCTTGTAAAACTGGTGAGCTCATCCAACAGTCCTTCTGGTGGCCCAACCTCAGTCGGATTGCAGAGCATATGTAAAATCTTGCACAATGTGTCTATGCAACCAGGGCAACAAAACAGAGCCCTGGGGATTGTTAAGAACCTTAACTATGCCTAACTGCCCCTGGGAAATCATCTCCATGGACTTTATCATAGATCTTCCGCCATCGGAGGGTTTTACTACTATCCTGGTAGTAGTGGATCGCCTGTGAAAAATGCCCTTTTTCCTGCTTATGGTGGGGACACCTTCTGCTGCAGAGACTGCCCACAATTTCATCAAGGAAATTGTCAGACCCCACGGCTTACCCAATAACATTATTTCAGAAAGGGTACAATTTACTTCCAGGTTCTGAAGAGCCCTTTGAACAGCCCTGAGAGTGGAACTCTGTCTGTCCTTGGCCTACAATCCTCAAAGCAATGGGTAAACCAAATGTACGAATCAAACTCTGGAGCAATACCTGCGTTGTTTCTCAGCCTTCTCCCAAGACAACTGGGCTCCTTTACTACCACTGGCAGAATTCGCATATAACAACTCGTTACATTCAGCTACGAACCAGTCCCCATTTTGGGCCAATTTTGGATTCCATTCCTCGGCCCTGCCAGTAACCATGCCAAAATCAGCAGTACCCGATGTACAAGACAGACTCGCCTTCATACAGAAGAATTACCAAACCCTCTAAGAGTGTATACGAGAAGCTCAGTCTGTCTGCAAAAAATTCTTTGACAGGAAATGAAGGGGGAATCCTTCCTTTAAAGTCAGGGACGAAGTATGGCTGTCAATTGCCAATCTGAAACTGGCGTGCCCATCAAAGAAGTTGGGGCCAAGATACATTAGTCTGTTTCCAATCAAACGTGAAGTAAATCCAGTGGCCTTCAAATTATCTTTGCCCAATTCCTACAGGATCCACCCAGTTTTTCACGTCTCTCTCCTCAAGTCAGCTATTCCAGATCTCCAGGAAGAGCGGATCCACCTCCACAACCGGTAACTGTGGGAGAAAAAAATAGAATACAAGGTGGAGTCAGTTTTGGACTGTAGAAGACGAGGTAGGCAAATCCAATATCTGGTTAATTGGAAAGGATATCCACCCGAACAAAGCTCCTGAGTACCAAAGACCAATATCCATGCCCCCAGACTGCTCTGGGAATTTTATGCCAGATGTCTGGAGAAGATGGCCCAGATGGGCATCCGGAGGCTGCCCGATGGGAGGGGGCACTGTCAGGGCACCAACGGCAGGAGAAGGACTCTAGATCCCAGTGTCCATCAGGGCACCAACGGCAGGAGAAAGACTCTGGGACCCAGCTTCTCCACTTCACATGGGCCTCTATAAGGAAACCGGTCAGTGGTTGAAGTTGCTGATTGATCTTCAGCTTCCTGCGTTCCTGTGTTTCCTTACTTCAGTGATTCTTTGTTATCAACCCGGCTGTTCCTTACTTATCTCCTGCCTGCCTCCTTGACCTTGACCTCAGCTTGTCTTACGAATCCTCTCTGCCTGCCTTCCTGTGTTTTATTGTGGCTATTATAGTGTAATAATAAGGACATAGTCCATCATATATAGTCAACTACCTAAAAAACAGCGAGGAGACAACAGCAAAGGGGCCTCCAAGCTGAATATGTTCACTATAAAGGGAGGAGAGCGTCAGGGGAGAAAGGGGAAGGATGGGAGAGGCTGAAGAAAAGAAGACACATACAGTGAGAGGGGAGACAAGAGACAGGAGAAAAAGACTTGAGAAGCCAGGGGGAGCCATAGAGGTAGATTCTCTCTCACCCGGAGCATTGCAAGCACCTGCGGAAAAGTCAGCTGGGCTGCGAAGCCTGCTGCAGATATGCATCCATGAAAACAAAGTGCTGCCATGGTCTCCATGTGTCACTAAAGGACTGCTCCCAATTATGGAAGGTAGCTGTAAGGTCCTCCATGTCCCTAAGCTCACTGATTTTCGAGAACCAAAGACACCTCAAGGGTGGATTCACAGACCACCAGCACAAGGGAATACACACCTTAGCCACATTTAGTAGCTGGATGGTGAGAGAAGCCTTGTATTTTTTTATGGGCCGTTGTGTGAGGTGTAGCAGGAATGCCGCGGGATTATCAGCTAGATCAACATTAGTCAAATGTTTGATGGAGCAAGCCACTTCTCGCCAAAATGGTTTAATTTTCGGGCAGGCCCAAAAAATGTGTAACATAGTACCTAGCCCAGCATTGCAACACCAACATGTGTCGGGTACTTGCGGGAAAATACGGTGTAAGGTCGTGGGTACCCTGAACCATCTCGTCAGGATCTTATAGCTGGTTTCCTGTACCTTCATGGCTATGGATTTCTGTGTAAAATGGAGTTGGTAAATTGCATGTTGAGGTCGGACTTCCATTGCGATATGAAGGTAGGGGAGAAGTCAGGAACTGTTCGGATCAAGGCAGCGTAGCTGATCGAAAGGCCATGATGGATTGGTTCCCCCTTGTGGCACAAACTTTCCAGCTTAGTGAGCTGGTGAGATATACCTGGCTCACAAGAGCATCTACGGAAAAAGTGTTGAAGCTGAAGACCACTCCAGAAGTCCAAGGGAGGATCGGCTGCGGAAGCAAGCGCGGCCTGGGAGAGTTTACCGTCTGAACCAAAAAAATCCTAAAAATGAGCACAGCCACCAGACACCAACTGAAGAAATTGAGGGTTCTGAAGACCAGGTCCAAACTCCGGATTCCCTACAATAGGGACCATAGGGGAGGGTAGAGGTGATATCGAGGTGCTATGAAACACAGCCCTAGATACTTGTAAGGCGCTTCCCAGTGTGGGGTGTTCACTGAGTGCTCTTGAGAGTGGGAAGGCAAGCCAAGGCCAATTTTTGGCCGTGCCTCCTGAATCCTCCAACTCCATGGCCACCCAGTGCTTCGCCTCCGCATGACAGTACCAATTGACCAGCCTTGTGAGATGAGTCGTCCGGTAATAGGCCCGCACATCAGGAAGCCCCACTCCCCCCGACTTTTAGGAAGATGAAGAAGCTGGAGCTGGATGCGTGGTTTCTGATGAGACCAGACAAACTCACGGAATAGGGAGGTTATATGTTTGAGGGCAGAAGGATAGGGAGCATCTGCATAAAATACAGGATCCTAGGTAGAAGGGTCATCTTTAGGGCATTGCAACGACCGAACCATGTCAAGGTAAGCGTATGTCAATGTAATAAATCAGACTTCACTCGAGTAAGCAGAGGATCAAAATTAGCGAAGTAAAGAGCAACTGGGTCTGAGGTAATATTTACTCCGAGAAAGCGGATTACCTCAGGCACTCATCGGGGAAAGAGGGATGAAGACTATCAACCATGGCCTGGTCCAGCAGGATTGGGAGAGCAGAGGACTTTGATATGATGATTTGGAAGTTGGACAATGCGCCATACGTCTGTAACAAATGTAACAGCTTAGGCAAAGACACCAATGGGTCAGTCAAAAAGAAGATCAGATTGTCCACGAAGGCGGCCACCTTATGCACCCCAGATGCCTTCTGGTAACCCAGGATGTGGGTGCCCGACCGTACTGTCCAAAGAGAGAATGAAGATTAGGGGTGATAAGGGACAGCCCTGAAGTGTTCTGTTTGTGATCGTTTCATTGACCTTGGCCAAAGCTGAGGGGCATAAAAAAAAGGGAGGAAATCCAGTTCATCATTGAAGCCCAATATGTTCCAGTGAGGCACACATGAACTGCCAGTTCACCCTATCAAAAGCCTTCTCTGCGTCCATGGACAGCAAGAGAAGGGGCGACGGGCAGTCCTGGTGGCCTGAATCAGGTTCACTACTCGGATGGTGTTATCTCGGGGTTCCCTCAAGGGTACGAATCCCGCTTGGTCACTGTGAATCAGATGTGGAATGTGGAGAAGCAGCCTGCTAGCCAGAATTTTTCCAAATAGCTCGAGGTCAGTATTTAACAAAGCAATAGGACGGTAGCTACCGCATTGAGATATGTCCTTTCCCTCTTTAGGGATCAAGGAGATGTAAGCTCTCAAGGTATCCATTGGCATGGGGACAAAGCCTCAAAACAGGCTTTATAATACGACGGGGTAAGCCCGTCTGGGCCGGGGGCTTTTTTAGGTTTAGAATCAGACAAGACCTCTCCCAGTTCCTCCACGGTGATGGGCTCCTCCAATTCTTCCCGCACCTCAGTAGACAGAGACAGCATGTCCAAGGATGCAATGTAAGACTGGATTGCCAACAGTGCAGTCATATGGGTATCCTCCCCAGAGGAGGGACTAAGATTATAGAGTCCTTGGTAAAAGGAGCGAAATTCTGCCACAATGGCAGAAGAAGTGGTCAACCTCTGCCCTGTAGAAGCCATGATGGAAGGAATAAAAGTTCTGGCTCGTGGCCCATGTAGAGCCTGGGCTAAAAACGTACATGGTTTGTTAGAGAACTCGTACATGGCACGACGAACCCATGCTAATTTCTGCTTTGTTTTGTGAAAGAGAAGAGACCGAAGTTCCTCTCAAACCTTGATGAGGTTCTGGTAGGTGGATTGTGCAAGGCTTGCCTTGTGGGAGCATTCTAAGTTGTGTAGCTTTGTAAGAAGTTTGTCGGTCCATCGGGTTCGTTCCCGCTTGAGTCGGGACACAATTCTGATCAGGACCCCTGCATGACTGGTTATGTGCCTCCCAGTGTGTCAAAGGGTTATCAACCGAATCCCGGTTAAGAGAGAAGTATTCCGTCAAGGCAGGCCGCAGCTCAGTCCTCTTATCTTCAGACTGTAACAGAGCTTCGTTCAGCCTCCAAGATGGGGGGATCAATGTAACTGAACAAACTTGAAGTGTCAAGTGGATCGGTGCATGGTCTGAAAACAAGATGATGTCAATGCGCGCAGACTCGACTCTGAGCAGATCTTTATCTGGGACCAGGAGATAGTCAAGGCATAAGTAGGTGTGGTGAACCAATGAAAAATAGGAGTAATCCCGTTCTTGAGGATTCAGTAACCCCCAGGGGTCAACCAAATGCAAAAGTTGCAGGTCTGCTTTTAGGCGCTTCAGACGGGTATACGAAAAATAGGAAGAGCCCCGTGACACATCTAGCAGAAGGTCCATAGCAAAATTTAGATCCCCCCAAAGACCAGCAACCCCTCCAAGAATTCCAGAAGCACTGGAAACTGGGATTGATCTGCATTGGGGAAATAAACATTTGCAAAGGTGACCTGCACATCCATGATCTTTCCCTTGAGTAAGAAAAAGCAGCCCTGCTTATCCAAATGCACCTCACCAAGGGACCATGGCACTGACTTGGCAATCAGAATGCTGACCCCTTTGAATTTTGTTAGGGACTGTGATACGCAAGTGGGAAGTCTCTATTGGTCAATTTAGGAACATTATCGCTCCTGAAGTGCGTTTCTTGTAGAAATGCAACTTGAGTTTTACACTTACGCAGATCAGCTAGCAGACAAGAGCATTTCTCTGGGACATTTAGTCCCCTCACATTGAGGGAGGTGACCTTAAGGTGACCCATGACACACCACAATTGAGTTGACAGATCAGGTGGCCTAACAGGAGACAACTGTACTAGGTGGCCCCGGGTGAGAGAGACAGAAACCACAAATAGATGTAGAGAGAGAAGGAGGGGGAAGGGTGGGGAAGATAGGGGAGGGGCAAAGGGGCAGAGCAAGAGGAAAGGATGGGGTTAATCTACAAAGTGCGTAACACTTGGATTCCTAACTAAGCACTAAAATATCCAGTCAGAGAGCCTCCCTAAGGGGGGGGGGGGGGTGGTTGGTGGTGCCGAGAAGCAGTCAGAGGTGGAGATGCAGAGATCAGGGAGCATGAGAGAACATAATGATCTAGACATAAAACAGCCAAGAAATGTAAGGCAATAATACTAGCGCAGGTGAAAGAAGGTTGGTGCCTCAGACGGGAGTCCGGGTAAAGTTCTAAGGAGTTAACACTAAGAGCAAGAAAGTATAGAGCATTCAACTGTCCATCACATCCGGCCTGACGGCACCAAGCATGGAGGGATCCTCCCCACGGCACAAAAACAGCTTATGGCAAAGCAGGTAGACCCTTCAGAGACCATATAGTTGAGCCTAAAGTCCATATACGGTTACAGTACGGATCCCATAACCCCCCAGGTGTGCCTACATCCCGGTCACCGGGGGCCAACAACATAGAAATTAGAACCCCAGGTGTAAAATAAAAAATACAGAGGGATGATGGTTGGCCCGGCAGTACCGTCCAGCTTGGCAGGCACAAAAAATGAGGGAAGGGGGATCCGTCTGCACCCTTCAAATCAGTAAGTCCCTTGCATTGCCACTGGCTGTCCCCAAACAGTGTGAAAGCGAGCAGTCAGATATCCCAATATTGAAGTCAGCCGCGGCACCCCCAGGCCCAGCACACAGAGAGCGGTTTACTGGAAGTATTCCCACTCCATTCCCTCAGCTAAGTGCAAAGGAAGCCATCCATGACCTGGCAAAAACAACGGTCCAGATGGGGAATGGGTATCTATATAGAGCCCAGGGGTGTCATCGGCAGCAGCAAATGTAATTGATATAAGAGCAAGGTACAAAACAAAAAACAATAAAAGGCATTATTGTCAAAAAATTTGCATTATATCATGATTAGAGTTGAGCGAACACCTGGACGTTCGGGTTCGGAGGGTCCGAACGAACTTTGGGAAAAAATCCGGGTTCGGCACCGAACGTTGCCCGAATGTTATCCCGGACCCCGAACCCCATTGAAGTCAATGGGGACCCGAACTTTTAGGCACAAAAATGGCTGTAACAAAGTCCTGGCAAGTGCTAGAGGGCTGCAAAAGGAAGTAAAATGGTGGTAAGAGTAGGGCAAGTGCCCTACAAAAAAATGGGGATAGGGAAAATAAATTAAAATCAAATAAACTAGAAGATGATTTTTGAACAATAATGTGTCACTTACAGCTGCAGCTAGAACCCTCTCCCTTTAGAACTAGGAAATGATTTTTGAACAGTAATCTGTCCCTCTAAGCAGAAGCCTCTACCTAGTGCAGTCAGATCGCGCAAAGCAGCAGTATGTGAAATCTCAATTTACTCCCACAATCTGATCGTTGTGTACGATCCCACAATCTGATTGTTGTGTATGATCGTAACGATCGTTGTGTTATGAAGGGTTTGATCTGCAATCTGTCACTCAAAGCAGCAGTATGTGAAATCTCAAATTTCTGCAATCTGTCCCTCAGAACAACAGTAGTAGTAATCTCAGGATGCAGGATCAGATGTTAAAATGTCTGCAATCTGTCCCTCACAAAAACGCCGGCAGCTTCCTCTCCCTACACTAACCCAAGAGCATGTGACATGCAGCACTGTGATTCCAGCCTCATAGAGAGGCTGGGTCACATGATGCACTGGCCAATCACAGCCATGCCATTAGTAGGCATGGCTGTGATGGCTTCTAAGGGCAAACCAGTGAAACGCTTGTTGCTGCAGCTATTCAACATGCGTGATCAACTACCAGAACCCAGAACCCGAACGTTTTTTGAAACGTCCGTGTTTGGGTCCGGGTCCCGGACACCCCAAAGTTCGGTACGGACCAGAACGTTACAGTCTGGGTTCGCTCAACACTAATCACGATCACCTGCACAATAAGTGGTTATAGGATCAAGCTGGGATTGGCAAGTTTACGGACAGGAGAAATGGTTATTTTAGTCTTCAGAGGTAGCCGGGGTGGATCTATGTGGCTCCCGACTGGTAGCTCAGGAGGGAGTATGATGTGGGCTCTAAGGTCTTGACATGGACCAGTTGAAGGCCTCCGGGCATAACAGAAAGTCACACCAGTTGGGTAATGGAAACACAGGTTTATCCAGAAAGCTGAACAAGGCAGGCAGCTGGTCCGGAGCACGCAGGTAAAACTCAGTTCCCTGTTTCCGCACAATAAGATGGAAGGGATGGCCCCAATGATAGGTTGCCTCCGCCTCACGTATAACCTCCAGCATGGCTTAGGTTTCTCTGGATATGTCCGGGTACACTTGAACCAGGGCTCCGTTGAAATCAATGGGTCCTCTAGTCCAGGCTTGGAGCAGGATTTCCTCTTTGACGGTGAAAGAATGGACCCTGCATACAACATCACACGGAGGAGCAGTGGAGCCAGAAGCCTCTTGGGATGACGAAGGTGGACGAGGGCCTTGCACTCGATGGACACAATCCAGCTCCAGCTCGGCCATAGGGGGTTTCCCCAGAAGGTGATTAAGGAGTGCCACCACTGTGGGGCGCAGTTCTGAACCCATGGTGGCCTCAGGGATCCCCCTTAGGCATAAGTTGTTCCGCCTACTGCGATTTTCACCATCGTCCAGACGCAACTGGACATCTATGAATTGGTGGAGGAGTGTCTGCTGGTCTGCCTCCAGCGCAGTGAGGCAAGTATTCGTGGAGGTAGAGGCTTTCTCCAAGTCTGTCACCCACTCCTCCACAGTATCCACCTATTTGCGGATGTCCTGAAGTTCTTTGGAGAGCGCATTGACTCTGGAGGTAGCCATTGCCTGTATATCCTGCTTGGTGGGGAGGTCTGCCATAATCTCACGTGCGGCCATCTGTGCTGTGTATATCAGCAGTCCGGGTTGGGGGCTCCTTCCGAGGGATCTCTGGTGACAGTATTGGTGATCCCAACCGCAATGAGGCTGCAGTGGTGTCACCCTGTGCTGACACGTGTTGCTGCGGGTTCTTCTTGGAAAATGCAGAGCCAGCAGGGTTAGTGTGAACATCTTGGATGTTGCCACAGGCGAAGGGGCCGCATGCTGACAGAGGAAATAGTGAGTGATATCAGCGCCCCTGGCCTCCCCAGCGATGTGTGGCTGTCTCCGGTCCCCGGGCATGAGAAAGAAGCAGAGCGGCTTACATTTCCTGGCTGTTCTCCGGCCCGATCTCTGCAGAGCTCAGAGATCAGCGTCCGCTCTCCTCCATCGCCAGGCAGCACCCCTGCCTTCCTGTGTTTTGACCTTGGCTTCCCACCTAAGTCTGTTCTGTTATCCCCCAGCTCCAGACCCTGGCTTGAACTGACTATCCCTTTGTCTCAGCGTTCCCGCAGACCTGTCACATCTCACAGGCGCCACCTGCCTGCAGGCTCCATTCAGTACAGCAGCAGTATCCCTGAGTTCTTCCGCAAGCAACTTTACAGGCAACCTGTGCTACTTTGTGCCCGACTCCTCTTGTCTCACCTTCAGGGGAATCTGGAACTTAGCTGAAATGGAATCCCTGTCTCCATTGGCCTCCCGCACCTGGTACCTGACAAGCCCGCATCCAATTCGCATAAGTGTGAACCCAGCCTCAAAGGTTAAGTTCGCCTTTCTGAACATGTTACATGTTACACCTGTATTTAACCACTTGCTTACTGGGCACTTAAACCCCCCTCCTGTCCGGACCAATTTTCAGTTTTCATCGCTGTCACTTTTTGAATGACGATTGCGTGGTCGTGCGGCGTTGTACCCAAACAAAATTAACATCTTTTTTTTTCCCCACAAATAGAGCTTTCTTTTGGTGGTATTTGATCACCTCTGCGGTTTTTATTTTTTGCGCTATAAATAAACAAATAGCGACGATTTTGAAAAAAGAACAATATTTTTTACTTTTTGCTATAATAAATATCCAAAAATAAAAAAACAAATTATTCATCAGTTTAGACCAATATATATTCTTCTACATATTTTTGATATAAAAAAATCGCAATAAGCGTATTTTGATTGGGTTGCGCAAAAGTTATAGAGCCTACAAACTATGGATATTGATTTATGGTGTTTTTATAATTTTTTTTTTTTACTGGTAATGGCGGCGATCTGCAATTTTTATCGGGACTGCGATATTGCGGCAGACATAAACAATAGCTAGAGGTTTACCGCCCACAAACTCTCCTCAGCGCTTTAAGATGCACGATTCATATAAAAAGAAACGAGCAACTGCTAAATAAATGTACAGATAATAATGTTCCAAATACAAAAATAAATCTCAGTATTCGTAGCAGCGCTTCATATTCATACATCCACTCCTGGTGTATATCAATAGTGACAGTTCATCAAGGGTTAATCTAAGATCTTGCTTAGGAGATTCTTATTGTGCACCATCCCCCATCACATGGCACCACGTGGGAAACCCCCGCAGGGGATGCACTTACCCCAAAAAGGCAAGTAGAATGGCTTCAAAACACTCAGGTGATATACCGATTATTTTGACTGCTGTATTTTATTATATATATTGTAAGTGCGGTTTTAAAGGGTGATTTGGGGACCAATAAAAACGTACAGAGTTACGCTATGTGAGGTCTTTCTGTTTGTTTGCCCATTCATGCACGGAGAGGTGAGGATATAGCACGCTGACAAGGAAGATTCCATCACAGAGTGCCTTGAAGGCATTTACTTGCCCTTTTGTGTGATAGCATGTTGACAAGGAAGATTTCATTACTGAGTGTTTTGAAGGCATTCTACTGATCACTGTGACCATTTACAGCTAGCAACACAATCTTACGCAATGAATGGCACGAAAGGAAGCATTCATTGTTTTCAACTGTCATGTAATCTGCTGTGATTGGTCATAGCGGTCACATGGTACCAGCAGCAGGCAGGTAGGACCGATCAGTCATTAGCTGTGCACGGCAGACCTCTAGCGGGTGACAGATTGCGCTAGAGTGTGGCCTGGTGGGGTCGCACAAGGTACGTTGTGGGGAGGAAGTCCTATGATGTCTACCCAGAACAATAGGGTTCCTGCCCAGCCGTAATTTTACAAGGGCCCAGACAGGAAGCACATAGCTTTGTACCAAGTTAAGTATATTGACCAATTATGTATTTATAATGGTGATCATTTTAAATTGTGCCTTTTGCGGGATGGTAAAAATCAAAGGTAAACAAAATTGTAAAAAAGCAAGTTACTCTAAAAATCTGAAGGTTATCATTTTTTACTTACAGTTTTCAGAGTGTGTAAAAGACCCCTCAAACTATACATTTTATGGAAGCATAGAATTCATTGAAAAAAAGATGGTGCTACTGATTATTTAGGTCCCATGATAGTTTCAGGAATATTTATCAAAAACTATATTTTTAGAAATTCTTTAAAGTCATTATTAGCACTCACAAACACAACATAACTTACAAAAGTACTACTAGATTGCTACTAAATCTAAAAGCTAAAACTGTAGTGAGATAATTTACCACATATTTGTACATTTTAAATTGTGTCTGTTTGCAAAATGGTAAAAAAACAAAAGTTCTCAAAACTGTAAATAAGCAACTACATTATAAATATGGAGGTTGAATTCACACTTATCAGTTGTAGTAACACCCAAACCACAGTGTTGTTTTGGGGCTGTGTTGGTGTGTGTTGCAATAAAATGATCCAGGCATCATTTTATCACAATGCAGCTCATAACATACACAGCAATGCAACACGCTGCAGCACACAGCGTTTAATGAATTTGAATTAAAAAAGTAAATAAAGAAAAAATACGGTTAGGATGTGTCCCACAATGTCGTTTTCATTAAACTTGTAGGACAGGCTTTCAAAAACCCATAATTTGAAGTCCCTACATGGGTCTATGGACCCCCTAGCAGGCAACCCAGATTTCACCCCGGGTCTCAATCCTCATACTTTAGTGTGGTGGACAAACAAGGGCCTGATACGCATTGCAGACTTTTGCGATCATAGAGGGATCTTAACAAGAGGTTCCTTCCAAGAGAAATACCACTTGCCTAACACAGAGTTTTATCATTATGTACAAATAATGCATTTTTTGCAAGCTCAACAGAGTATAGCAGATTTAACCACTTCAACATCAATGGAGTATTTGTGTAGTTCCAACGACAAGCACACAGGCCACATCTCCAAAATGTTAGCAACTTAACTTCCAAACCGGGCAAATAGTTCTATATGACAAAATGGGAACAAGACACGGGGGTAACATATACACCGGAGGATTGGTCCAAGATGACACAGTGCACATCAAGGTCATATATAAATACTTCCTAGAAGCTAACTACAAGGTCTTGCTTAGATGGTATGTGATACCAACGAGAATTGCCTCGTATGTTCCGTATGGCCTCCCCATTATGTTTTCGGGGATGCGGTCAGGATCTAACGATGTTTCATGTATGGTGGACGTGTCCCAAGGTGAAAGGTTTTTGGATCTGCCTGTATAACTTAATTTATTCACTCACACAAGTAGCCAAATCACCGCAACAAGCGATTTTAGGTTGCCCGCTAGAGGGCATACCAAAACGAACGGGAAGACTGATTGCCTTTACCTTCCTGGCAGCAGAATAGCAATAGTTAAATTGTGCAGGACTTCCACGATCCCTTTCGACTTGGTGAGAAATAAGTTGTCATGGATCATGGTTAATGAATGTCTTTCAATGATCCTGCAGGACAAACGGACCCTATTTGATAAGATCTGGGTACCCTGGATCAAATATCTTTCTGACCCCTTGTGAGGTCTAAAACTCTGATCTGGCTACTTTTGTGGGAATGCACTTATATCTATACACACTTCTTTTCATTTCTTTTCTTTTCCTGTTCTTACTTCTTTCCTCTATTCTATCTTTGCATTGTCTTCAGTTCATGGTCTTCTTGGGGAAGATGGGGGGGAGGCAGCAGGCCCACTGGCCTGGCGCAGTGTGGGTCAGGGGAACTGTGGTATCTCACCCAAGTGAAAGGGGACTGACGGTAATTTCTGAGCTGGAATGACAAACTATGAAACAATTACCTGTCATGGTAATTTCCCCCTTTTTTCTTTTTGTTGTTTAATATGTTATTTTTTTTTGCTTTCTCATTGTCTGTGTTGTTTTCCTCTCCCACATCAGAACGATGGGCAGCAATGGGGGCGGGGGGGGGGGGATTTGCCCTTCAAGACGTGTTAATTATACATTGCCGAGGAATATGGTACAGTTCAAATGTCAATGTTTCCCATGCATTGGCAAAATTTCAATGAAAACCATTGAAACAAAAAAAAAAAAAAAAGAAAAAAAGAATCACTGTGATGTGTTGCAGCAATGCACTGCACACCATTGTGTGCACATTGATGCATGTTTTCATGTACTTTTACATGTATTGCATTATGGAAGCCCATTCGTTTGAATGGGTTGTCCAACACACATAAATCACACTAAACAGCTGCATATATTTTTTTTAAAAATGCAGTGCCCCACAATGTCTGGTAATAAGTTACCATATGTCTTGGTGTACTGCAACAGACATGTATTAGCAAAGTGCATTGGGGTGCCATTAACCACTTCCCATCCAGGTCAATTCTGGCACTTCGCTCCTACATGTAAAAATCATAATTTTTTCTAGAAAATTACGCATTTTTGGGGGGGGGGGGACTGTTTCATTAATGAAAAAAACAAAAAACAGTATAATGTGAAAGATGATGTTATGCAGAGTAAATAGATACCTACAGTAACATGTTGTGCTTTAAAACTGCACACACTCGTGGAATGGCACCAAACTTTGGTACTTAAAAATTTTACATATGTGGGCGCCACTTACGTATGCGTTCTCTTCTGCGAGTGAGCACGCGGGGGACAGGGGCACTTTAAAAAAAATGTATTCTTTATTTTACTTTTTTTTTTACACTTTCTCTTTAATTTTTTTTTTGATCACTTTTATTCCTATTACAAGGAATGTAAACATCCCTTGTAATAGAACTAGTGCGTGACAGGTCCTCTTTATGGAGAGATCTGGGGTTTATAAGACCTCACATCTCTCCTTCAGGCTGGAAAGGCAGAGATAAAAAAAAATAAATAAACTCTCTCGGCCTTTCCAGCTGCGTCCCAGGCAATGTTTACTTTTGCTGGCCCGGACTGAAGGTCATAATGTCACGCCTGGGCCTCTGAGGATCATAAAGATGACTGGGGACCATCTGGTCACCAGAAATCTCCCTGATCTAGAGAAGCACTGGAGGGCGGCGGGAGGGAGGGGGCCTCCCACTGCCTGTAAGAATGATCAAGCAGGTGAAATGCGCTATGATTGTTCTTACAGTGCACAGAATCGCTGGTTGAAAAAGATGATATCTGGATGATGCCTGTAGCTGCAGGCATCATTCAGATATCCCCGCTCAAAGTCCATGACGTCATATGACATTCCTTGGGCGGGAAGTGGTTAACAATGAATGGTACCGCAGCTCACCTACAAGAACAACGCATGTATTTGTGCGCGCATTATGCAGCATGTGCAGTGATGTGCATATTCCTGTATCACTCCAAATTGAATAGGGAATTGTTTCTTTTTTTTACTATTTGTATTTTAACATTTTATTTAATTTATTTATTATTATCATTTTACTACTGGGTGGGAGGGCTTTAGTAAGATATCACTATATTATCCTTATATCATATTTCACTTTTGGAGAGATTTGAGGACACAGAGTCCCCTATCTGTTTCTCCTTTGAAGCTGAAGCCACACTCATGCATTGAAAAGAAAGTTCTCTGTACAGAGCGCTTCCTGTTCATTCACAAAAGAAAGAGATAGAAAACATGAATGGCCATTCACAGCGGCGGCTGGTGTGGGAGGGGCGCTGGGGCGCCGCCTCCCAGCCGGCAAAAGAAGAAGAAAAAAAAAAAAATCAACCCCGCCCACCTGCAGGTGGCGCCGGTACATTGACTTTCTTTTTTTTTTTTTTTTCTCGGCTCCTTGGCTGTCACATGACAGCCAAGTAGTGAGCCTATTGGCCGGCCATTAAAAGCTATGAGTGTGCGCTGAGCAGGCGCACACTCATAGCTTGATTGGCTGCCCTGAGCCTCCGCTCAGGGTGATTGGATGCCTAGCCGGGGGCGGGTCACTGTGGGAGCGGAGGTGACTTCCGCTCCCACAGACACCATGAGCGCCCGGGAACCGAGGAGGGGGGTGGACAGCATGCTCTCCGTGTGCCGAATCTTTGCAGACTCCAGCGCGCTCTCGCATGCCGAACCTCTGCAATAATCCTGCCTGCTGGATGGGGTAAGTGCGGGGGGGGGACGAGTCTGCAATGTACCCCACCTGTGTCACTGACTGCAAACTGCCCCCACCTGTGTCACTGACTGCAAACTGCCCCCACCTGTGTCACTGGCTGCAAACTGCCCCCACCTGTGTCACTGGCTGCAAACTGCCCCTCTTGTGTCACTGGCTACATAACTGCCCCCACCTGTGTCACTGGCTGCAAACTGCCCACACCTGTGTCACTGGCTGCAAACTGCCCCCACCTGTGTCACTGGCTGCAAACTGCCCCCACCTGTGTCACTGGCTGCAAACTGCCCCTCTTGTGTCACTGGCTACATAACTGCCCCCACCTGTGTCACTGGCTGCAAACTGCC
>BLSH010179953.1:224678-234691 GCA_018402905.1 Glandirana rugosa
TGTATAATTACGTCAAACGCTAAATGTATAGTCACGGTGGACGGCGGGTGTTAAATGTATAGTTACGACGGACGACGGGGTATTAAATGTATAGTTATGTCGGGGGGACTGATTCTATAAGGGGAGGGGCTTATTAGAAGTGGGAGGGGTCAAAAGGAAGGGCGGGGCCTGGCGCCCCCCCATCCAAAAATTTCACCAGCCGCCACTGGCCATTCATTTGCAAAATGGTTTTCATTCAGGACAGACGAATGATCGGTATACAGTGAGTCACTAATACTGCCAGCTCTGCTCTGTGTGTGTATACATGATTGATCAGGGGGGCTGTATTGATATGTAAATTATGGGGCAGCAGGCAGCATTGATATGTAAATTGTGGGCGGCAGGTGGCACTGATATGTAAATCGCAAACTGCATTAATATGTAAATCACAGATGAAAGACGGCATTGATATTTAAATGGTGGGTTTATATACTGCACATTCATAGGTATATCAAACTCTTCTGTGCCCTGGTCCACCATCACCTCTGCTGAATGCTGCTGACATTGGGGATATAAACATACCCTGCCTGCCACTATCACGGAGCCCGCCATCAGCCTGTACTGCAAAGGTGAGCAGATGGGGGGTCCAGAGATAACAAAGAAGGGATTACAGTTTGCAGTGCAAACATGAGCAAAGATGGGGTGTACAGGGGGGGGCGGGGTGCAAAGATGAGCAGACGCATGTGGAGTGCACTCCTCTGCTGCACATGCTACTCGCCTCCATGCACTCCACACTCCTCTCCTGCACATACTACCCACCACAATACACTCTACTCCTCTCCCTGCACATACTACCCACCGCCATACATTCCGCACTTCTTTCCCTGCACATACTACCCACCGCCATACACTCCGCACTGCTTTCCTACACATACTACCTGCCATCATAAACTACTCAACTGTACATGCTATCCGCCACCATACACTCCACACTCCTCACCCTGCACATACTACTCACTGCCATACACTCTGCACTGCTTTCCTACACATACTACCAGTCGCCATGCACTCTGCACTCCTCTCCTGCACATACTACTGACCGTCATGCACTTCAAACTCCTCTCCTGCACATACTAACCGCCGCCATACACTCCGCACTCCTCTTTTGCACATACTACCCACCGCCATACATTCCGCACTCCTATCCCTGCACATACTACCCACCGCCATACACTCCACACTGCTTTCCTACACATACTACCTGCCATCATAAACTCCTCTCCTGTACATGCTATCCGCTGCCATACACTCCGCACTCCTCTCCCTGCACATACTACCCACTGCCATACACTCCGCACTGCTTTCCTACACATACTACCAGTCGCCATACACTCCGCACTCCTCTCCTACACATAATACAGACCGCCATACACTTCGCACTCCTCTCCTGCACATACTACCCGCCGCCATACATTCCGCATGCCTCTCTTGCACATACTACCCACCGCCATACATTCCGCACTCCTGTCCCTGCACATACTACCCGCCGCCATACACTCCGCACTGCTTTCCTACACATACTACCTGCCGCCATAAACTCCTCTCCTGTACATGCTATCCACCGCCATACACTCCACGCTGCTCTCCCTGCACATACTACTCACTGCCATACACTCTGCACTGCTTTTCTACACAAACTACCAACCGCCATACACTTTGCACTACTCTCCTGCACATACTACCCACCGCCATACACTTCGCACTGCTTTCCTACACATATTATCTGCCGCCATACACTACTCTCCTGTACATGCTACCTGCAGCCACCTACTCCACACTCCTCTCCTGCGCAAACTATCCACCACCATACAGTCTACACTCCTCTCCTGCACATACTCACTGCCACCATATACTATGTATTCCTCTCCTATACATACTAATTGCCACCATACCATCCACACTCCACCCATGCATATACTGGCCACCATTACACCCTAATCACTCCTCTTCTATACATACTACCCGCTGTCATACACTCTGTAGTGAAGCGAATGTCCCACACACAAAGTACATACCACAATGGCTTGTTGAATGCACAGCAAATAAGATGTCCCTGGAACTTTTTCGAAGTGTTGGCAACTATGTTCTATGTGACTTCCAGTATATACGCTATATTGTACATTACACACTTCTGCACTATATACAGTATATTGTGCATTGCACACTCCTGCAATATATAAACAATATTGCACATTGCGCACCCCTGCATTATATACACTATATTGTGCATTGCACACTCTTGAACTATATAAAGGATATTGTACATTACACACTCCTGCACTATATTGTACATTGCACACTCTTGCACTATATTGTACATTACACACTACTGCACTATATTGTACATTGCACACTCTTGCATTGTATACATCTATATTGCACATTGCACACTCCTGCACTATTTACACCATATTGTGCATTGCACACTCCTGTACTATATACACTATATTGAACATTACACACTCTTGCACTATATACACTATATTATAAATTACATACCCCTGCACTATGTACACAATATTGTACATTACACACCCCTGCACTATATACACTATATTATACATGGCACACTGCTGCACTACATACACTATATTGTGCAATGCATTGTACATTTCATACTCCTGGGCTAAATACACTATATTGCACATTGCAAACTGCTGCACTACATCTACTACTATGTACATGACATTATACATTAGACACTCCTGCACTATATTATACATTACACACTCCTGCACTATATACACCATATTGTGCATTGCATACTCCTGTACTATATACACTATATTGACCATTACACATTCCTGCACTATATACACAATATTGCGGATTTCACACTCCTGCATTATATACACTATACTAGTGTACATGACACAAAACTGCACTATATGTAAACTCTACAGTTTTCATCCAGCATAACTGGAAAAATTTACCCTATGACTAAATTTTTTACCTGCGCCACAAAATGCATAGTGTACCTTATCACATGCCCTTGTGGCAAGCAATATGTCAGACATATGATATGCTCTTTTTCGAAGAGAGTAAATGAACATATTGCAAAAAGGGTGATACTGACCATACCGTGCCAAAGCATTACCAATATCACAACAGGGACCCTAGTGGCACAGAATTTCTTATCATTGACCAATATGTCGTTCCATGGGGCGGAGGAGCTTCCATTAGGGGGATCTCAAGACTCGAGACGTACTGGATATATGAGCTGCAGTCCCACACTCCATCAGGAATAAATGTAGAGTGGGACATTAACTCTTTTATTAACCCCCCTGGCAGTATTCCTGAGTGTGGCTCGGGGTGAATTATCTGTACCAAGTGCAGTAACCCCGAGCCACACTCAGGATCGCATCGCTGGATCCAGGCAGCGTTACTTACCTTTTCCCCAGGATCCAGTGATGTCCCCCCGCTGTGGCTGTGTCCTCTGCCCAATGCCTCCATGTGCCGGGCTCCATTCCCTGTGAGCGTCGCGTCGCACGGGGGCGGAGACCGGCGGCAAATTCAAATAGTGAAACACACAGTAAACATACAGTACACTTTAATCTGTAAGATTACATTACTGTATGAAATCATTTCACATCCCATTTGTCCCTAGTGTCCCTGCATGCACTTTTATATTATATATGTCATTCTTTCTGCCTGGAAACATGAGAATGTCCATGGCAACAAAAAGCATCCCTTTACGTCAAAAACGGCTTTTGGTCAGCTAGAAAACACCATTAGTAAATAAGAATCATTTGCAGAATTGAGTGATACTGATTTGTGGGGAAATTTATCATCAGACCCTGAAAGTGACGACAGCGACAATTCTGCAACTGAGCAAATTTCAGTGTTTTTGACTTGATTACATTCTTGAATACATTTTATTACTATTATGTTATTATTTTTGATAATTATTTATAGTTATTTATTATATTATAATTTATGATTTCGTGTTTCAAACTTTATCATACCAAGGATGTTTACTAGACTCTTGTTTGGACAGATTTAAGTGAGTTATTACTAATAATTACAGGCCTACGGTATAAAACCCCAAATTTCTACCGCTTTTAGACGCAAAAATCTGACATAATCATACCGCCAGGGAGGTAAATAAGGCCAGATACTGTTAGATGGGGATAGGTCAGATGGGGAGGATTGATATATATAATTTTTCAATGTTTTATAATTTTTCAGTATTTTTTCCATTATATATTTTTTCAATATTTTTTCCGATTTTTTGATTTTATATTTTTTATATGTTTTATTTATACATTTTTTGCTTTTCATACAAACTTTTTATAATTATAAGATATTTGATTAGTATTGTGTCCAATATTTGATTTATTATCCTTTCGAACATATTGTTAATATCTATGGAATATTAACATTTATTTATGGAAATATGTATGTGGATTCAGTAAGCATGTACCTCATACAATTATTGATTGCTTTTAAGCTGTATATCATCGGCATCCCGTACAAAGCTTCTATATGTCACTGCCTATGAGAGAAGTAATCTAGCATAAATGTGCTTAATAGCGCAAGTGCGATCTGATTCCAAAGCGAGGCATGTTGTCATTTGAAACATAGAAACATAGAAAAGTGACGGCAGAAAAAGACTGAGTAGTCCATCGAGTCTGCAGTGGTTTCCGGGACTGATGTTATTACGGTCCAGCCGACATACCGATGGGCCTAACCTGCATGTATAATTTGACTTCCAATATGAGGCTCGCTTGTTATTTAACAGATCAAAGCCTTTACTCATAGTGAGGCTTGACATACGGGAACTGGAAGTATCTTCGCAATGTTCTGGCCCCTTTGTTCGTGGGAGGCTTGATTAATTATACACGCCTCCCGACATAGGAATACATAGGCTATGAAAAGGAGGCTTGGCGGGCACGCACTGGAGCCATCTTTTTACCATCAGGAAGTATCTGGATATCAATTGACCCTCAGATTGGTACATGTTTTAGGAAATACATATATACAGTATATGCAATGACACGGTTGCAGCAGCACCCCAGATGATGACTGTGTAGTCGTAACATGTTGGGTCATACAGTCTTGATATCATTGCGATCTATTTGATGTCCTTTTAAGCGCTTTTTTATCCTGGATATGTGAGTTTTTTTTCTTTATTTTAATAAATGACCCATTGAAACGGTTTTACCCTGTGTGGAGTCTCTGTTTTCTTTTTGTGATACACTGCACCGCTGGAGTGTTATGGGAGACGTCCTCTAATAGATCTGCTATCGTCCTGTGGTTGGATGCATATTCGTTCGGTGTACTACACCCTCTACAAGTCTTGACCCTAAAGACCACCCTTGGATTTTCTGGCACAACACTACTCAACACTGGGTCGTTCCTGATGATGTGCCAATGTTTTTGGACTAACCTTTTGATTCAGTAGTGCTGTGTTGAAAAGCCTGTAATGAAAGGGCCAACACTATGACCCATCATCTCCCCTTGTGATGTAGGTCTTTCCCTCAGGTGTTCCTCTCTATCCAATGATTCTACCATGGATATTGTCTGTTCAAGGACTTCAGGTTGATAACCTTTATCGAGGAATCTAGATGTCAGTACTTTAGCCTGATCTTTGAAGACCTCAGGTTTACTACAGTTCCGCCTTAATCTCAAATATTGGCTTTAAGGTACTGCATCAAGAGCGGCGTGACCGGATGTGAGCGGCGGCGGACGTTTTCTCTAAGAGCTCTGTGAGAATCCTTCAAAAATCCTTTACCATCCTCTGCTCCAGAGTGCCGGTGAGACTCCATCCTACCATGTCCCCTTCTACTGACCCTGCTGCCCTAGCCTGGGGGGGTATTTTGAGTCCGGACGGACTTTTTTGAATTGCGGCCTACTTGGGACACTGAAGCCGCGGCCTCGATTTCCGGACGGCCGGAGCAGCGCGATCCGGCGGATTCCTATGCCCGCTCCCATAGCCTTCTGGAGAAGCAGTGGTGCCTCTGGGGGACCCCTGGAGTAATAGAGGTGTGGAGTGGGGGAGAGTGTGGAGTCGCTGATCGACAACGTACTGTTGGATGGGGGTGGAGGAGGCTGACACAGCGGCCATATTCACTGCAGAGTGCATGCTCCCTTTACAGCCAAGAAGCCTGAAAACTTGGGACAGTGTCCCTCTGGAGCAAACATTTCTCTCAGCTGTGGGTGATAAAGTACTTGGTTTGCCTCTTACATCTCTCAGGTGCTGACCCCCCTGTCCCAGCATAGTGTGAGCAGCTTCAGCCATACCTCTTTGAGAACTTTTCCTACTAATCCTCTGGCTGTTCCAGGCGTACCCCCCCTCCAGTGTTCCTGGCTTGTTTCTCCTGGGATTTCTTACCTCATGGGATCCAAAGGCAAAGCAAAGAAATCCTGCACTCCTGCCCACACTTCGTCACCCCCAGTGACACTTCCTAAAGCCCCGTTGGTGAACAGATTGCAGGCTTTACTATCAGAACTATCCATGGATCCTGTATCCTCTCTGGGGGGGTCGGCCTCCCCTGCTCCATCTCAGGACGGCACCACGGCTATCCTTGCTGCTATTGAACAGAGCAGCTCGGCTATGCTGGCCAGAATTGATCATTTGGCAGAGGAATGTACACTTATAAGAAGTGACCTGGACAAAATCAGGGGCAGGTTGTCGGAGTCTGAAGCCAGGATCTCTGCTACTGAAGACATCACAGCCTCCCATGCAAGTACCATTGCAGACCTACAACGCACAGTCCAAATGCTTGTTTCCAAATCAGATGATGCAGAAAACAGGGCCAGACGCAATAATGTCCGGGTGTTGGGACTTCCTGAGGGAGAGGAGGGCGACCACCCTACACTCTTTGCTGAGGGCTTCTTTAAAGATCTCCTGGGCCTAACGGATCTCCCCCCAACTTATGTGGTGGAACGGGCCCACCGAGTACCTACAGGGCGGGCCATCCCTGGCGCTAATCCAAGACCCTTTCTGGTTCGTTTTCTTAACTTCAGGGACCGGGACAAAATTCTCACTGAGGCCCGCAAACACCCCTCTCTAATCCATGGTGGCTCCACCATTATGCTCTTCCCGGATTTCTCGGCCGAACTTCAGCGAAAGAGGAAAACGTTCACTGATGTCCGCCGGCGCCTACGCGAAAAAGGCATCAAATACAGCATGCTCTATCCTAGTCGGCTCAGGGTCCCCCATAACGGATCGGTCCGCTTCTTTGAGAATCCTTCTGATGCAGATGACTGGCTGAATACCCTGAGATAATCTGAGTTTGTCGGAGTCGGTTCCCCCCCAGCTAGATGCAACCGGCACTTTCAGATCCTTTTGTTCTTTCTCTCCTCATCCTCACTGTTTACACGGAGGAGCTTGGAGAACTATCAAGAAGCTACTTCGGGTGTCCCCTTTTGCAGTAGAGAGGGATTGTTCCAGTTTTCCCCACACTTCACTGTCCAAGAAGTGACTTTGGTCTTCAGTGTGAAACAGCTCTTTGGAGACCTCCCTTTGGGAATAACAGGTGTTTCTTCTCTACTCCGGTTTGTGTTACTGTTACGGGACTGAAACTTCTAGCCTAGTTATGTTGGGGTTTCGGCTAGTAAGTAGGGGTTTTACAAATGTGTTCTTAATGTTACATGTTTATGTTGTGCTCGTGGCCCCCTATGCGAATGGTCTCAGGATAAGCCTACCATGCTACATTCTGACTCCATTCAGTGGGGACTCTCAGGTAAAAGTTATCTTACGCATCTCCATGTTTATGCTATTGTATTATGGCTCTTTCTGCGGTTAAATTAGTCTCGTGGAATGTGCGAGGCCTAAACGATAAGTTTAAGAGATCCTTAGTTTTTAAATACTTGTCTTCCCATAAACCTCATATACTGTTCTTGCAGGAGACACATCTCACTGGCTCTCGTGTCCTGGCCCTGCGCAGACCCTGGGTGAGACAGGCATTCCACGCCACATACTCCTCTTACTCCAGAGGGGTGACGATATTAATTAATAAGTCTCTGCCTTGTAAGGTTCTCAAAATCATTTCAGATCCGGGAGGGAGGTTTATTATTCTCCTACTTGAAATCTACTCATTAAGGTGGGCCTTGGTGAATGTATATCTACCTCCTCCGGTAGAGTGTGGATTGCTATACACTATCTATGAGAAGCTGGCCCCACTGCTGCCTGCCCAAGTCATTATAGCCGGGGACTTTAATGCAATTCTTGACGCATCTCTAGATTGCTCTAATCCAAATCGAGTGGCCTCTGCAGAGTTGAGGGGTTGGGCTGACACCTTTGGAGTGGAGGAGTTGTGGCGCTGGAAACATACTGAGGCTAAGATATTTTCCTGTATGTCTTCTACTCATAAATCTGGCTCCAGAATTGACCTTGCTTTTGGGAATACTCAGGTTTTAACTAAACTGCTGGGTGCCTCGTATCTTCCGGCGGGGCTCTCGGATCACTCCCCTCTGGAGTTAACCCTCCGGGTGGGGGGGAAACGAGACTCCGGGGCCTGGAGACTGGCGCCTAAATGGATCCAGGATGCGAAGGTGTCTGAAATAATTAATCCACTGATAGATCTCTATTGGTCGACTAATGAAGATTCCTCCTCTCCGGAAATGGTTTGGGATGCCTTCAAGGCCACAATTAGAGGAGGTTATATCTCTGCCATAAAGTCAGTACGGGTCGACTATAATGCCACTACTACACAACTGGAAGCACGAGAGGCGGAAGCCTCTGCGGCTTTTGCAGACCACCCCTCTCAGGAAGGGTTCCTATGCTTGGCCCAGGCTCGGAGAGAGCTCTCCCTTCATTTCACCTCCCTCACTCACTCTGATGCTAGAGTGCTGGCAGGTAAAGTGTTTGAGTCTGGGGATAAAAATGGACGTCTCTTAGCCAACCTGGTGGCGGATCCGCATTATCAGACGGTAGTCTCCGAGTTGTTATCTGGGGATGGTTCGAGTGTGGATGACCCAGAGGCCATCCTACGGGAATTTGAGGCCTTCTTTGGGAAACTCTACCGGAAACCACAATGTTCACCCTCAGCGAGCATTTTGTCTGAGCTGCAAAAACTATCATTGCCGCGGCTGTTGGAGGAGGAGGTGGGGAGGCTGGAGGCGCCGATCTCGGTTCAGGAGGTTGAGTTGGCTCTTGCATCCCTCCCTCCTTCGAAGACTCCGGGCCCGGATGGTATTCCTGGCGAGTGGTATCGGCACTACGCGGTTCAGTTAGCTCCCAAATTGCAGAAGTTGTACTCCCAGTGTTTTGATTCAGGATCCCTGCCCCTATCTATGTATAATGCCCATATTGTTCTTCTTCCTAAGCCTGGTAAGGACCCTAGACACTGCGCCTCATACCGACCTATCTCTCTGCTTAACTGCGATCTTAAAATTTTAGCTAAGATCCTGGCTAACAGACTGGTTGGGGTGCTGGCGGGCATTATCAACATAGACCAGACCGGCTTTATGCCCGGTAAATCAACTGACATTAACTTAAGAAGAGTATTTACTCATCTTCAGCTCCCCCCTTCCTCTCCTTCCCAGTCGCGGGTGTTGGTTGCCTTTGACATAGAAAAGGCTTTCGAAACGGTGACGTGGGATTTCATGCAGGCGGTCTTGCAGGCGTTTGGTTTTGGCCCGGTTTTCTGTAAGTGGGTGAGTGTCCTCTACAGGTCTCCGAAGGCTCAAATTAAATTGGGAGGCGTTCTGTCTGCTCCCTTCTCGATTGAGAGGGGTACCAGACAGGGATGCCCACTGTCTCCGTTCTTATTCGCTTTGGCCATGGAACCCTTGGCCGTGGCCCTGCGGAATTCAGAGGCGGTGAAGGGTATCAGGGTAGGTTCAATAACCGAAAAATTAGCTCTGTATGCTGATGACCTTTTATTGTTTCTCGGTGACTCTGGGCCCTCCCTGAAGGCAGCGTTGGAAATTATCTCCCAATTCTCGACACAGTCTGGCCTGAAAATGAACTGGAGTAAATCTCAGATCATGCCCATAGACAAGCAGACTCTGGGGCAGGCGGTTCC
>BLSH010179953.1:235809-287485 GCA_018402905.1 Glandirana rugosa
AATACACCTCAGTATATTCGTGTCACGTCATAAAACATGACTTAATCAGACAGGGACCGACTTTGGGCGGAGGACTGGGAAGACATGTGGGAGTACCCGTTTACGTTCTTGGTTTCAGCCAGGGACAGACTAATTCAGTACAAAATACTGCACTGTGCTTATATGACTCCACATAAATTATCCAAAATTTACCCTAATTCAAACATGGTGTGTTGGAAATGTGGAATTGCTGGAGCTGATTTTATACACATGTTTTGGTTATGCCCTACAATCAGAGACTTCTGGAGTAGGATTTTGGTCTTTATTGAAGTGCTCACCACTATCCATATTCCCTCGAAGGTGGAAATTTGCCTGCTGGGACTAGTGGGGGACCTGGCCCATCGCCGGGCGATCAGAACCCTCCTGGGCCTGCTCCTGTTTTATGCCAGGAAGGCTATTCTCCTGCGCTGGAAACAGGCGTTGGCCCCCACGCTTGACTCTTGGAAGGCGTTGGTGAACTCGGTGGTTCCTCTATATAAAGCCACATATGCCGCTAGGGGGTGCCCAGCTAAATTTGATAAAGTATGGCGTATATGGCTGGAATCAGACTCTACTAATGCTTCTCAGTAAGGGCCAGGACAGGTTTGTTTAGAGTCACTCATCTAGACGGTGTATATTCCTCATGAGTGTGCCTCCCCACTATATCTGTGTGACAATTGAATAGCATGGTTTCCATGATACCCCTGATTATATCCTGTGGGTTGGTGAGGCCTTCTGGGCCGGGCGTCGGGTAGCTACGAGCACTTTTAGGAGCATTGTTACTGAGTCTTATGTTCAATGTTACTTTTTTGTGTTGTTTTTGCTATAAGCCTGGGTATGCCCAATAGGCTTTGTTTTGTAAACAATTGGAAAAACCTTCAATAAACACAACATTTCAAAAAAAAAAAAAAGGTACTGCATCAAGCCAGGCACTATGATGACAACTATCTTTTGAGATGTATGAATTCCTATCGATGGTTTTAAAGTGAGTGGCTGTCTGTATTTGACCATTTTCAGCCCATAACTTGAGGTCTAGAAAATTGATAGTCTCCAGGGTAGCCTCATATTTGAGTTCAATACCTCTCTCATTAGTGTTTAGTTCCAACATACTTTGGCAATGCTTCTCTATTTAACCCACTGGGGGGATTGGCTCCCTCCCTTAAGGTTTTTAGAGATGTTATGATTAGAGATTTGGAACAAATGAAACTACAGAAAGCGAGGTTATATAAATCCCTGCAAAATGGCCTAGACCAATTATGCCAAAATAAAAACATAGTGATACACCCTACGGATAAGGGGGGGGGGGGCATTGTGATCTTAAACAAAGCTGACTATCTCCAGGAACTTTAAAAGATAGTGGGCAATGGAGACACGTATGCCCCCCTTCCTTTTGATCCCAGGGGAAAATACAAAAGGGAACTGGAGAAAATAGTTGATGAAGGACATAAGAGAGGTATTATAAACAAAAAATAAAAGCAATTCTTGATCCCCACCGCTTCAAGAATTCCCATCATATATTACTTACCGAAATTGCATAAAGACCCGATTCATCCACCGGGTCGTCCCATCATTAGTGGGATTAATTCCATTACATCCCGTGTGGGAAAGTATATAGATGCTTTCCTACAACCTCTTGTAAAATTGCTACCTGCTTATATTAAGGATAGCAGACATGTGATCAACCTTCTCAGGGGCTGTTGTTATAGAGAGGGGGTCTGGTTGGTGACGGCGGACGTTACCTCTCTGTACACGAGTATCCCTCATCAATGAGGAATTGCTGCCGTGGAGTTCTTTCTGAATAGGGATTCATCACTTCCGGCTATTCAGACAAAATTTATTATGGAGTTATTTGTGTTTGATACGACACACAACTTCTTTTGGTTTAAGGGAGAATTCTACTTACAGCATAGAGGGCCTGGCCAACCTCTTTATGGGGAAATGGGAGGACGTCGTCTATGCCCATGATAGGCCTCAATTGGTCATGTGGGCAAGATATATAGACGACGTCCTCCTTCTGTGGGACGGTTCATGTGAATCCCTTGATAGTTTTATGTTGGAACTAAACACTAATGAGAAAGGTATTGAACTCAAATATGAGGCTAGCCTGGAGACTATCAATTTTCAAGACCTCAAGTTATGGGCTGAAAATGGTCAAATACAGACAGCCACTCACTTTAAAACCATCGATAGGAATTCATACATCTCAAAAGATAGTTGTCATCATAGTGCCTGGCTTGATGCAGTACCTAAAAGCCAATATTTGAGATTAAGGCGGAACTGTAGTAAACCTGAGGTCTTCAAAGATCAGGCTAAAGTACTAACATCTAGATTCCTCGATAAAGGTTATCAACCTGAAGTCCTTGAACAGACAATATCCATGGTAGAATCATTGGATAGAGAGGAACTCCTGAGGGAAAGACCTACATCACAAGGGGAGATGATGGGTGATAGTGTTGGCCCTTTCATTACAGGCTTTTCAACACAGCACTACCAAATCAAAAGGTTAGTCCAAAAACATTGGCACATCATCAGGAACAACCCAGTGTTGAGTAGTGTCGTGCCAGAAAAACCAAGGGTGGTCTTTAGGGGTGTCCCCTCCCTTAGAGATAAGCTAGCCCCAGGTGTATGTGATCCTCCTAATGTAAAACCAGTTCTTTTTGGGTATAATATTGGTTTCCACAAGTGTGGGAGATGTGCAGTGTGCCAGATTAATGAGATACGAACAAGAAAGACTAGCACATTTATATCTAATAGTACCACTCAAAGTTTCCCAATAAAGTCCTTCATCTCCTGTAACACCGTTAACGTTGTTTACCTTATCGTGTGCCCCTGTGGGCTCCACTATGTGGGAAGGACTATCAGACCCCTACAGGTGAGGCTCAAGGAGCACATTGCCAATATTAGGAGAGGATATAAAAACCATCCCCTCTCTAGACATTATCGGGATAAACACAATAGGAACCCTAAGGGAACCTCTTTTTTGGGTATTGACATGTTAAAACTACATTGGAGGGGTGAAGCCAAGAGGAGGGAAATTTCAAAGCTCGAAATGGGTTGGATTTATAAAATACAATGTTTGAAACCGAAAGGATTGAACGTGGATGTCGAAATAAATGCATTTATTGATAATTCTTAAACCGTAATAATATGAGAGAGTTGAAGGTAATATCTTTGATTCAGTAATTAAACCTGTAAAAATCCTTGACACCAAAATGTTTTTGCCTTCCCAGCCATCTGACTTTGAATAATAAATTAAGCCGAATTCTCTCTTGTTAAATCTAAGTATATTAATTATTCCCAAATTTTTTTTTGCCTTCCCAGCCATGTGACTTTGAATAATAAATTAAGCTGAATTTTCTCTTGTCTTATCGAATTATATTAACTATTCCTACGATTTTTGTTGGAGTGCCACAGGTTTCTGGCGGCTGGCATGTAGATACATGTATATACACTGTATATACATTATAAATGAGACATTCGTGGTTCCTTTTATAGACACTAGGGGTCCCACTGTCGGTATTTAATGTCTCTGAGCCGACGTATATATCTTATATTGTGATGCATTTTTATTTTAATAAGTGGATGTTCAATTGTTATTATGTATGTATGATACTGTAGGGTAACTTTTTTCGAGCCTTTCTTTGGTTGCTGTAATGTTCTCTAGAAAGAATTAGCTGATATCCCCTATCCATTCACTTGTGACAATGAGGTTTGGTTTGAAATAAAATGGTGGAGCCCCCAAGGTGAGGCTCAAAACGCAAGTAGGAAGTATTTAATGTGGTGACTCAGAACGTTGCCCGTGCCCCAGGAAGACGTCATATCCAACGAAACATGTAGGGCGGAGCTTACATGCTGACGTCACCACGCCTCATGTGATCCCGAACGGATGGGTTTTCGTTTGTTTGCTGGCTGTTTTATCTGTATATATCGCGCTTTTTGAATTTGAGCTCTGTGAGTACCCTGTTTTTAATCTTTTAATAAAATTATTTGTACGGTATTACACTATGTGGCCTTTATTATCCTTCCTTCCATGTACTTTTGGAGTCCAAGAGTTTGAAGTCTTTTATCCGGTTACGGAGCTTCGCTGATATAGGAAGAGCTGCTTCACCATTGCCCTATACCCCGCAGAGGGTTGTATCTGCTGGCTCCTTTGACCCTTACTAGTGATAGTGGGTCGTGAATTCTGGTAAGAGTTTAACTTACCCCCCTCTCACTGGAGGTGTTCTATATAAGTGGTGGCGGAGGATAAGAGGGAATTCCCGGAATTCTGGTGTCCCCTTCTTTATTTCCCCTTGGAATACTCACTGCTCAACTATCTCCTTCTTACCCTATGGTGATTTGGAACTGCTGTCCTTACCAATTGTTAACCACTTGCCGACCGTCAATCGGCAATTGACGGCGGCAAAGTGGCTCTGTAACGCGGATCGCCGTCATATGACGGCGGCCGCGTGATCGCGCTCACTGTGTCCGGGGAGGGCCGGGGAGCGGGTGCGGCGGCTTCGATTGCCGCCAGCTACCCGCGATGGCCCCCCCGGAGCGAAGGAGCGGAGGTCCGTGTAAATAAACACGGACCTCCGCTCTGTGAAGGGGGAAGGGCTGTGATCACAGCCTTCCTGTACATGAAGGCTGTGACCACTTCCCTTCTCCTGTTAGGGCAGTCCCCCCACAGTTAGAACACGCCCAGGGAACATAGTTAACCCTTAGAGCGCCCCCTGCAGGTTAACCCCTTCACTGCCAATGGCATTTACACAGTAATCAGTGCATTTTTATAGCACTGATTGCTGTATAAATGCCAATGGTCCCCAAAAAGTGTCAAAATGGTCCGACATGTCCGCTGAAATATCGCAGTACCGCAAAAAATCGCAGATCGCCGCCATTATTAGTAAAAAATAAAAAAAAATAAAAACCCCAAAAATGAATTCTCATCATCCGTAAACGCGACCACTTTTGCGCAAACCAATCAATAAACGCCGATTGCGATTTTTTTAATCGCAAATATGTGGAAGAATATAAATCGGCCAAAAACGGTGAAAAAAATGTTTTTTTATATTTTTTTTTTGGATTTGTATTTTAGCAAAAAGTAAGAAATTTGGGTTTTTTTGCAAAATTGTCGCTCTTCTTTTGTTTATAGCGGCGATCAGAAATGACGCAGCAGTGATCAAATACCGCCAAAAGAAAGCTCTCTTTGTGGGAAAAAAAGGACGCAAATTTCGTTTGGGTACAACGCCGCATGACCGCGCAATTGTCAGTTAAAACGACGCAGCGCCGAATCGCAAAAAGGGCTCCGGTCCTAAAGCTGGAAATCCTTCCGGTCCTTAAGTGGTTAAGAGACTGTTGCTGGAATCCAATTGTGGCTGCTGAGAAATTTATATGTTTTCAATTTTTGAAAAACATTTTCTGCATTTTTATTTTTATTATTGCACTTCAGTTTTGCACTGTATTATTTGATGTTTGCACCTTATTCATCACTTGAATTGGGTAATATATGCACTTATTATTCTGCAGTAGGATCTGCCATTTGATGTTTTTCACTTCAATGACTATTTTAGCGCAACATTTTTTACCTTTTTGATTTATATTCTTCCTCGTATTTTTGGTAAAAAAAAAAATCGCAATTGGCGTTTATTGATTGGTTTGCACAAAAGTTGCCGCGTTTACGGATGATGACAATTAATTTCTGGGGTTTTTATTTATTTTTTTTTACTAGTAATGGCGGCGATCTGCAATTTTTAACGGTACTGCGATATTGGGGCGGACATGTCGGACATTTGTGACACTTTTTTGGGACCAATAACATTTATACAGCGATCAGAAATTTAAATGTCCACTGATTACTGTGTAAATGTCATTGGCAGTGAAGGGGTTAACCTGCAGGGTGCGATCTAGGGGTTAACTGTGTTTCCTAGGCGTGACCTAACTGTGGGGGGGCTGGGCTACCATGGGCATAAGAGATCTAACTGATCCCAGTGACAGGGATAAGTAGATCTCTTATGTCCCCATTGAAAGAGCGGGGAACCGTTGTGTTTACATTGGTGGTTCCCCACTCTTTGACTCTAGCAGCCCATCGCGGCTCGCCGGCGGACATCGGGTCCGCCCGAGCCACGGGCACACTCCTCCGGAGTGTGTCGGGCACAAGAGCGCGGCGCGTGCTCGCCCCCTAGCTGCGCCTGCGCGAATCGCCGCCTTTTTACGGTGATTCGCGCTAAGCGTCCACACCGCCGCAGTAAATATACTGCACGCAGTGTGGAACCAGTTAAGGTCAGCTCAGACAAAGTGTTAGCTCTCTGTCTATATTCAGTGTACAGAAAATCATAAGTAATGGCAGTGTTTCATTTTTTAACTGAGGTTTGTATATGTCTCTGAGACTCTGGCGTGCAGGACAGCAATTGCAGAATATTTTTTGAGTACAAGAAGGCTTTTTTGTTTAACCATGCCCCTTTAAGCTCCTCCCATTCTTACCCTATTGTGGATCCACCCACAGTTCGCTAAGCACGCCCCATTACTACTTTACTTAGGCTACCAAAGGCACCCTCTCTCTCCCCCCTGTCTTTTACCACCCACACCCTCTCTCTCTCACCCCCTCTTTCACTCCTCCTTCTCTCTCTCACCCCCTCACCCACCCTTATCCCTCTCTCTATTTAATTTAAATTTGTTTTAATATTTAATTTGTTTTAACAAAAAAGTGTGTTTTCATTTTATTTATTACCAAAAAAGGCCCACCAAAATCCTGAGCACCGGGCTCATGATGCTCTTAATCCGACCCTGCCTCCATGTCACTAACCAGCTAAACACAATGGGGCAGGATAGTACATCTTGATTAATTCATGCATCACCTCCCTGTTATTCTAAGACACAGGTTGGAGGGATGTGACACAGCCTGTGCTTGGCAGAAATCCACCCACACCATGTATTTGAGTTTGAAATATATTTTTATTATTTTTTATGACAATTAAAAGGAGTGTATTGATATTAATTATTTATTTTTACTCTGTATTCCAAAGGTTGTTTGATTTTAATTTTGAACATGTAACCAGCAGCAGAGGATTAGAAGCCCCTGCAGAAAGGCTGGAAAAGAGCTGGGTCACGTGACAGCTGTATAGCAATTAGGAAAAAGGGTACTTAGATGGGGTTTTTTTAAATAAAATAATTACAGTGCCATTATCCATTTACAGAAAGAGAAAGGATTGTGTAAATTAAACAATGTGTGTTTAGTATCATTTTAAGCTGTCCATACAGTTTTCCTTTGCTCAGCCTGCGGGCTAAGTGAAAAAAAAAAACTAACTGATCCCTCCATCCATGCTATATAGCGCTCAAGGATGAATCTGCCACTGCATCTATTGTCTTTTGACAGTCAGCCTCACTGAAATTAAATAAACACCTGTTAAAATGAAATAAACACGTTAAAAAAAATTACATATGGCACAGGAAAATTAATATGCTCCTCTGTCCATATACAGGTTTTACACATAACTTTAAGTTCAAAGTTCAAACAACTAAAAACATAGAATATAAGATGAAAGCCAAAAACATAAACTTAATTAAGTTCTGGGGTCACAGCATACACTTTCATTTTTATAACATCAGTATTGTAATAGCAATACAAACAATATTTTTTTTTTAAATCCAATTTAAACTTACTTGAAAAATCTTTTATGTTGTGTGTGCTCCCTGTCTGTTGGCCATCTTTTTCACAAATTCATGGGGATGACCTCCATGCTTTGCCGCTTCTCCTCTGCTGTTTACTATCAATCTGTAAGGACTACACATCATCAGGGTTATCGTAAACTCCAATATTTTTCTGGCCGTACACCTACTCCTGCAGGGGAGGAAGATTTTGAAAGTTGGATGGACCAGGCCATACAAGCTGTGAAAGATTGGAATGTGCCAGAAGCAGTGAAAAGGCAGCGGTTGAGTGAAAGTCTAAGGAGCCCTGCTCTGGATGTGATCCGAAGTTTAAGGAGAGGAAAACCAGATTGTGTAGCTATGGACTATATTGAAGCTCTGTGTGCAGTGTATGGAAGGGTGGAGAAGATTCCAGATTTACTGTATAAGTTTGATCATACTCATCAACGGAAGGGGGAGAAGTTGTCTGCTTATGTTGTCAGAGTGGATTGGATCCTCCATCAAATAATACTAAAAAAGGAATTGACTCAAATGAAGCTGACCGGTCAAGATGGGAAAGAATTTTGCAAGGGGCTAGGCCAAACCACCCTAATGTGTTGCGGCTATTGTTGAAAGGAATACAGATTGCACCCACATATCCTGAGCTGATGAGGATGGTAAGAGAAGAGGAGACTTTGCTTGATGAGAAAAATCAGAAGTGTATGGCTGAAGTGAGTACTACCCCAAGAGCTGGAAAAGCATCTGCTCAACATGTTCAGGTTGAGTCAGAGCTATATGAGGTGGATAGTGAAGAAGGTTCTGATTGGGGGGGAGGCACTAGACTGGTTACCTCATCACCTATCCTTGAAGAATCTCCAGTCAAACTTCTAGCTCAAGCACAGGGTCAATTGCAGCAAACCTTGATGAGCATTATGGAAGCCCATGGACCTGCTCAGACAGACAGGAGTGACCCTAGGAAATGGTTTAAGAGCGGGGAGTCCGGTCATTTCAAGCGACAGTACCCGAAAAAAGAGGAAGAATTTAACTTTGTGGCTAAATTTTTGAAGGCATTACAGAAGATACTAGCTGTTTAGTCGGCGGGAATCTTCAGAGGGTCCCAGTGAAGGAGCCAACTGGGAACCCGGCCAATCTGAGCTCCAGAAAGTTAAGAAGTCCAAAGAAAAAGAGTCCACGAAAAAGAAGCCCAAAAAAAGAAGACCTTTAACCCGTCACCGGGGTCTGAGGGTCAGGTGCAGGGAGTCAATACTGGGTCAGTTGCTAGGGCCGAAGTCAGATCCTCCCAGAATGATCAGGTGAGGAGTCCTAGTGATACTAAGAAAGTTACTCTACCAAAGAAGTTAGTGGGGCCACCCCCTATTGTATCAGTGCAAGTGGAAGGCATCTACACTCGAGCTCTGTTACACACTAGGGCTCAGTCATTCTTCTATATAGAGACTTTTACGATCAGTACCTGCATCATATTCCTTTGAACAAACTGGAAGAGTTGAAGATTTGTGGTCTTGGAACTAACGCTTCCCGTATGATGGATATATTCCAATCAGGATCTCCTTTGGACCAGCTGCCACTGGAAGAGTCAAAACCTTTGATACCCTGGCTGTAGTATGTCCAAGACCAGTGGGGGCAGACCGTAGCTCTATGATAATCGGGACTAAAACTGACCTGGTACGAAGACTACTGGAAAAGGTGATAGGCGAAGTTGGGGCTATATCTGAGAAGATACATCCCACGTTTCATCAAGCCTGTCAGCAAGTGATTCAGGAAAGGAGGGCTCCAGTCCAGGAAATTGATTGTTTATGGAAATTGGATTCAAAGGAGAAGGTGCTCCAGCCTGGGGAAGTTACTTACTTGAAGGCTACTGTGAAGCTTATGTGGGATCATCCTGGGCCCTTTGTCGTGTTGGAGACAGATGCACAGACTGAAGCTGATGGGTTAGTTATGGTCCCTGAAATCGTACCTACCAAAGCTTTACTGAGAAATAAGAAGAAAGTCTCCATTAGCTTGCAGAATGTCTCCAATCATCCAGTGACTTTGAAGGCCCAGATGTCTGTGGGTCAAGTAAATGCTGCCACTCCAGTGACACCTGCTGAGGAACCGAAAGGAAAGCGCCTGCTGGGTTTGAGGAGAGAACTGGAGGAGTGTGCTGCTGGTCTACCTCCTGCATGGAGGAAGAGGATGAAGTCTCAAATATGACGGTGGGAGAAAAATTTCGCTAATGATGATTTCGATGTAGGATGTACTAAAAGTGCTCATCATCGAATACGTCCACAAGAAGAGAAGCCATTCCAAGAAAGGGTCCGAAGGATTCCTCTTAGCGATTTGGAAGATCTAAGGGAACAGCTGGCTGAATTGAAAAAATCTGGGGTGATTCAAGAGTCCCAAAGTCCTTACGCCTCTCCCATAATAGTGGTGCGAAAGAAGAATGGGACTTTAAGAATGTGTATTGACTACAGAACTCTTAACCGAAGAGCCATTCCTGATCAGTATACCACTCCAATGATTGAAGATACTTTGCAATGCCTGGCGGGAGCTAAGTGGTTCAGTGTGCTGGACATGGATTCTATCAGACACCCATGTGTGCAGAAGATAAGGAGAAGACAGCCTTCATGTGTCCCTTGGGGTTCTACGAGTTTAGAATGCCACAAGGATTGATGAGAGCTCCAGCTACCTTTCAGAGACTGATGGAAAGTACTTTGGGAGACATGAATTTGGTGGAAGTTTTGGTGTACCTAGATTACATCATTGTGTTTGGAAGAACCTTGGAAGAACATAAGGCAAGATTGGAGAAGGTGTTCGAGAGGCTCCATGAAGAAGGGTTGAAGTTGTCCTGCCAGTTCTACCGTACTTCAGTTACTTATTTGGGCCATGTTGTGTCAGCTGATGGAGTGGCTACTGATCCCAAGAAACTGGAAGCAGTGACTGCATGGCCTCAGCGGGAGACTGTTACAGAGCTGAGATCCTTAGTAGGGTTTTGTTCATATTATCTGAGGTTTGTGGCAAATTTTGCCAAAATAGCCAAGCCACTCAACAAACTGTTGCAAGTAGCCTCTGGGGAAGATGATAAGAAATTGAAATTGATTGAAATTGAAAAGAAATTGAAAGAGAAGAAGGCAGGTCAAAGAGTGAAAAGTGAATCCATACATGTACAGTGGACCCCCTTGTGTGAAAAAGCGTTCCAACAATTGAAGATCAGTCTAACATGAGGCTCCAGTTCTAGCTTATGCAGACCCTTGAAGATCCTATGAGCTTCATGTGGATGCCAGTCGAGATGAATTGGGAGGGATATTTTATCAGGAACATGGTGGTCAGCTGCGGCCTGTAGCTTATGTGAGTTGAAGCCTAATTCCCTCTGAAAGAAGTTATCCAGCTCATAAATTGGAGTTCTTGGCTTTGAAGTGGGCAGGCGTAGACAAATTAAAAGACTATCTATATGGAGCTCAGTTTGTTGTCAAAACTGATAATAATCCATTAACTTACTTGCTGACAACTGCAAAATTGGATGCTACAGGACATAGATGGTTGGCTGCCTTGGCTGGATTCCAATTTAGTCTCAAGTATCGTCCTGGCACTGGAAACAGGGATGCTGATGCTTTGTCCTGTCGGCCTTATCGGAAGAGTCAAGAAGCTCAAGAGTAGACCCTTGTGCATGCAGATGGAGTACAGGCTTTATACAAAGGATTGGTTCACCGCTTTAGAGGAGGAGTTTCTGTGGAAGCCATAGGGGTATCGCCAGCGGGAGTGCCCTTGTCTTACTGTGGAGTGACCCAAGTGAGAAGTAAAGGACTACCTAGGCTGACGAAGAAAGAGATCAAGGCTGATCAGGAACAAGATCCCCTTGGGTGAGTGACTTTGCAAGCTATGGCCCAACAAAATCCTCAATTGCTTTTGAAGAGTACTCCTCTTCATGCCAGAGTGTTACATCATGAATGGAACCGGTTACAACTAAAAGATGGAGTACTTTATAGGCGAGGTCTTAGTGAAGGGACAGAAGAAACCTGGCAGTTGTATCTACCTGAAAAACACTGTAGCTCAGTTTTATTGTGCTTACATGATGAGCATGGACATCTAGGTATAGAAAGAACTTTTCAATTAATCAAAGCTAGGTTTTATTGGCCAAACATGAGAAGGGAGGTAAAAGATTATTGCAAATCCTGTATGTCTTGTATTCAGAGAAAGACTCTCCCAATTCGTGCTGCTGCTATGGAGCATTTACATAGTCAGGGCACTTTAGACTTGTTATGTATTGACTTCCTGTGCCTGGAACCAGATACAGGTGGAAGAAGTAACATATTGGTGGTAATGGATCATTTCACCAGATATGCCCAAGCCTGCCCTATCAAGGATCAACAAGCTTCTACTGTGGCTAAGGTATTAGTGGAGAAATTCTTTGTTCACTATGGATTGCCGGTCCGAATTCATTCAGATCAGAGAAGAGACTTTGAGAGTAAACATTCACCAATTATGCAAATTATTGGGCATTAAGAAATCTTGCACTACTCCTTATCATCCTCAAGGAGATCCGCAGCCTGAACGATTCAATAGAACTTTGTTGGACATGCTAGGGACCTTGCCATCTGACAAGAAACCAAATTGGGGAAACCATCTAGCCACTCTGGTACACGCATACAACATTATTGTCAGTGATGTCACAGGATATTCACCTTATCGTTTCATGTTAGGGTGGGAGGCCAGGTTGCCAATTGACTTGATCTTTGGAACATCTACTGATGTCTTATTCATTTTCAAGATGACTGCATCCCTCCACTAGCAGATCCTGAAGAGTTGGGTGAGACTTTACATTCTGATGCACCAAATGGGTTTGAAGAGGATTTACCAGTCAACGCTGCTCCTATGTATGGTTCTCCTTTGAAGATGTCATTAGAGAGAGAATTTCATCACTTGTTCCATTGTGTGACACAGAAAAACATTACTTCTGAAGCTGACGTTGTTTCTAATTCAGAACCAGAAGTTGAGAGATACCCTATCTCTTTGAACAACCTTCCAGATAATGTTGCCTCCCCTTGGGACTCTCCTTCTCCTCCTCATCTTCGCAGGAATATTCACCCACCTTGAAGATTGACTTATGACACTCTTGGAGAATGTTCTGATAGGCTGATTCCTACCATTCAGAGAGCTGGTTCCACCCCAGTCTTTGCCATGTCCAAACAAGATAAGGGGGTCCTCCATCTAACCCAGTGGCGGCTGGTGAAGTTTTAAGATGGTGGGGCGCCAGACCCCGCCCTTCTTTTTTGACACCTCCCACTTCTCAGAAGCCCCACCCACTAGGTTCCAGCCTTCTTTTTTGGATTATATATATATATATATATATATATATATATATATATATATACACACAATGATACACGAGACAGCATATACTGCAACATCCCAGAAATATTCAGACCGGCCTGTCTGTCACCAACAACCATGCCACGTTCAAAGTTACTTAAATCCCCTTTCTTCCCCATTCTGATGCTCGGTTTGAACTTCAGCAAGTTGTCTTCACCACGTCTAGATGCCTAAATGCATTGAGTTGCTGCCATGTGATTGGCTGATTAGCAATGTGTGTTACCAAGCGATTGAACAGGTGTACCTAATAAAGTGGCCGGGTAACTGTATATATTCAATAAAGTGCCCTGTGCAACCACCACCAGCCCACCAACATCCAAAAATAATGTTTTTTCAAAAAAAAAAAAAAGAAGAAGAAAAGGGAAGGAGTCCACCAAGGGCTTTGAATAAGAAAATAGACAAAGTCAGAAGTGATGATGTGCGTCAGTGCAGGACTGTATGGTGACCAGAAAATGACAGTGAAATTCTACAACAGGAGACCCCCCCACACTGCCCCAACACACCGAGCCATAGCATAGCACAGCACATGTGTGTTTTACTGTGTGTTACTGCTACATATTAGCATGGGATTAGCATGGGATTAGCATGCTCTAACATGTAGCAGTAACACACAGTAAAACACACATGTGCTCTGCTAACAGTGCTATGATGTCTAGGTGTGGTGAGAGGGGCCTTCAGAATGAATAGTAATCGTAGTCCACTAACAAATCATTATTCACCAATCACCACAACATCAATAGCTGCCTGTGTTAAACATACATGCATGCAGGCAGGCTGGCCAGGTTGGTTTGTGTCAGGACTCAGAGTTGCTGTGGTCACGGTCAGGTGCACTGGAATGTCACCAGCATAGCAGCAATAAAGATCTTCTTCTTCTCCTTCTCCTCTGTCTCACAGACAGTCACAGAGCCTCCAACAGTGACGTCAAGCCGCTGGGGCCGGCCAGTCTACTCTTCTGCTTGGGGGGGGGGGGAGAGACTGGGAGTGGGAGATGAAAAAAACACAAAGGGCTCTCATGGGACCCCATGCCCAAATGGTCTGTCCTCCATTCCATGGCATTGTCTCCACCTCGGCACCTCCCTAGTGCAGGCAGGGAGCAAATCAGAGAGCTCAATAGGCGGGCCAGGTCGTCATATTCCCCCGTCCTAATGAGCTCCATTGAACTCAATAGGAGGTTGCCAGTGAACAAATAAGCGTGGAGAAACGATTTCTCCATGCTTTTCAATGACGGGTTATTTACTTTCAGGACGCACGACCTGTTCCTAGGTAGATTAGAAAAAACACATCAAGATTATACCTTTTTTTTCCTAATCTACCTAGCAACAGCAGAGACAGAGGTCAAATACTGATAAAAACTACACAGATTTTTTTTTCTGCTAACTGGTGATTTTTTTTTCTGCTAACTGGTAATTTTTTTTTTTTCTGCTAACTGGTAATTTTTTTTTTCTGCTAAATGGTGATTTTTTTTCCTGCTAACTGGTGATTTTTTTTTTCTGCTAACTGGTGATTTTTTTTTCTGCTAACTTGTGATTTTTTTTTCTGCTAACTTGTGATTTTTTTTTTCTGCTAACTTGTGATTTTTTTTTTCTGCTAACTTGTGATTTTTTTTTTTTCTGCCAACTGGTGGTGGGGCGCTGCCCCAGGAGCCCCAATGGACGAGCCTCCACTGATCTAACCCCTGACACTGTTAGGTGGGACATGGCTATTGCCTTGGCCTGTCAGAAAACTGACTATGAGCTTACTGAGAATGTATATAAATGGTTTCAGCAGAACCCAAATGTTTGTCAGTACCTGTTAAATTTAGCTGAAGGTTAGAATGTAATAACCATATGTTTATTTCAGGTTACCAAGCCCTGAGTATTTTGGGACCAGTGTAGCCAGGAGTTCTGAAATATTCCTCTGGCATACAGGCAATGGTGTACATGCTTAACATGGGAACTCCCTCTAGTGATTGCTTTTGCAAAAGACTGTAATTACAGCAAGGATGATGCTTTGTGGGAGTTGCAGTGTGGAACAAGGAAATAGTCAACAGACTCTTACTGAGAAGGGCTCCATTTCCCATTAGGCTGTGCTGTACTGAAGACTTCTGGGAGGTGCAATGCATTGTAGGAGGAATATTTAAGGGAAAGGAGGAGCTAACAACGGCCTCTCGGGATAGCGTGGTCAATCAGAGAGGAACCCTGTGTGCTGCTGCCGTCAGATTTAGGCCTGCGGCCTAACCAAATCATTCCAGTCGACTGAAATCATCAGCAGGGGATACAGCTAGTATCTGCTCTCCAGCCATACAGTGAGCGAGCAACAGAACCATCCGAAGCTCATCTCTGTCTGGATAGAAGCCGTGCCAGCTATTACAACAGTTACATCTGTCGATCAGGAGAGCTGCAAGGGGTGCAGCAGATGCTTTACACCTCCCAGGAGGAAGCAGTCTACAGGAACTAACGGTCTCAGCGTTCCCAGCATCATCTACTGAGCGCCGGATCATTTAACTTCAAACAGTCCCTTGGAACCGGTGAGAAGGCTTTGCGCCCACACATAGAATTACACACACTGTCTTGCAGCATATCTTCATTGCCTCTTGGAATACAGTTTTGCGGTGGTGACTAATTTTATTCAAGAAGTCAGTGGAATTTCACCTGTTTGTGCCTCATCTTACTGATTAGAAGGACACAGTGTTCATAGGTGCTAAGTTCTTATTGCCGGCAGAAGATTGCTTGGACATTAGAAGACAGGAGAACTGCAACTGCATCTACCCATCTTTTTCACATTCATATACTCAGGGCTATTGCTTGGCATTGATTTACTTCCTAAGAACTCTTTATTCTAGAACAGGAGGAATGATATATAGGCCAAGGTTATTTATTGTGTTAGCTTAACTGTAGATTTATTGCTAAATGGTATATTGTATTTGTTGCATTATAGAATACTGCTAATGAGTTGAGACAGAGTCCATTGATAAGCTTCAAGATAAGGATTTATTGTAATATTTAATTTATCCAAATTCCGATAGACATTATCAAATTACCTCTTTTACTAAGACCCATTAGGTGTTGTTTAAGCTCAATTGGAAGAATTGCATCATTTCCATTGTTGATATTGTTGGAGAATACAGGGAGTGGTGAAAGTGTACAAATCACCTACTTATAAATTCTTGCAATATGGGTGAACCCAGAGCGTCAGGGGTGGTGGAGGACCCTCTGACTGAGGAGATCCAAGGGGGAATTGATTCTTTCAACCACCCTCAAGGGGGCAGCGTTACAATTTTGACACAGTATTCTGACTGATAAGTAAAGCTCTGCTGATCTTCTTGTAGTCTTCACCTTTCTTGTGTAAAGAAATGATTTAATAGACTAACCTGTAGTTGAATTCTTGTTAAAGCAGAGTTCCACCCTAAAGTGGAACTGTCGCTTTAATGGAAGGTGACCCCCCGACATTCCACGATTGGCATGTCTTTTTTTGGGGGGGTGATCAGGGACCTTGTTTTCCCAGGGCTCCAGGTCCACTTCCTCCCCTCGCACCACGGCTTCAGGAAGGAAGTCCACCTTCCCTCTCGGCGATCTTCTGGGACACATCACAGGTTCCAGAAGATATGCTGGCCAGTCACAAGGCGCAGCGTGACTCGCGCATGCGCAGTGCGCGCCTGGCTTTGAAGCCAAAGCTGGGTGCCCATACTTATGATGCCAGCGCCACCGAGGGGAGGGGGCGAAGAGCGAGCCCTCGGGCGACCACGCTGAGCATTGTATACATAAAAGAGAGATTATACATTACATAAGTTCGTCCTCAAAGTTCTGTATCTTGGCTGGGCTCCAGGAAGAAGAGATGGGACCATGGCTGGCCCTTGCATTTTATGCCACTCACAATCAACACTCATACTGACGCCCCCTCCATAGTCCACTGTCCAATGAGCAAAAAGCAGTAAACTATCAGGAAGTATGTTGTTGTCCTCAATATTCTCCAGGAGAGGCGCTGTTACACTGCAGGCAAGTTCCATGGTCCATTTTCAGCATTCTGGCACCAGCTGGCCCTTTGATCTTGCATCAGCTGAGTTGAAAGGGTTTCTTTCAGGCACTCTAATCTCCTGTTCGCCAGGGGGACTGAGGCTCCTCTACCCCTCACACACCCTAGCAGGACATGAATTCCCATTTCCTGACGCCAAACCATGGCAGCATACTAGTGATAGAGCTCCGCCTCTTGACCACTCCCTCAGGACCAGTGAATAGCATAAAAAAGGCATAGTTAGCCGCTCTTCTTTTTTTCCTCATACCTCCACGCACCAGTGAAGAGTAAGCATGTCCCTACTTCTGCCTCTGCAGTAACCGTCTGGGTTCAGGCTCTCCCAGTTCGGAGACCCAGTGCTAGGGCCCAGTGGCGTAGCGTGGGGGGTGCGAAGGGGGCCATGGCCCAGAGCGCAACATTTAGGGGGGTGAAATTCCATGCCAGTGTGTGTCACTACTGGCTTCCTCCTCATTTTTTTCATTTCCTGTGTCCCCGGGCTCTGGCCGCCATGTTCAGTCTCTGGTGCCCTGTAATTGGGTGAATGGGGTCATGTGCGGCGGCGGAGCTGGCCTGTCCGCGATCACGGTTGCTCCTGGAGTCCCGCCTTCACACATGATCCCATTTGCTCAATCACAGGACGCCGGAGACTGAACATGACGGCCAGAGCGCGGGAACACAGGAAATGGAAATTGTGAGCCAACGCTGTCTTCTTCTCCTCTTCCTCCTCTCATCCGGACCGATGGAGGACAAATAAAGAAGGTAAGAGTCAGACTCCCTCGTGAGAGTAGAGTCATGTTGCTGGCCCCTGGGGGATGGACACGGCCTGGGGAGAGGGAGCAGCCAGCCAGAGAGAGAGTAGAAGTCTAGAAGAGCAGCTAGAGAGTCAAGCTATGTAGTGGTCAGTGTAGGAATACTGTAGGTAGTGGACAGGGGATGTAGTGTAGTGTAGTGGACAGTGCAGTGTAGTGGGCAGTGGAGTGTAGTGGACAGTGTAGTGGGCAGTGTAGTGTAGTGGACAGTGTATTGGGCAGTGGAGTGTAGTGGACAGTGCAGTGTAGTGGACAGTGCAGTCAGTGCAGTGTAGTGGGCAGTGGAGTGCAGTGTAGTGGGCAGTGGAGTGCAGTGTAGTGGACAGTGCAGTGTAGTGGACAGTGCAGTGTAGTGGGCAGTGGAGCGCAGTGTAGTGGACAGTGCAGTGTAGTGGACAGTGTATTGTAGTGGACAGTGTATTGGCAGTGGAGTGTAGTGGACAGTGCAGTCAGTGTAGTGGAGTGGAAAGTGCAGTGCAGTGTAGTGGACAGTGCAGTGTAGTGGACAGTGGAGTGTAGTGGAGAGTGTAGTGTACAGTGGAGGGTGTAGTGTACAGTGGAATGCAGTGTAGTGGACAGTGGAATGCAGTGTAGTGGACAGTGGAGTGCAGTGTAGTGGACAGTGCAGTGTAGTGGACAGTGCAGTTAGTGGAGTGGAGTGGAAAGTGCAGTGTAGTGGAGTGGACAGTGTAGTGTAGTGGACAGTGTAGTGTAGTGGACAGTGCAGTGTAGTGGACAGTGGAGTGGGCAGTGTAGTGGACAGTGGAGTGTAGTGTAGTGGACAGTGGAGTGTAGTGTAGTGGACAGTGCAGTGGAGTGTCAGTGGAGTGGACAGTGCAGTGTTGTGGACAGTGTAGTGCAGTGTAGTGGACAGTGGAGTGGAGTGGAAAGTGTAGTGGACAGTGGAGTGTAGTGGACAGTGCAGTGTAGTGGACAGTGTAGTGTAGTGGACAGTGCAGTGTAGTGGACAGTGCAGTCAGTGTAGTGTAGTGGACAGTGCAGTGTAGTGGAGTGGACAGTGCAGTGGAGAATGGAGTGGATAGTGCAGTGGAGTGGACAGTGGAGTGTAGTGGGCAGTGTAGTGGACAGTGGAGTGTAGAGTAGTGTAGTGGACAGTGTAGTGTAGTGGAGTGGTCAGTGGAGTGGGCAGTGTAGTGGGCAGTGTAGTGTAGTGGACAGTGTATTGGCAGTGGAGTGTAGTGGACAGTGCAGTCAGTGTAGTGGAGTGGAAAGTGCAATGTAGTGGACAGTGGAGTGTGTAGTGTACAGTGGAGAGTGTAGTGTACAGTGGAGTGCAGTGTAGTGGACAGTGCAGTGCAGTGTAGTGGACAGTGCAGTGTAGTGGACAGTGGAGTGCAGTGTAGTGGACAGTGCAGTCAGTGGAGTGGAGTGGAAAGTGCAGTGGAGTGTAGTGTAGTGGACAGTGGAGTGTAGTGGACAGTGCAGTGTAGTAGAGTGGACAGTGTAGTGTAGTGGACAGTGCAGTCAGTGTAGTGTAGTGGACAGTGCAGTGTAGTGGAGTGGACAGTGTAGTGTAGTGGACAGTGCAGTGGAGAATGGAGTGGATAGTGCAGTGGAGTGGACAGTGGAGTGTAGTGGGCAGTGTAGTGGACAGTGGAGTGTAGAGTACTGTAGTGGACAGTGTAGTGTAGTGGAGTGGTCAGTGGAGTGGACAGTGTTGTAGACAGTGTAGTGCAGTGGACAGTGGAGTGGAGTGTAGTGGAGTGGACAGTGGAGTGCAGTGTAGTGGAGTGGAAAGTGCAGTGCAGTATAGTGTGCAGTGTAGTGTAGTGGACAGTGCAGTGTAGTGTAGTGGACAGTGCAGTGTAGTGGACAGTGGAGTGGAGTGTGGTGGAGTGGGCAGTGTAGTGGACAGTGTAGTGGACAGTGGAGTGGAGAGTGGGGTGTAGTGGAGTGTGTAGTGGACAGTGTAGTGTAGTGGACAGTGTAGTGTAGTGGACAGTGTAGTGTAGTGGACAGTGTAGTGGAGTGGAAAGTGTAGTGGACAGTGTAGTGGAGTGGACAGTGGAGTGTAGTAGACAGTGGAGTGCAGTGTAATGGACAGCGTACAGTGTAGTGGATTGTGTAGTGGACAGTGCAGTCAGTGTAGTGTACAGTGTGGACAGTGTAGTGGACAGTGCAGTCAGTGTAGTGGACAGTGCAGTCACTGTAGTGTAGTGGACAGTGCAGTCAGTGTAGTGGACAGTGCAGTCACTGTAGTGGAGTGGACAGTGCGGTCAGTGTAGTGGACAGTGCAGTCACTGTAGTGGAGTGGACAGTGCAGTCAGTGTAGTGGACAGTGCAGTCACTGTAGTGGAGTGGACAGTGCAGTCAGTGTAGTGGAGTGGACAGTGTAGTGCACAGCGGAGTGGACAGTGCAGTGTAGTGGACAGTGCAGTTTAGTGGACAGTGCAGTCAGTGGAGTGGACAGTGCAATGTAGTAGTCAGTGCAGTGTAGCGGACAGTGGCGTGGACAGTGCAGTGTAGCGGACAGTGGAGTGGGCAGTGCAGTGTAGTGGACAGTGGAGTGGGCAGTGCAGTCAGTGTAGTGGACAGTGTAGTGTAGTGTAGTGGACAGTGCAGTCAGTGGAGTGGAGTGGACAGTGCAGTGGAGTGGACAGTGCAGTCAGTGTAGTGTAGTGATCAGTCTAGTGTAGTGGTCTCATTGGAATCAGGTAGGTCAGTGTAAGGGTCAGGGTAGTGGACAGGGAGATCAGTGTAGTGGCCAGTGTAGGAATCAGGCTGGTCAGGACTATTGTTGGAAGGGACTCGGGGAGTGCTAAAAGTCCGAAGGTTTGGGGGCGCAAATTACTTGCCTTGCCCCGGGTGCTGACAACCCACGCTACGCCACTGCTCGGGCCGCTAAATTGTGCTAAAAAGCCTGGGTGCCCCTTCTGTGAGTCTTGATGGGGCCCTGCAGTGTTTCCTCTTTAGGAATGAAATCTGCCATTATGTAAGTGTCTGTGGGCTGAGGCTTGGGAGGGCCAACTAGTTCATTCATTTTCCTTTTTTGGTTCCTTGCACCATACAGGGCTGCCTATCTCTTTTATTCTGTGCTGTCTCATATGTGTTCTCCCTTACCTTGATCTGTTTCTCTTTTGAGTGCCTCCCATGTTTCCATGTTTGTTTGTGCTCTGTTTGCCCATGTGGCTACACCATGCTGCCTGGGGCGTCTTGATGACATCATTGGGCTGCTCTGGCCATCTTGCTTATGGGCAAAAGCCCACTGTTGCTAGCAATGAGGGATGCAGTCTTGGGGGATCTCCCCCTGTTGATTTTTAGCAGGTAGTACACCATTAATTTGGTTTTTTTACTTAAAAAAAAAAAAAGAAAAAAAAAAAGTGTATGTATGTATGTATATATGTGTGTGTATATATATATATATATATATATATATATATTTATATATATATATGTGTATGTACTGTATATGTATATATATATATATATATATAAATGTATTTATTTATTTTGGTAAAAAAAAAAACGTTTATTTTTTGTTTGTTATGAAGGCATATATTTTTTTTCTCCTCTCTTTTTAATGTCAAAAGACCTTCTCTCTGTAGTGCTATTTTCCTTTCTGGCTATCCTCATTTCAGCTGGCCGTCCTATCTGTCCTAAAGCCATGAGTCAGTCACCGCTTATGCAAAAAGACCCTCAAATTCAAAGGTACGGGACCACCATGTTGGTAAGTTTGCAGGAAAAGAGTGTCTCCTTATGCGGATTGCTTTGAGTGTGTTCAGCCCGCATGCTCATGCTCTCAAAAATCAAGAGCCAGGGAACGGTCTTCATAAGAGTGTAGCTGCAGATGCCACATCCACTCAAGGGAAAAGGTTCCAAAGAAGACGTCTTATCGCCTCTTCCCCAGAGCAACGCCAATGCCCCAGCAAGAATCCAGCAGGGCCTGTGGCACAGCGCCTGTAGCCAATAGGCTGGTGAGTAAAGACTGCCCGGAGGAGTTCGCAGTTAACAGGTAACCCCAGATATCTTTATTAATTAGATATATAAATTGCACTAAAAAGCCTGGGTGCCCATTCTGTGAGTCTTGATGGGGCCCTGCAGTGTTTCCACTTTAGGGACAAAATCTGCCATTATGTAAGTGTCTGTGGGCTGAGGCTTGGGCTAACCTGGTGAGTGGGCAGCCTGAAGATAATAGCTCCTCTTTATCAGAGGAAGACCCAGAGCTGCTTGGTTTCAGTTTTTTTTTTCCTTTGTGGAACAGTGGACCCAGATGGTCATGGAGGCCATTACATGGGCTGAGTGACTAGTGCTTTTTGGATCCAGGCGATAGAGACAGCCATTGGAGAGGAAATCCATAACGCTGATATCATTCGAGCCCTAGCCAAGATGAATGTGTCTGTGAACTTTATTGCAGCAATAATTTAAACCAGGTGCCTGGCCATAGTAATGCTATACTCGGTCACGGCTAGGGGGCCCTATGGTTGAGACCCTGGGCGATGTCTTGCTTCCTAAAAACAAGATTGGTGTGAGTTACTTTATGACAGAAGATTTCTGTTTGGTAGGAAACTGGAGACAGCCATATCATAAGTGACAGGAGGTTAGTCCGATCTGCTCCCATAAGACCGGAAGCAAAATGAAAAATAAAATGTTTCTCCCGGCAGGTTCCACTTCTCTAGGTCCAGGGAGCCTAGGGCCAGCTGTCAGGCCAGAGTCCCAGGTAGAGGATGTGTGGGAACTCAGGCAACCTTTCACAAGGCCCATAAGTGAAAATCCTTGGGTATACTACAAGTACCCACTAAGCCCTTTTGACGAGCGCATGCCCAGACTCTTGAGGTAGCAGCCAGAGAGCACGCTTTATGGGTTTCTGGACAGAATGTTGTACAGATCCTTGGAGGAAGGTATTAGGCACTCACTGCTCCTCCTCCTGACCATTTCTCTGCCAAATCCACCGCAAAAGCGGGTGGGCTGCTACAATACTTACAGACACTTTAGACTCAGGGAGTCATTGTCCCGGTCCTATTCACAGGAAAGATTGCAGGTTTTCTACCCAACCCCGTTTGTAGTTCGCAGGGGACGGAGGCTAGTGTCCAGTTGTAGATCGAAAGAGGTTAAACCTTGTTGACCCTCTTAGAGACCTTTAAGATGGAGTCCATTAAAATAGTACAAGCAGTCGGCTGAATGCTACTGCTGGGTTGTCAGGATGCCTATCCTCACATCCCAAATTTCCTTTTCCTTCCAAAATAAGTAAGTTGGGTGATCGATTAGATGCATCTCCACTTTAACAGCCTACCTTGTGGCCTATAAATAATAAATATCTCTGAGAATATTGGCAAGGGTCTCAGTGCCATGTCAGCTCCACTCAGAGAACAGGATCTCCGGGGTTGTCACTACCTGGACGTCATTCTTCTTCTATCCAGGGGACTGGAACAATTGCTGTCGCACCAAGAGGTCCTCATACATACCCTGCAGAGATATGACTGGGTTATCAACTTCAAAAAAAAAAATAGGGGAAAGAGAATCTGACTTTCTCCAACCCAACAGTTAGTGTTGTTGGGGGTGCTCTGCTAGTTTCTCTGTTTTGCTTACATCAGCGAAAGCAGTGACAGTCAGGAAGAGAATTCTGAGGACAGCTACCTTCACTCGTTTGATGGCTTCTCAGTGCCTCAGTCTTCTGGGCTCAATGTCTTCATGCATACGATGATTCCATGGGCCCCTGCGCAAGTTTCTAGGATTCTAGGATTCTTAGTGCAAGGGAGGAAACACGATCGAGTACAGTTGAGAACAGTGTTACTCAGTATGCGTAGCGGTCCATGGTGATGGAAAGACCCTGAGGAAGTCACGGCCCTTTTGAACCATTACACTGGGTCATTGTTATGAATCATGTTGGTAAGACAGCCTGGGAGGCACGCTGTGAGGGACTCTCGGTCAAGGCAAATGGACATTTCCAGCCAAGGAGGGTAGCCTCGAATGCGCTGTAAGTTCAAACAGCCTTTTTAGCACTTTGGCCTTGCTACACAGAATCAAGGGAAGGCCAGTCTCCTTGCAGTTGAGCAACAGGGCAGCAGTTGCCTATATTCAGCTCCAGGGAGGAACTCTCCCTATCAGCAGTATGCTACTGAGAGAGGTGAAACCCATAACGTCTGCGATGGAAGATCACTAGCAAATTCAGGAACCAGTTTACCTCCCAGCAGACTTTTGAACACATAGGCAGACCTACTATCATGCAAGCTTCCCAGAGCACAAGGAGTGGGTCTACATCCCAGGTCTTCTCTGAGCTTGTCCATAGGTGGGGCCTACCACAGACAGACCTCTTCACAAATGTTGGGTATGTCTGGCCTTGTTTCCACACCAGAAGGAGCAGGGGGCATACGCTCTGGTCTCTCCTTGGGGCTGCAATCTAGATTATATATTTTCCCCCCCAACATCTCTTGTAATGAGATTCCTCTAGAGTCTGTCAAGGGAGTACATGGTTGTCATAGCCAATCTTCCATATTGGCCATGAAGCCCTCGAGTTTCCTTGGCCATTCACTTCAGAATACAGAAGACATTTACTCTATGCACATATGCAGACCGGAACTGCAAGCAGCGTGCTAATAGGGGAGGCGGGGGGAACTCTGGTTGCTCCAGAGCAATCTTTACTTTGTTGAGTGTTAGAAGGCACTCTACTTACAACATCTATGCCTAAATCTGGAGCAATTTTGCATTATCTCGGTAGGGTGAGACATTGATCCTACTGCCCCCAGCTGTTCTATACTTCCTCTAGGCCGGGTTGGACATGAGCCTTAGCCTATCCTCACTGAACTGGCAAGTGTCAGCTATATTAGCAATAACAAATTTAAATGGGCCAAGAATCCTTCAGTCTGCACGACTTTTGAAGTCAGTCGTAAGGATTCAGTTATAAACGGTAAGGAGTCTTTCCCAGTGGGATCGATTGGTGTTGCTGGATCTCTTGTCCGTTCAACCGTTTGCTCCAACAAAGCAGTATTTGGTTTGGGCCATTACCTACAAGACAGTATCTACTGCAAAAACTTTAAGCAGAAGTTTGTCTAAGATTCAAGCTCTTGGAGCTTCAAAAAAAAAAAAAAGAAATTTTTTTTTTACCAAAAGAGTAGAGGGCTGTCTTGTAGGTCATCTTGTATCAAAGGTAGCAATAGCCCTCTATTTAACAGACATCTGGGAATTGCCTAAATTTCCAGAACATCACACAGGAAAGTCACACGACCTGGACGTTTTCAGAAAGAAGCACCTGTCCACAATTGGTCTTTTCAGATCATCTAATAAGCCTTTTGTCATTCCAGCTGGGGATCGTCCAGGAAAAGAGGTTACTGCCTGAACTCTAGCAGGCTCGGTGGTGCATATAGGGCGAGGGGGTGTAAGCCTCCGTCAGCGACGATGCACTCTACCAGAGTGGTTGCAGTCTCATAGGCAGCCCACTTGGGAGCATCTATAGTATCCATCTGTAGAAGTATCTTGGTCATCCCAGCATACCTATTCAAACTTTACAGAGTAGACAAAGGTGCCTTGTCATCAGAGGACTTTGTAGGAAGGACTATTTAGTCCACTGTCCCGTCCTAATTAGAATATTGGTTTGGCAAGTAGAACCCACCCTGTCAGCTAGTTATTTATCACTAGTATGCTGCCATGTTGGCGCCAGGAAAACTGAAAATTGTATAAAATACTTACCGTAATTTTCCTTTCCTGACGCCAAACCATGGCAGCATACGGGCCCACCCTGTGCGTTTCGGTATGTAGCTTGTTACAAAGAATGGGGGGGGCGGCTAACTATGCTTTTTTTATGCTATTCACTGGTCCTGAGGGAGTGGTCAAGAGGCGGAGCTCTATCACTAGTATGCTGCCATGGTTTGGCGCCAGGAAAGGAAAATTACGGTAAGTATTTGATACAATTTTCCGTTTTTTAACCTCCAAATAAATCCATGGTTCTGTACTCAGATATTGACAAAAATTGCATTCTTCCTATACTGTATAAATACACCCATGTATTTACAACAAGGTCTCTTTTCAGATTCCTAATAGACCTTTGACACTAGTTTAGTGTTCAAGGACGTTCTGCCATATACAACCTGTACAGCACTGTGAACATTTTTTTAGCATTTTCTATTAATTATTTTTGTTTATTGAAAGAACAAAATGTAACATATTGTGATACAATACCAAGAAAGGAATAGAAAGGAAAGTTAACCACTTCAACCCCGGAAGGATTTCCCCCTTTAGGACCAGAGCCCTTTTTGCGATTCGGCACTGCGTCGCTTTAACTGAAAATTGCGCGGACGTGCGACGTTGTACCCAAACGAAATTTGCGTCCTTTTTTTCCCACAAATAGAGCTTTCTTTTGGTGGTATTTGATCACCGCTGCGTCATTTCTGATCGCCGCTATAAACAAAAGAAGAGCGACAATTTTGCAAAAAAACCCAAATTTCTTACTTTTTGCTAAAATACAAATCCAAAAAAAAATATAAAAAAAACTTTTTTTTTCATCGGTTTTGGCCGATTTATATTTTTCCTCATATTTGTGATAAAAAAAATCGCAATCGGCGTTTATTGATTGGTTTGCGCAAAAGTGGTCGTATTTACGGATGATGAGATTTCATTTCTGGGGTTTTTATTCTTTTTTTTATTTTTTACTAGTAATGGCGGCGATCTGTGATTTTTTAGCGGTACTGCGATATTAGGGCGGACATGTCGGAACATTTTGACACTTTTTTGGGACCATTGGCATTTATACAGCGATCAGTGCTATAAAAATGCACCGATTACTGTGTAAATGTCATTGGCAGTGAAGGGGTTAACCTGCAGGGGGCGCTCTAAGGGTTAACTGTGTTCCCTGGGCGTGTTCTAACTGTGTGTGGGCTGCCCTGGCTGGGGAAGGGAAGTGATCACAGCTTCCATGTAGAGGAAGGCTGTGATCACAGCCCTTCCCCCTCTCACAGAACGGAGGTCCGTGTTTACTTACACGGACCTCCGTTCTTCCACTCCGGGGGGGGCATCGCGGGTGGCCGGCGGAGATCGAATCCGCCGCACCCGCTCCCTGGCCCTCCGCGGACACAGTGAGCGTGCGGGCGCGCCTCCGGCGGCGCGCACGCGCTCACTAGGCTCGATCCCGCAGCCGCCGTCATATGGCGGCGTTTTGCGCAGAGGAGCCACTCTGTCGCCATCAAATGCCGATCAGCGGTCGGCAAGCAGTTAAAGCAGAACTTTACCCATAACAATTTGATAAAAAATAATGTTTTTTAATAAGGAATATACATTCCACATTAAGGCCACATACACACAGGCCTTATGAAAAACGAGCTGTAAAGCTCGTACCGCCAGGAAAAAAGCCGCATTAAAACCGCAATTTTAACACCGTTTTGCATTGGTGTCAATGTGCGTTTTTCCACGCTAGCTTTAAGCTGCGTTTCTCTGTCTCTATTCAAAATCAATGGTTCCCTATAGGAGCCCATTAATTCGAATAGAAGTCGCACCAGAGGTTGGATCATGATGATCCGATTTGCGGTGTGACTTGCGTGCTGAGGATCTTGAAGGGTAACCCCCACAAATATGAAAAAAAATGGCGTGGGTTTCCCCAAAAATCCATACGAGACCCTTATCCAAGCCCGCAGCCCGGCAGGTCAGGAAAGGGGGGGGGCGAGCGAGCGCCCCCCTCCTGGACCATACCAGGCCGCATGCCCTCAACATGGGGTCCCCCCACCCCAAAGCACCTTATCCCAATGTTCCCAACAACCCTGGCCGGTGGTTGTCGGAGTCTGCGGGCGGGGCTTATCAGAATCTGGAAGCCCCATTTAACAATGGGGTCCCCAGATCCGCCCTATGTGAAGGAGTACGGGGTACATCGTACCCCTACCCATTCAACAAAAAAAAAGTGTTTAAAAAAACACACTAAATAGGTTTTCAAAGTATTTTATTAAATCAGCTCCGGCGTCTTCTCCCTCTCCAGCTCATCTCTCTCCTCCGGCTGTCTTCTCCCTCTGTTCTTCTTCCCATTTTGACACCACGCGATCTCCCGGACTAATGCTGGCTCTGCGCTGTGCATCGACTTATAGTGGCATGGGGCGGGGCCATCCGCTGACGTAATATGGAGGCCCCACTCCCTTATGATGTCACGTCCCCATCATGCCTCGAGTGGTGACACTGTCCCCGGATTGCAGGGCCAGCACCAGGTGCAGGCTGATCCTGGGTGGGTGCTGAGGCAGAGGCGTCGCTATGGGGGTGCGGACCACACCCGGGTGACACCGGCTAGAGGGGTGACACCAGGAAGCAGTTGTAGTGGTTGATGAGCCCCCCTTCCATCGGTAAAGCGAGAACTCGACAGTGCTGCAGCGGCACTGCGACAGAATAGAGGTGACCAGTCGTATCTCCCACGCTCGCCTCCCTCCCCTTTCTCCTGTCAGCAGAGAGAGCGGCTCTAATCGGGGACACCGCCCGGATTCCTGCCCGCTCAGTTTCCCTCCCCACTGGCCACAGCCACAGCCAATAGAGAGGATTGTGCTGGGGGAAGCCAGAAAGGGAGCCACGCTGCACCCCCACCCCCAGAGAACCACCAGAGATGGAGCCACGCTGTACCCACACCACTGTACCTGCACCACCAGAGAGAGAGAGCCACGCTGTACCCGCACCACCAGAGAGAGAGAGCCACGCTGTACCCGCACCACCAGATTGGGAGCCACGCTGTACCCACACCACTGTACCCGTACCACCAGAGAGAGAGCCACGCTGTACCGGCACCACTGTACGCACACCGCCAGAGAGAGCTACGCTGTACCCGCACCACTGTACCCGCACCACCAGAGAGACAGCCACGCTGTACCCGCACCACCAGAGAGCCACGCCATACCCGCACCACACGAGAGAGCCATGCTGTACCCGGACCACCAAAGAGGGAGCCACGCTGTACCCACACCGCCAGAGAGAGGGGGAGCCATGCTTTACCCGCACCACCAAAGAGGGAGCCACAATGTATCCACACCACTGTACCAGCACCACCATGAAGAGTCATACTGTACCCACACCACTGTACCCGCACCACCAGAGAGAGAGCAACGCTGTACCCGCACCACCAGAGAGAGAGAGACATGCTGTATCCACACCACCAGAGAGAGAGCCAAGCTGTACCTGCACCACCAGAGAGAGAGCCATGCTGTACCCACACCACCAGAGAGGGAGCCACACTGTACCTGCACCACCAGAAAGGGAGCCGCACTGTACCAGCACCATCAGAGACAGAGCGCCACGCTGTACCCGCACCACCAGAGAGAGAGACACACTGTACCAGCACCATCAGAGAGAGAAAGACTGAGCCACTGCCAGGGTACACATGTGCTACACTACTGACCAGAGTCGGCTTTGGCAACCCAGAGTGAGCGAACGTCCAGCCAGAGGGATCACTGCTGCAGTTTCGCTGGGTCTGGTAAGAGGGCCTGTTGACCATTATCCATTACTATTCTTAAGGACTAAGCCATTGGGAAGTGCATAACCTGCTATCCTCTAGGCCTTATTGACCACCACAACAAGCTGCAACACTGGGCCTCCAGTGAGGCTGCATTCCTGGGCACTGATGAGGCTGCACTGCTGGGCACAGGTGAGGCTGTATTGCTGGGCACAGGTGAGGCTGCATTCCTTGGCACTGGTGAGGCTGCATTCCTGGGCACTGGTGAGGCTGCATTCCTGGGCACTGGTGAGGCTGCATTGCTGGACACAGGTGAGGCTGCATTGCTGGGCACTGGTGAGGCTGCCTTAGATGGGCATTGGTGAGGCTGCATAGATGGGCATTGGTGATGCTGCAGTGCTGGGCACTGGTGAGGCTGCATTGGTGGGCACTGGTGAGGCTGCATTGCTGGACACTGATGAGGCTGAATTGCTGGGCACTAGGGAGGCTGTATAGGTGGGCACTGGTGAGGCTGCATTTCTGGGCACTGGTCAGCCACCCTAAGGAAACTTACGTTAAGTAAGTGAAACATGTCGGTGTAAGCCCCCACACACCCACGAGTCCCATTATGCTTGGGGTATAAATGTGACACTCAACAGGTGATTTCTCCTCTAAGGATCAGTTTCACAGCTCACAATATTGAAGCAGCAGCTGGGCAGCTTGTAATATCAAGTTCACAGCAGGACGAGGAGAGGAATCAGCACACCTAAGCAAACCTTAGGACGGGATCAGAGCGGAGACATTAGAAGGGATCAGCATGGAGGACCAGCTGATCTAACTCCTACCATTCCTACATTCCTTTCCCAATTGGGATCATCTCTGGATTGTGTTGCGGCTGACAGAAGAGGAATATTCAACCACCATCAGATGATCACTTCACTCTCCCCCCACAATCTGATACCAACTTACCGTGAGTTATGTCTCAGCTTAGAAGACTATTGCTGAACAGAGCGCACTGTGATCTGTGACTCCGTGGTTAATTATCATCAGCACTACCAGCTACTGATATATGATATTCATGAATGATCCACATACCATTTGTTTCTGTATCCTGTCTACAGGGCCGGCCATTTATATGGATACACCTTAATAAAATAGGAATGGTTGGTGATATTAACTTCCTGTTTGTGGCACATTAGTATATGCGAGGGGGGGGACTTTTCAAGATGGGTGGTGACCATGGCGGCCATTTTGAAGTCGGCCATTTTGAATCCAACTTTTGTTTTTTCAATAGGAAGAGGGTCATGTGACACATCAAACTTGTTGGGAATTTCACAAGAAAAACAATGGTGTGCTTGGTTTTAACGTAACTTTATTCCTTCATGAGTTATTTACAAGTTTCTGACCACTTATAAAATGTGTTCAATGTGCTGCCCATTGTGTTGGATTGTCAATGCAACCCTCTTCTCCCACTCTTCACACACTGATCGCAACACTGCAGGAGAAATTCTAGCACAGGCTTCCAATATCCGTAGTTTCAGATGCTGCACATCTCGTATCTTCACAGCATAGACAATTGCCTTCAGATGACCCCAAAGATAAAAGTCTAAGGGGGTCAGATCGGGAGACCTTGGGGGCCATTCAACTGGCCCACGACGACTAATCCACTTTCCAGAAAACTGTTCATCTAGGAATGCTCAGACCTGACACCCATAATGTGGTGGGGCACCATCTTGCTGGAAAAACTCAGGGAATGTGCCAGCTTCAGTGCATAAAGAGGGAAACACATCATCATGTAGCAATTTCGCATATCAAGTTGAATGGCTCCCAAGGTCTCCCGATCTGACACCCTTAGACTTTTATCTTTGGGGTCATCTGAAGGCAATTGTCTATGCTGTGAAGATACGAGATGTGCAGCACCTGAAACTACGGATACTGGAAGCCTGTGCTAGCATTTCTCCTGCTGTGTTGCGATCAGTGTGTGAAGAGTGGGAGAAGAGGGTTGCATTGACAATCCAACACAATGGGCAGCACATTGAACACATTTTATAAGTGGTCAGAAACTTGTAAATAACTCATGAAAGAATAAAGTTACGTTAAAACCAAGCACACCATTATTTTTCTTGTGAAATTCCCAATAAGTTTGATGTGTCACATGACCCTCTTCCTATTGAAAAAACAAAAGTTGGATCCAAAATGGCCGACTTCAAAATGGCCACCATGGACACCAACCATCTTGAAAAGTTTCCCCCCTCACATATACTAATGTGCCACAAACAGGAAGTTAATATCACCAACCATTCCCATTTTATTAAGGTGTATCCATATAAATGACCCACCCTGTATATTCTCCTTTGCTACGGCTAAACTCGCAGCCACTCTGCAGAACCTGTGTATTAACCCTATCGCCCATACACTACAATATCGGCCATCAATCTGCAAATGCATAGAAAATTTGACTGCACTATTGTAACTGCTAACTATAGCCGATAATCTCACAGCAACCCTGCAGAATATGTGTTAACCTTGCCATCTATACACAACAATATCGGGCATCGATCAGCAAACACACATACATTTTCACTGCACTTTTGCTGCCTGCTGCTGTTATCTCAATATATTAAGGTAGCACCTGGCAAAGCAATGATATTAGTGCCTATTTAGTCACCTTGAGAGAAAGAGCCTTAATTTTGATATAAGCTTACAGTTTAGCCCTAATGGCTATTAAGTAACTTTAATATGGGTAATTGATGGAACTGGAAGTCCTCCTAATATAGCATGCTGCATCTTAGATATGTCTGTGCCTTTGGTTGGTTTCCCAGAATCCATGTAAAACCCTTTACTTCTGTATATCATATACATATATAGCCAATGCCATAATATATTCCATGCATACTGGGTCCAGTGGGGAGTGTTTGTAATGTTGGACAACATTGTAAATTTTTAAATTGTGATCTATGCAATTTTGTCATATATTGGTTAATTGGTAATAAAGTATGTAATTTGTAGTGTAATCCGCGGAGTGTTCCCATCCTTTTTCATAGAGGCATGGACCTCTTTTTGGAGATCCTTCTCCCCGCCCCCCCCCCCCTTTCCCCATTTTCTGTGCATGATACACAGGTCCTAGTTTTGGGAACCCCACCCAGATTGGGTGAGTCGGATACACATTCAATGATCTCAGTTCAACTTTGAACCTGTTTGATCCATGTCCCTTGTTTTTCCTTTCCCCCATCCCATTTATTTTACTGGTCAGGCTGCATTGATGGGCACTGGTCAGGATGCATTGCTGCGCACAGCTGAGCCTGAGCCCTGCATTCTATATGTAGTACACTCCTAAACTCTGCACTCTGTTTTTTCTCTGTCTTATCTGCATAATATTTGGTAGTCATATCTCAAAAAATTCTAAGCAGTATCTTTTTTTAATCTTTATTTATGGACGAAATGTGAGGAATAATGTATATATCATACAATCATTCCATAAACACATAGCATATATCATTTGAGGAAAATATGCTTATAAAACAGTTTACCATTTGCCAATAAAAAAAAATATGTCCCCGGATTTCATTTTAAAAATCTGGTCACCATACTCTAAATATGTTTTCTAAAAATGTTCTTGAACATCTTGTTCAGGTCTATCTTTGCTTCTCTGTAATGGTTGCCCTCCATGCACAGTTGTCTTGTTTTGTATTGTGTTCTAAATTTGAAAAATATTTTTCAATAAAAATTGACCTGTACACAGAGTTTTAAAAATCTAGATGCTAACATTCTCAGTAATAGACTTCCCTGAGTCCAAAACATCCTTTGAAATTACTTTCTGCTCTTCTGCCATGTCAGTTATATCAAACTACTTTTTTTTCCTGAAAATGACTAACCCATGACAAAGGGACTTTACAATACCATTGAGGGGTTTGAAAGAATCAGCATATTCATAGTTTTTTATTGGCTATTGTCCACTGTCTATTGTCCGCCCTTGTTAGCCAGCTTAAATTGTAACTGCACTGAAAATAACCCTAGGTTCACATCTCGATGGCTGCGGTTGATGTGTTTTTCCAGCATGTTTTGTGTTTTTAAACCCGCATATTTGATGTGTTTTCATGCATTTTGTGTTTTTTTCTTCTCTTTAACAAACTATGAATAGCTGTCTGTTAAGGAGTGGACCGGGAAGTCGGTCGCAGCGCTCTTAACAACTGATGAGTCATCAGCTGTCAGTGGGGTTCTCCACTGACAACTCAATGTAAAAACAAGAATTGCCGGCAATAATAAAAAAAAAAATCGGTAAAAAAACTATGTGGGGTGCCCCCCCAATCTATATCGGGCTCTTCAGGTCAGGTATGGATTTTGAGGGGAACCCCACGCCAAAATATGTTAAATCAAAAGAGACCCCCACTGGGACTTTAACAAGGAAACCAACTCATCAAGAATAAAGTACAAAATAAAATTAAAACATTTATTGATTTGCTTAAAAAGAACACAAAAGACACGGGTTCAAAGGTGAGACATGAACAGGGATAATGGTGACTGGACAATTACAAATGGTTACATGCATAACATTCATATACGTATGGGTATGATGATGGATATACAAAAGAACAGACAAAATGCCCACTGTACTCTGCCATGAAGGGGCAGAAAACAACCCAAAATTTAAAAAATGGCGTGGGTTCCCCCCAAAATCCATACCAGACCCTTATCCGAGCATGCAGCCCAGCAGGTCAGGAAAGGGTGAGGACGAGCAAGTGCCCTCCCCTCCTAAACCATACTAGGCCCCTTGCCCTCAACATGAGGGGGTGCTTTGGGGCAGCGGGCCACCCCAAAGTACCTTGTCCCCATATTGATGAGGACAAGGGCTTCTTCCCCACAACCCTGGCCAGTGGTGTGGGGGTCTGTGGGCAGGGTCTTATCAGAATCTGGAAACTCCCTTTTAACAAGGGGGCCCCCAGATCCTGCTCTCCCCCTATGTGAATGAGTATGAAATAGATAGTACCTCTACCTATTCACCAAAAAAGTGTAAAAAGTGAGTAGAGACACAACACAAGTTTTTCACAAGGGGGGCGTGGCTACAGCCAAGATGGCCGGATGCACTTAGGAGCTCCGTCGGCCGCCACTAGAATCCGTCGTTAACCTGCATATTGATTGCAAATCCAGCTCTCTCAAAAGTCACCTCATCTGTCACTGAGTGCCCGGGCATAACCATGAGCAAAGGCGGCTCGATATCAGCCGCGGATCGGCTTAAAGAGTTCGCAAGACCGGACAAGCAAGATGGCGACCTCAGCCTGCCACACACGAGGAGCGGCGGATCATCCGCGTCGGAGACGCCAAAGCCTAAAAGCTCCACTGAGAAATCGGGCAAGCTGACTTTGGAGCAAGTCCATAAACAACTGCTCCACGCCATCGCAACAGGTAACACATCTCTTACGGGGAAGATGGATGAACTAAAGGTGGATATAGGCCTTCTCAGACATGACATGCAGAAAGTGAGGGAAAGAGTGACTGAGACTGAACGGAGGATTTCCTCCCTAGAGGATGACATTGCTCCTATCCCCCCTAGGCTGTCAGCTACTGAGAAACAGATTTCCTTCTGGAGCCAGAAGGCAGATGATCTCGAAAATCGGTTGCGTAGGAACAACCTGAGGATCATAGGTCTCCCAGAACGGGCCGAGGGCCAGAGCCCGGGGGACTTTGTTGAAAGTTGGCTACAATCCACTTTCCCAGATGCCGTCTTCTCCCGTGCCTTTGCAGTGGAGCGCGCCCATCGTGAATGCTAAATTGTAGGGACAGGGATTTGGTGCTGAGAAAGGCGAGGCAAAAGGGACAAATACAGTTTGAAAGCTCTGTGGTGTCTATCTTTCCTGACTTTTCAGTGGATTTGCAAAAACAAAGGGCTACCTTTACACACGTGAAACGCAAACTGAAGGAGGCTGGCTTTATATACTACATGGCATACCCGGCAAGGCTAAGAGTGGTAGACGGGGGTAGAGTCAACTTCTTTCATACACCAGAGGCTGCTCAGGACTTGCTGATGGCAAAGAACAAACCACCGTGATTTTCTTTGGAAATGTGTGGGGAGGTGTGAGAGACCTCCTTGCTCTATATTAACGAACTTTTGTATACCCGTTTAAGAATGTGCCCTGCAGGAGGAGTTGTTGCCTTCGGCAGAGATGGTTGGAGATCTACAAAATTGGTTTTTCCCCCTTTTTTTTTTTTTTTTTTGTGTGCGTATGTTAGTTTGCTCCGGGCACCATTATCCTTTTATATGTGACTAAATATACGCTGTGATCCTGCTATTAATAATAGTTATGGCTGATCCATGGGACGGAGGAAACCACAATGCGTATGAGGCATCCTTGGACTGTGCAAATTTTTTTTTCTTTTGCTGAGTAAATACCTGTGGGGTTTCCCTACAGTCAGTCTCTATGGAGGTGCACCCCAGCAGAGAAGATCCTTGATGCTTAATAATAGTTGGTGCTTCACTCCTAAATCCACCGGCTGGTGGACAAGGAATGTCATGAGTGACTTTGTGCACTTCGCGGGATAGAACGTAACGCTCCTCTGTTGGGGAGGACGGCTGCCTGTGAAGTGCCTTAATGCACAATACTAATTAGGAATATGGGCACTAAGTCATTCATTTATTTGTTTTCCCATTGCACACAACCCTGTGATTTGATGAGGGTATACGTGGGAGCTGGGTGGGCGGCGAAGCCCACGATTTGCCCACACATACTCGTCTGATGTGTGGGGGCAATGCCCCATTACTAATGTTTCCAAGCTCACTGTGTATGATGTATTTGATTAACATGTATGCTGTATATTGCTATCCATCATCCAGCGGATGGGGATTGGTAAACCACGTTGGTTTGCAGTTTTCTGTCTCACATTTAGGTAACGGCAATGAAATTTGGGAAATGTGGCGTAGGAATATATGGTTTGGGATATTGCAGAATTACTTTTGTCTAATGTATGACTGGACACTGTAAGGTAATGTCATGGAATGTGCGGGGGTTGGGGGCCCCTCTCAAAAGGCTACAAGTATTTACTGCAATTCAAAAGGTAAATGCACAAATCATATGTCTGCAAGAGACACATATGACCCTAGACATGGCCGATCGTCTCAAAAAACCCTGGGTACAGTGGTCGGGACACTCCTTCCACACCTCCTGCTCTAGAGGGATATCAGTGCTGATTCATAGAACGGTCACCTGGGAATGTATTAGGCTAAAAGCTGACCCACTGGGGAAATATGTATTTATTAGAGCTCAGATGTACGCCATGCCATTTGTTATTTTAGGTATCTATAATTCACCACCGGCTACGTTGGCTGTTGTAAAAGAGGCTATGGTGTTTGCAGCCTTGTATCCGGAGGCATTGGTCCTCTGCTTGGGGGACTTTAACCTGGTGGCTGACTCTGTTGCAGACAGATATGGGGAACCGGCTGGTACCCATCCTCTGGCTGTGACAGTGTTTGGGGCTCTTATCTCAGAGTTTGGATGGAAAGATTTATGGCGTGGGCTACATCCTGGGGATCGTGCTTTCTCCTGGTCCGCGCCGGGCAGGGGTGCGCTGTCCAGGATAGACCTAGCCTTGGGAAATAATAGATTGCTGCCCAAAGTTGCTGCGTTGGAGTATCTCCCTAGGGGGGTCTCAGACCATTCTCCACTTGTGGTACACATTGATGTGGGAATGGAGGGAACCCGTAGGCCTTGGAGAGTGCAGCCTTTCTGGCTCACCCAGATAGGAGATAATGATAGGATTCCTGATCAACTGGAGGTGTTTTTGGAGGCGCATGGGGAGGATAGGGGTCTTTTATTATGGGACACCCTCAAGGCTTTTTTGAGAGGTGCTTTGAAATCTATAATTTCGTACATTAAGAAAGCTTCTCGTAAGGAAGAGGAGGATTTGGCTTCTAAACTCCGTACAGCGGAGGAGACATACCTGTCCTCCCCTGGTGCCTCTAACAGAATACAGTGGGAGCTGGCCTCCAGGATATACTCTGATCACATGATTGCTAGTGCCAAGAGGAAATCCTTTTTTGCCCAGCAGAAGTTTTTTGAATATGGTAATCAGTTAAGCCATCTCTTGGCGCACATGGCTAGGCAGCAACAGGCAAGTGCGGTAGTGTCAAGGATAGTAAGGACGGATGGTACCGAGGCCACCGCCGCAGGGGATGTTCTCATCTGCTTCCATGATTTCTATGTCAAGATGTATGCCTCCACACTGACCCACACAGAGGTAGAAATTGAGGAATACTTGTCAGACTTGCAAATCCCTAGACTCTCACAGGAACAGGCTGTGGCACTAGATGCAGAGATTACAGAAGATGATGTTAGAGAGGCAGTGGCCTCGTTGGCCGCCGGGAAGGCTTCAGGCCCAGATGGCCTCCCATTGGAGGTGTACAGTATGTACATAGATACCCTGGCTCCGGTGCTGGTACAGGTGTATGCGACAGCTTTTCGGGAGGGGAAACTGCCGCCCTCGCTATACGAGGCAACGGTGGCGCTCATCCCGAAGCCTGACAAAGACTTAACTGACTGTTCCTCCTTTCGCCCCATCTCGTTGTTAAATATTGATTACAAAATATTCACCAAAATTCTTGCTAAGCGACTTAATGAAGCCATACTCACCATCATTCACCCGGATCAAACTGGTTTTATGCCAGGGAAGTCCACATCCATAAATATACGCAGAACCCAATTAATAGTTCAGCTCAAAGATTACTTACCGGACACGAGTGTTGTAGCGTCTTTGGACACAGCAAAGGCGTTCGACTCTGTCGAATGGCCTTTTCTGCAAGCTGCCCTTCGCTCCTTCGGTTTTGGAGAGAGATTCCGTTCATGGATCTCGATTCTATATGCACACCCTGTTTCACAACTATTAATTAATGGCCTATTGTCCAGATCTATCCCTCTGCACAGAGGAACTTGGCAGGGCTGCCCTCTGTCTCCGCTTTTATTTGCGGTAGCCATAGAGGCATTAGCCCTGAGGTTCCGGTAATCCTCACTTGTGCGGGGCATATCTTTGGGTAATAGGACTGATGTAATTGGACTCTATGCAGACGATCTCATCTTGTACTTACAGGATGCATCGCAGTCATTACCCGCTGCAATGCAAATTATTGACACCTTTGGAAGATACTCCGGTCTCAAAATTAATTGGTTGAAATCTGCATCGATGCCTTTATACCCAACAGCTTTTGAAGATAGCGGGGTGGTGTCTCCTCTCAGAACCGTGACTTATTTCAAGTACCTGGGAATTTATATCAAGCTGTCTGTCTCGGAAGTGTTGAAATTTAATATTGACCCCCTGATGACTTTGATCAAGAGTAAATTAACGACTTGGACTAGACTTCCATTATCAGTAGCAGGTCGGATTAATCTGGTGAAGATGGTCCTCCTGCCAAAATGTTTATATGTCACCTCTCATATGCCCATTTCTGTGTCTAAATCCTATTTTAAATTAATTGATGCTCAACTGGGTGCTTTTATCTGGGCACAATCCAGGAGAAAACTTAAATACTCTGTACTGCAGCGCCCCAAAACAGACGCAGGCATGGCTCTTCCAAATCTTTTTTATTATTATATAGCGGGGCAATTGCGGCATTTGTCTACCTGGCTGAGGCCGGTCACATCGGTGGAGGTGGAGTCTCACTTGGCCCACGTCCTTGGGGTGGACGACTTGTTGATAGTACTAGAAGCCCCTGGGATGTCTTTGGGCCAGGCACGGCTGCCCTTGGTAAATCTGGCAAGGGCAGTGTGGAGGGAATCCAAACGCATCACAAACTTCGGGGATGTTGAGGCATCACTTAGGCTGTGGCGTAACCCTATGTTTGGACACTTACTACGTTTGGAGGATAGTTCCTTCTGGGAACAGAGAGGGGTGAGTACCATAGCTGATATTTATGCAGACTCTATCCTTAGCTCATTTGAGGAACTGAGGGGGAACTTTGACCTCCAACGCACAAGCTTCTGTAGATACCTTTGCATGCCCAGTTTGCCCACAATGCTCCAAAATTTTCTAGGTACCCAGTAATAGGAATTTTGAGATCGCAAGGCCCTGGTGGTCTCATATCAGAGCTATACACACACCTATTGACATCCACGGTAGGCCGGGCTCCGCTTTCGGTACGCCTTCAGTGGCAACGAATAATTCCTGATCTCAGATGAGGAGTGGGATGAAGCCTGTTCATCTCATCTGCGGGTATCTCCTGCTGTCAACAATAGGCTGACATAGCTTTATATGACACATCAGACATACCTCACACCAGTGCGATTACATGCAATGCATCGCATTCCCACAGCTGAATGTATGAGATGCACTAATCCACATGCAGACTTTATACACTTGATATGGGAGTGCCCTGTATTGGCTCAATTTTGGAGGCAGGTGACGGACGTACTTTCCTCGGTGTTGTCTGTCCCAGTCCCCTGTGAACCCAGGGTGTGTCTGTTGGGTATTCTGGATGAGGAATATTGGCAGCGATACCGTAGAATTTTGCTAAATGAAACTCTCTTTATGGCCAGGAAAACAATGGCTTTGATTTGGATCAAACCAAGGCCCCCATCTATCCACAGATGGATTCAGTTGGTGAATCAGATTCTACCGTTTGAACAATTAATGTATGAAAACTGAGGGTGCCCGCACAAATTCAATAAAATTTGGGAGGCGTGGAAGGCCTCTGAACTTACCGTGAGTGGTATACGAGACTGAGGAATATTCACCATAATTTAGGTATACAGGCGGGTAACTGTAGGGTGGAATCATATACTGGATATGAATGGTCTGATGCTGCCTATGCTAGACACAGATATGTAAAAGTGATTTCCTGCATTGTCTCAGTGCGATGTCCCTACATGTATGAGAAAAGTAAGTCTTGTTATTGTCACTTTTTTTTTTTTTCAAATTTTCAAGGGAGGCCAGTTGCTCAAGACTCGCAATTATTTCAAACTGACAGATCGTAATGGTTATATCCCATTGGATGCCTGTCACCATCGCACTTGGTTGTGCAATATCCCAAAAGGACAATTCGTAAGACTCAAAAGGAATTGTTCTCTTGAAACTGATTTTTTGGCTCAATCTGTGGCTAAAGGCTATGACAAATACATTTTGGAAAAGGAATTAAATAAAGTTCAGGATCTGGATAGATCCTGTTTAATTTCTGGTAATAGAAGAGATACCGATCCCAACAGTTTAAAATGATTTTAGACTACAACGTTCAGCACAAGAAAGTTGCGCGTATTATAGCTAAACATTGGGGTATTTTACTCAAGGATAGGGTTTTAGGGCCGGTTTTGCCCAATTGCCCTGGTTTAATTTATAAAAGAGCCCCCCAACCATAGGGACATTTTAGCTCCTGGTGTAGTTGACCCTCCCACTAACAGAGAAAATACGATTTTCTCCTTCTTCTCTGGGTTCTATTCTTGTAGCCGTTGTAAGGCATGTAGACACTGTAAAGGTAACAAAAAAACATAGGCGTGCACACATAGGGTGGCAGGTGTGCCTGGGCACACCCTAATCACCCTGTACTGTGCAGATTCCCCCTGCTACCTGGCTGCAGAGAAAGGGATGGGGGAATCTCTGTCCTCAGCCTCTTTCTCTGTCTCAAAAGTGAGTCATCAGGGGTCTGTTTAGACCCCTGATATTTCACCACAGCCCCCAGCAGGGCTCCTAAATGAATTGAAAAAAAATAATAAAATATAATATTGTAAAAAAAAATAAAAAAACAAAAATTGTTAAAAAAATAAAAATAAACTACTGACGCGATCTCTGCCCTACTGACACCGTCCTCTACCCTTCTGACATATATACACACACACACACACTCATGTTTGTTTGCACTTTTGTGGTGCACACCCTAATGCAATAGGCTGCGCACACCTATGCAAAAAACGTAAAGAATTTACCGCTTTGGTTGAGTAATATACATGTTGGAATGTGGGTGTGGCCTCCAACACGTAGGGAGGACCTCCAGAGCATTGGCAGTTAGAATTGGGGAACATGTTTCGAATACTAAAAAGGGCGAAAAAACCCATAGTGTTTCCCGTCATTTAAGGGACCATCACAATCGGGACCCTAGTCAATTAAAGTTCTGGGGGATCGAGAAGGTCCCCAGACACTGCAGAGGAGGTAACTACATTAGGAGGTTAAGCCAGAGGGAATCTTTTTGGATTTATGACACACAAGTGATGAGGCAGTTGGGGTTGAATATTGAGTTTGACCTCAACTGCTTTATCTCTGATAGATGAAGGTATATCAGGGTCCCTGTAGGATAATTTTATATGATGGTTATTAAATTTGTTTAAAGTTCATGCAAGGGCTGTGCATTTTTATTGTAGATTGTATTAATCATTGTATCATTATATTTGTGATCTCTTATTCGTGGGCAGCGGGTGATGTCATATGTAAGGTTAATTAAATATATTATTCATATTGGGTTTTAAGCCATAGTGGCTATGTAACAGCACTGCTCCGGTTAATTGCTAAGGGGAACACAGACCACATAGTGATTGGTGTCAATCTTAGCCTTGACTGATCGCTCTGGCATCTAATAGCATGACATAATTGGAGATATTGGTAGTAGGAATTCCCAAGTAGTTGGAACTCCTCCACCAATTGAGTATAAGACTTTAAGCCTCAATCGCCAAACAGCTGATACAGATATTTGACACCTGCCGCCTCCCATTTCGTATGACCGTTGAGTTTGGCTATCTCCTGATAGGATCTGTTGACATTATCCCATAATTTTTTAATTAGGCCCACTGTGGGGCAGTGAGACGGGACATCCAGAAAACCCATTTCCATGTGGGACAGGGCTGTATATGTTGAAATTGGGTTAATTAGTAAGCCTCTGGAATGATCCGGTGTAGTAGAAGAATCCCAACCTGTAAAGTGCTGTATTTGTGCAGCGAAAAAATAGGTCTGGGCATGGGGGACAGCCAGTCCCCCCTGATCCTTGGGGTATTGTAGGGTAGCTAGTTTTATTCGTGCAATGCCTTTTTTCCAAATGAGGGTTCTAAATTGTGATTCTATGCAATGGAACCAGTATGGGGGAATCCATATTGGGGAATTATGAAGTACATATAATAGTTGGGGAACCCAAATCATCTTAATCAGGTTAGCTCGGCCTGTAACCGTCAATGGCAATTTACACCATGCCTCACTCTTCTGCTTGAATTTCTGTAATAGTGGTTTCAAGTTAAGGGTTGTATAGGCAGTGGGGTCCTTCGTCACTATTATCCCCAGGTATTTAAATTACGTGACTTTTTGTATCCGAGAGGCACAGTCAGGTAGGGCAGCCGATATATCATCCAATGGCAACAAGACTGACTTATGCCAATTAATAGTGCAGCCATTGAAACTCCCGATTTGCTCTATAAGCTGCATCACCGTAGTCAAGGAGCCCGTTGTGTCCCCAAGGTACAACAGGGTGCCCTCAGCGTATAGTGAAATCTTACTTTCCGCTGTCCCCTCCTAAATCCTACTATGTCTGGTGACTCTCTGATTCTTGCTGCCAGGGTGTCAGGACCTGTGTCCTTGCTTGGGTCACCTGCTGGTGGCAGTGTTTGGAAAACCAAATGGTGTAGTTCTGGTGGCCACCAGCAGGTGTCTCGCAGGAGATTGAGCATACAGGTCATTAAGCTGCACCTGATGGGTCTGCTGGGTCTATATAAGACTGCCTTGCTCCCTGTCCCAATGCTTCGGTATTTTCCCTGCAAGCCGTGTCCATGCCTGAACCTGACCTGCTCTGATCCCCCATCTGTAATCCAGACCCAGAGACCTGATTCCTGAACCTGCTTCCTGCTCCCTTGCTCTCCTTCTGCTCCCAGTGCCTGGCTCCCTGTTCCCCTTATCTGGTATCCCCATTTGCTTATTCTATATGTGTGTGTTTTCTTCACTTATATTGAGTTAGTCAGATAGTTAGGTGTTTATTTTGGGTTTATGGTGTGTTTTCATATTTTACTTGCTCATTTATGTTTGCTGGTGTTTGGTGTTGGAAGTGTGTTATTTGTCTAATAAATTTATACATATTTACACTTTACATCTGGTCCATATTTCTTTAAGTGCAGCCAACTGATCTGACCATCCCTGCTGGATACCTGCATATGGTATCCCTGACACAGGGGTTCTAGCGCCAGGGCAAAAAGCAGGGGCAACAAAGGACAGCCCTGCCTAGTGCCCCGGAACAGTGGGAAGGACTCTGATAATGCATCATTGATTTTAAATCGCGCAGTAGGGGTAGTGTACAGTAATTTTAGCCAAGAGATAAATCTTTCACTCAGCCCAAATCTACCCAGGACCGCCCATAAATATCCCCACTCAACGCTATCAAAGGCCTTGGCAGCGTCAAGTGAGAGAATCGCCCTGCCACCCGGATTATCCACCAGGATCAGCCACCAGGATCTGGGTGTTCAAAAAGAGCCTTCTAATGTTCAGAGCTGTAGATCTGACTGGGATAAACCCAGACTGGTCAGAATGTACCAGTCCAGAGATAACCTTCGCCAGCCTTGTCATCAGGACTCGGGCCAAGATCTTAACATCTGCATTGAGTAGTGAGATAGGCCTATACAAGTCCGGCTGTAGAGGGTCCTTGCCCAGCTTGGGGAGTACCTCCACCACTGCCTCGCCCATAGACCTCGGTAGATGTCCCGTTTTCATAGCTTTGTTAAGTGTTTCTAGCAAATATGGAAGAAGAACATCTCCATATTTTTTATAAGTCTCGATGGGTAGCCTGTCGGCGCCCAGGGATTTACTATTGGCCATTTGTGATACTGCCATAGATAATTCATCTAACTTAAGTGGGGCGTTTAACATAAGGGCATCCCGGCAGGAGCCCCGCGGCAAGGGGCACTGATCCAAAAACTGGGCCAGTGCCTCCCTTGTAGGTTGTACCTTAGATGTGTAGACATCCTTAAAGAAGTCCTTAAATACAGTAGCTATCTGATTGTGCTCCCTAACTGTACCCCCCTCAGTGTTTTGTATGGCATCAATATGCGTTTTGCCTTGCTGGGCTCTGGCTATCACTGCAAGTGGCAAGTGTTTTCCCCCTCATTGAAACATTTTTTGTTGTATAAAAAATCTTTTGTTTTCAGCCGCATTAACCACTTGCCGACCGCCCGCCACAGCGTGACGACGGCAGGGTGGCTCGTTATTGCGAAACGCCGCCACAGGTGACCGCTCACTGTGTCCAGGGGGGCGGGAAGTGGGTAGGGCAGACTAGATCGCCGTCGGCTACAAGCGATGGCCCCCCCGCAGTGATAGAACGGAGGTCCGTGTAAGTAAACACGGATCTCCGTTCTCATAGAGGGAGAAGGGCTGAGATCACAGGCTTCCTCTATATGGAAGCCGTGATCACTCCCACCAGCCAGACCAGCCCACATACAGTTAGAACAAGCCCAGGGAACACAGTTAACCCTTAGAGTGCCCCTCCAGGTTAACCCCTTCACTGCCAATGGCATTTACACAGTAATCAGTGCATTTTTATAGCACTGATTGCTGTATAAATGCCAATGGTCCCAAAAAAGTGTCAAAATGGTCCGTCATGTCTGCTGCAATATCGCAGTACCGCTAAAAATCGCAGATCACCCCCATTACTAGTAAAAAATAAAAAAAAGATAAAAACCCCAGAAATTAACTATCATCCGTAAACGCGGCAACTTTTGCTCAAACCAATCCATAAACGCCGATTGCGATTTTTTTTTTTTTACCATAAATATGAGGAAGGATATAAATCAGCAAAAACCGATGGGAGAAAAAATGTTTTTTTATATAAATATTTTTTATTTGTATTTTAGCAAAAAGTAAGAAATTTGGGTTTTTTGCAAAATTGTCGATCTTTTGTTTATAGCGGCGATCAGAAATGACGCAGAGGTGATCAAATACCATCAAAAGAAAGCTCTATTTGTGGGGAAAAAAGGACGCAAATTTTGTTTGGGTACAACGTCGCACGACCGTGCAATTGTCAGTTAAAACGACGCAGTGCCGAATCGCAAAAAGTGCTCTGGTCCTAAAGTGGAAAATCCTTCCAGGGCTGAAGTGGTTAATAGTGACTTGCTGATATAATTTCTGGGCCTCCAACCATCTATGTTCTAAAAATCGCAGATCACCGCCATTACTTGTAAAGAAAAAAAAAAATAATAAAAACCCCAGAAATGAATTCTCATCATTTGTAAACGCGGCAACTTTTACGCAAACCAATCAATAAACGCCAATTGCAATTTTTTTTGTGAGGAAGAATATAAATCCGCCAAAACCGATGAAAAAAAATGTTTTTTTATATTTTTTTTTTGGATTTGTATTTTAGCAAAAAGTAAGACATTTGGTTTTTTTTTGCAAAATTGTCTCTCTTCTTTTGTTTATAGCAGTGATCAGAAATGATGCAAAGGGGATCAAATACCACCAAAAGAAATCTCTATTTGTGGGAAATAAAGGACACAAATTTTGTTTGGGTACGTCGCACGACCACACAATTATCAGTTAAATTATCAGTGCTGAATCACAAAAAGTGCTCTGGTCCTAAAGTGTGAAATCCTTCTGGGGCTGAAGTGGTTAAAGCGAAGTTCCACTCATTTTTTGGTTTATTAAAAGTCAGCAGCTACAAAAAGTGTAGCTGCTGACTTTTAATAAACAGTAACTTACCTGTCTCCCGGTCCAGCGATGGCTGCGCCCGAAGCCTCGCTCGTCTCCCCCCTCCTCCCGACGGCCCTGCCATTCCTAGTGTGGGCACCCGGCATCACGGCCGGGCACGCTAGAGTTGCCACCTCATTCCTTTAAACCCGAACACATATGAATTACACAGGTTCTGAGGCTAATTTAACCACTTGCCGACCGTCAACCGCAGGCTTGATATCGCAAATCGCCGTCATACGACGGCGGCTGCGAGATCGTGCACTGTGAGAGCGCCACCAGAGGCACGCCCGCGCGCTCACTGTGTTCGGGGGGGCCAGGGAGCGAGTGTGGCGGACTCGATCACCGCCGGCTACCAGCGATGCCCCCCCGTACTGAAAGAACGGAGGTCCGTGTAAGTAAACAAGGACCTCCGTTCTGTGAGAGGGGGAAGGGCTGTGATCACAGCCTTTCTCTACATGGAAGCTGTGATCACTTCCCTTCCCCTGCTAGGGCAGCCCACACACAGTTAGAACACGCCCAGGGAACACAGTTAACCCTTAGAGCGCCCCCTGCAGGTTAACCCCTTCACTGCCAATGGCATTTACACAGTAATCAGTGCATTTTTATAGCACTGATCGCTGTATAAATGCCAATGGTCCCAAAAAAGAGTCAAAATGGTCCGACATGTCTGCCCCAATATCGCAGTACCGCTAAAAATCGCAGATCGCCGCCATTACTAGTAAGAAATAAAAAAAAAAAATAAAAACCCCAGAAATTAATTCTCATCATCCGTAAACGCGGCCACTTTTGCGCAAACCAATCAATAAACGCCAATTGTGATTTTTTTTTAATCACAAATATGAGGAAGAATATAAATCGGCTAAAACTGATAAAAAAATTTTTTTTTTGTATTTTAGCAAAAAGTAAGAAATTTGGGTTTTTTTTGCAAAATTGTTGCTCTTCTTTTGTTTATAGCGGCGATCAGAAATGATGCAGCGATGATCAAATACCACCAAAAGAAAGCTCTATTTGTGGGGAAAAAAAGGACACAAATTTCATTTGGGTATGTCGCACGACCGCGCAATTGTCAGTTAAAGTGTCGCAGTGCCGAATCGCAAGTGCTCTGGTCCTAAAGTGTGAAATCCTTCCGGGGCTGAAGTGGTTAATGCAGATGAGGCACCAAGTGAGGTTAATTACCACCTTAATCAGCCACAGAACCTGTGTAATTAATGTGTGTGGTTTTAAAGGGATGAGGTGGCAACCCTAGGGCACGCACTGCGCATATGCGCGAGTCACGCTGCACATTCCTAGTGGCCAGGCAATCTTCTGGGACCTGTGATGTGTCCCAGAAAATTGCCAGAAGGGAGGGGCCGCCTAGGCGGCCCAGAGGTGGAAGAGGGACATGAAGTCCTTCTGAAAACTGGGGACACCCCCCCAAAAAAATATGATATGCCAAATGTGGCATGTAAGCGGACGAGGAGTGCTTAAAGCAGAAGTTCCATTTTTGGGTGCAACTCCGCTTTAAGTTGTGTTGTAAGTCACCCAAAGTCGACTTGAAGTCACGTTCAATAAGACAGCTGAACACTGCAATAGAAAGGGGTTTCCATGCTAAACCTGTGTACAGCACCAGACCTGGTCTTCACAGGCTTTATGAGGAAGATCCATGAAGACAAGTCCTTCATTCTACAGAACGGTATTAGAGGGCAGCATGGTTGGAACCTCCATGAGCTCAGCCAGGACACCACAGTGACTACAAGCACTCCTCCTCATGACTTTCTCCCTCATACGTCATATGCTGTGCAAAGGACGAGGCGGGGCCAGTTTGTGTTCCCGCCATCAGACTCCGGAGTTTGTCTCTCCGTACAGTGAGCGGACACAACGCCACCGAGAGCCACAGGATTTCCCAATGCTGAGGTGACAGCACCGGTCACCGCGCACTGACTGCTGGGATTTGGCGCCATTCATTGATACAGAGACGCGTTCTCCGGCCGGACGGATTGCAACACCGGTGCCATGTCACAGACAGAACTTGTGGAGGAGATGAGGAGCTGGAGCCAGGAGACCTGCCGGAGAGAATTACACACAGCTCTCCCCAAACTTCGTATATCCTGTTTTATAAAGCATTATGTAGAAGAAGCCATGTAATCACCCTGTGACCTCAGTGAGTGAAAGGGAAATGTGGGCAGTGTGTAACAAGCAGACGAGGGGCCCATTCATGTGTTGGGCAGAGCAGCCCATGGTGTAGATGAGACATTCGTGCCCTCTGTGTTCAGGTCAAATGGCTGTGCTGAGAAAAGTAGGACAAGCTGCATTTTTGCACATCTTGTTGCAAATCACTTCACTGCATCACAATGTATGGCAGTGCCTGCAGATGAATGAAGTATCAGTTTGTGATGTTTCTATAAGGTTACTAAAGAACACTGCTTGAAGTGTAACTAAGGGTGGGCTCGGGCATGTTTGCAACCGCACGTGCCCGAGCCCTCCAGGAAGCACACGTTGCGCTAATCACAGGCGTGCAGCCTTTCCCGATTTGCGGCTGCTGATGTCTCACTGCCTGTAATTAGCGTGGCGCAGTGCGGTTGCGAACACATCCGATCGCATCCTTAGTTGTAACATGTGCATACACACAGTTTACCCCAATGCATATCTCTGGTACTTGGGATGTTAATGCCCAACTACAGGAATAAAGATCCCAGTGGGGCTGTTCCTGCACTGCAAAGGTTAAATAAAGCAGTAGTAAACAATGGCTTTAAAAAAAAAAACCTGCAAGACAATGGCATAATGTGCCAGTATGCATCACATTACTAGCACATTATGAAATGCTTACCTTAGAAAGAAGCCCTCCATAAGTGCACTGACAGGGCTTCCATTTTCACCTAGTCTTCCATCCAGGTTTGCGTGCTCCTGCCGTCTGACTGGCCAAGCAGTGATGATGGCACAGGTATGCCATCTCTTCAGAGCGTATGTGCCTGTGACATCACCGACTGCATGCAGGGTGAGAAACACTTTTACTTACCTGGTCCTCTGCTCCCTCAGTAGATGGTGCTCCCCCACGCTATGGTGGTGGACTGTCCCTTGGCATCAGCACTTCTAAAGCAGGAATATGAACCCTGTTTTTGCCTCAATGATGTCAGGAGTCTAGAGCATGGGGGGAAAGAGGCAACAGGGACCAGTCTAGCTTCAGAAAGGATCAGGTAAGTAAGGCCCCTTTCACACGGGTATTTCATTCAGGTCCGCCTGTCCATTTTTCAGGCGGACCTGAACGGACGCCCCATTCTCTAGGGAGTGACGGATGTCAGTGGTGACATGTCCGCTGACATCCGCCGCTCTCCAATCCGTGGTCTGTAAAGTCTGACAGATGGAAACCCTATTTTTCTATCCGTCCGGGGATCGGATCGGATGTGAATGGACAGACGGTCTGTTGTCCAATTTCCCATAGAGGAGAGCTGTGCTCTGACAGATCCATCGCCACACAGTGAGCGGAGACGGATCTGTCATCCGCCGGATCAGTGGAGCGATACCTGCTGAGCAAAAACAGACCCGCACATGGACACGCCAAGTGAAAGAGGCCTTAATCTCTTTTTTTTTTTTTTTTCTTTCCCCTAGCCCAAAACAAGCAATGAACCCTTTCAGTGCAGGCATAGCCTCACTGCAAGGGATGATTTTTAGTTGCCCAGAGTTGGACTTTACATTTTTGTCGTCAAGAGCTCCATGTGTTGCTGCTGAGATGGTGTGTCCCAGCTGTGCATAAACATACCTTCTACTGGGCAATATGTCACTGCAGGACAAACCTAGTGGCTTATAGGCTGGCAGGAAGAAGCACTGTGACCAGTTGAGAAAACACTATCTTACGTATATGGTGGATGTCAGCCACAGTGCTGTTATCTCTTTAATGCTGATCCTCTTTATCTAGTTTACAAAATATTAAACCCTCCCTCTCTTTTCACACAATTGGAGACATTTTTTCTAAATCCTTTTTTAAATGAAGAAGCCAGTGCCTCCATTTTCTCACCTGGGCAAGAATGCTGTTGCCCAGGTGCCCACAGCCTCCTAGGATACCCACATCACACATCCCAGGAGGCCAGTGTAGAACAGATGCACAGGGTGCATCAACAGGGGGTCAGGTGCAAGAACCTGGAAGAGACAGCCAGCCCCCCATGACAAAGAAGAAGAAGATGGCAGCAAGGAATAGGGAGAGCAGTGCAGCAAACGAGAACAACGCTAGACCATCTGAGCTTGTATATATGTTTATGCAGCATAGAAAGAAGAGGAGGTTAACTTTATCTATCTGGGGGGTTTGGTGAAGTTCTTCTTTACCCCTTGTCCATCAAGGTATGTTTATCAATGTAGCATGATAGCAATGAAGTTAAAAAAAAAAAAAATTGAAATTATTAAAAAATGTAAAAGTTCCTCTGTTGGCTTGCGCACACATCCGAATGTAAATGTGCATGTAGGGTGTGTATGTAAACATTGATTGCATCACGCATATGAAGTATTGGTTCAACGTCTGAGTAAGAGTGATAATTCTAGATCCACAATTCATGGTTCACTTTAACTTAATAACCCAGAAGTCTAAAATAGCACTATAAAATCAAAAAGTCCAATGACCCCAGAGTAAATGGTCCCAGCAGCGCTCATAAATGTCTTATGATAAATCACAGTCCTATAGATTATAGACAGTTCTCTCAATGTCATAAAATTCATCCAATAAGTGTCTCTATGCTGGGGAACAGGATCACTTCAAGGACTTAATCCTTCACCACACCCCGTGAAATAAACAGGGAGGTAAATCCCCCCAATGTGGAAAAACTCACCGGAGGTAAGTCAGATCAGCGCCTTAGGTGAATACACTGCAATCGGGTCCACTTCGGTTTCAGATCGTCTTTAGGTGTATGGGAACCAACCGATAATTACCGTGCGGGATTACCTTAGAAAGACAGCGCTCACATAGTGCATGATCCATAAAATTTATTGTGTAAAGCTTTGGGTAAAATCCACCCGCCCCAACAGATGTACACTTACAAAATATTATAAAAAAGACAGCAATGCAACATAATCCACTGTGTGTTGACACGCTAGCTCACCGCTCTCCTGTTTTATTATTGCCACGATCTGACGACATGATGGCGGCAGTCAAAAAGACACCCAGGAGCCAAAAAGGAATAGCAGCACAGCTCGCAGGAAGCAGGCGTTCCAAAGCTCGCGAGAGCGTCCCGACGTACTCACGCAAGGACCGTCACGTACAAGTCTCTCTGCTACAAGTGATATCAGAGCGCGGGAATGTTTGTGTCCTGTTTGGAGAGCGGTGAGCTAGCGTGTCAACACAGCATTTCATAAAAAACAGCATAAAAAAACATCATACCACACTTGGGTTAGGCAGCAATACAATGATCCGAAACACACCAGCAAGTATAAGTCTGAATGGCTCAAAAACACAAAATTAAAGTTTTGGAGTGGCCTAGAGATGCTATGGCATGACCTTAACCACTTCAGATCCGCGCTATTGCCAAAATACGGCTCCAGCGCGGATCTGAAATGCCGGGAGGACGTCCATGGACGTCCTCCACGGCGCATGCCCAAGCGCGCCCCCTGGCGGCAGCGGCGTACGCCGCGGGTCGGGTGGACTCGATGTCCGCCCGAGACCCGCCGATCACTTTTAGGAGCCTCAGAACGGGGAACCGCCGTTGTAAACACGGCGGTTCCCCGTTCTGTGACAGGGGACAAGCAGATCTACTGATCCCTGTCACTGGGATCAGTTAGATCTGTTATGTCCCGACCAGTCCCGCCCCCCCCACAGTTAGAACACACCCAGGGAACATATTTAACCCCTTCACTGCCCCCTGCAGGTTAACCCCTTCACTGCCAATGACATTTATACAGTAATCAGTGGACATTTACATTTCTGATCGCTGTATAAATGTCATTGGTCCCAAAAATGTGTCAAAAA
>BLSH010179953.1:305031-329987 GCA_018402905.1 Glandirana rugosa
TGTGTCCCTAAAATTACGGTCCTGTGTCCCTAAAATTACAGTCCTGTGTCCCTAAAATTACCATTAAAATCCCTGTGTCCTGGCATTAAAATCCCTGTGTCCTGGCATTAAAATCCCTGTGTCCTGGCATTAAAATCCCTGTGTCCTGGCATTAAGATCCCTGTGTCCTGGCATTAAAATCCCTGTGTCCTGGCATTAAAATCCCTGTGTTCTGGCTCCGTCCCTGTGTTCTGGCTGCTGCATTTCACACCCTAGGCTTATACGCGGGTCAATACGTTTTCCCATATTTTTTGGGCAAAAGTAGGGGGGTCGACTTATACACGGGTCGACTTTTATACACGAGTATATACGGTATATAAAAATGAAATAACATATACAGTGTGCAATCTTTCCTTAATTAATCCCACTCCATGTTTCAGGGTTCAGATAGCTGGGAGGAGATGATTCGTAAGTTGACTAAAACTACTCACTACTCTCAATCTATACACTTTATCTTAAATACGTTGTCTTATAAAGTTGTCTTCTGTTCCAGGACTATTTAAGATTGTTACAGAAGTACTTCTACCACACATCAGCCTGGAGGAGGTGGAACAAGGTGTATTTTCACAACTGCTGCCAAAGGTATTGTCACTTTTTGCAAAGCACACCAGTTTGTTTTAGACCGTGTGTGGAATGGTTTGAAACCACATTTTTTGCTGTTTCTTTCGTCATTGCATAGATTCCACCTCCATTCCTTTGTGGTCATTAAGTCAGAAGGTAAGCAACATCTCAACATTCGATAGGGACACAGACAGTAATGATTTTAAAGTTGGAGAAGGAATGATTCATTGCTGTCTGTGTCCCTGTTGAGGAGATCTAACTTCCTGTTTAGTCATCTGGATAGGAAGCAGATTAAAGTGTCTCCAATGGGAACATGATCAGCAATAAAAACCTAATAGGGGCCATAGATCTTCTCCACTATTAACCAAATGTTGGCTGGAGTTTGGCTTCAAAATTCACTGAGTCTATAATATTGAATACAGACTACACAAAACTGCCATGATGTAAACCCTTGGTTCCCAACATGCAGCCTATTGTGTCTTGGAATCGATCTGCTAAATTGAGTACAAGAAACGTCTAAAATGTTGGGTCCCAGGGAGTTCACAGTTTGTGTTGTGCCTGCTTTCCTGCAATGCACCAGCGCTTTGCATCATCCGTCAAATACCCTTCCATTACAGCCCTGGTCACATGGCCTATCAGGATGTCATGTGACACTGGGACTGACAGTTGACATTGGAAGCCCTGCAGAGGTTGTCATTCTGGGCCTGTAATGTAAAAGAAAAGGAAGTGCTGAGGAGAAGAACATTTAGATAAAGGAAAGGAAACCTTTAGAAGCTAATGTGAGTTAATTTGCGACTTCTATTAAATGAATGATTATAAATGTATTTGCTGTCTGCATAAGGCACTATTCACACTTTTTAGCTGTGTTACTATGCATTAACGAACAAACGTTTATACGATGTTTGTTAGCGGAAGTAAATGCTTTAAAAAAAAAGAAAAAAAATTCCCCCTTCCCTGCAAAGTAAAGACATAATGTTCTAGTATGCATCACATACTAGCACATTATGTGACACCTGCAAACCAAGCCCACGCCGTCCCCACTGCAGGCCGTATCCATCTTCCCCAGGTCTCCCTTCTGGGGCCGTGGGAACTGCCAGTCACAACACTTGCTCCTGAAGAAACGGCACGGGCGGCCATTCCTTCAGAGTGCATGTGACCTCATCGGTGCGGTATACAGTAAATATTTCCTAAACGGTGCATGTTTAGGAGATCTTTACAGTACCTATAGGTGAGCCTTATTCTAGGCTTAAACAAGTATTAGGCGCAAAATCCAAGGTCCTGGGAACCCCACAAGCTAATAAATTTGCATAATGCGAAAACAAGGGACTAAACGTCCATAATGTCCATGAATGACAGTCATAAAATTGTCCTAAACACAAAGGGCTGCCACCATATAGGAACAGAAGCCAAGCTCCAGATGAGGGATGAAAGAAACAAGGAGAAAGGCCCTCTAAGTGCAGGATTAAATACTGTTTTTAATGGTACATGCATGAGATCTGTCTTGCTTGAAGGAGTGCGGCTACCACAACACTCATAGCACGCATGCTTACGAAACGCATCGCATTCCGGTGATGACATCTGTCCACGCCGCCCTATCTCTGCATGCCAAGCCTCATTCTGGCGCTACTGCTCATACAGCCTCATTTCCATCATTACAGCGAGCAGCTAGGACTGCAATGCAGCTTACTGGATGGTACAGAGGACATGGACTATTCCATCACCGATTACACCCCCTGGAGATTTCACAAGTGCAGATGTGCCTATTATATACTACATATATGTGAGTTGCCATTTGGCATACACCATTAAAAGATGTTTTTAACCACTTCAGCCTTGGAAGGATTTACCCCCTTCCTGACCAGAGTACTTTTTGCGATTCGGCACTGCGTCGCTTTAACTGACAATTGCGCGGTCGTGCAGCGTTGTACTCAAATTAAATTGACGTCTTTTTTATTTTTTGCGCTATAAACAAAAAAAGAGTAACAATTTAAAAAAAACAAACATTTTTTTTACTTTTTGCTATAATCCATGTCCAAAAAAATAAATAAAAACTAATTTATTCATCAGTTTTGGCTGATCTATATTCTTCATATTTTTGATAGCTAAAATCGCAAGAAGCGTTTGATTGGTTTGTGCAAAAGTTGCCGCATTTACTAACCATGGGAATTAATTTATGGAGTTTTTTACATTTTTTTTTTCTTTTTACTGGTAATGGCGGCGATCTGCAATATTTTTTTATTTTTTTTTTTTTTTTATCGGGCCTGCGATATTGCGATGGACAGATCGGACATTTTTGACACTTTTTTTTTTTTTTGGGACCATTGACATTTTATACAGCGATCAGATCTAAAAATAGCCACTGGTTACTGTATATATGTCACTGGCAGGGGGCAATCAAGGGGTTAAGTGTGTTCCCTCACTGTGTTCTGACTGTGTGGGGGCTGGGCTGGCAGCGGCATGACAGATCGAACTGATCCCGATGACAGGGATCAGTAGATCACGGTCATTCCCACTGACAGAACGGGGAACTGCCGTGTTTTCGCAGGCAGTTCCCCATTTTTCCTCTGTAGAAGGCGATTGTGGGTCGCCGGTGGACATTGAGTCTGCCCGACCCACGGCCACGCACGTAGAGTGTGGCGAGCACCAGAGCGTGCCCACAACTGCGCGGATTGCCCGTTTATGATCTGCGCAGCGGAGCCAACTTGCCGCAGTAAATGTACATAAGGCGGTCGGCAAGTGGTTAATCCTGCACTTGGAGGCGCCTCTCTCCTTGTTTCTTTTATTCTAGGCTTGACTATAGGTACAAATACTGCATGGAGGTTTACAACCTATTTAAGACCCCTTCCCCACTGAGGAACTTTACAGGCGTTTTTGAGCTAAAAATAGTGCCTGTAAAGCTCCTCTAAACTGCCTCTTAATGCTCTCCAGTGTGAAAGCCAGAGTGCTTTCACACTGGGGTGGTGCGCTTGCAGGATGGGAAAAAAAGTCCTGCAAGCAGCATCTTTTGTATACACCACTCCTCCACAGCCCATGGCCATTGAAATGAATGGGCAGCGTTTCCGAAGCAGCTGAACACTGCATCGGAAGCACCGCGCGCCAGTGCTTTTAACCTCTTGGTTAAAAGTACCCTGCTGCCGCCCGAATAGCGGCGCCAAAGTGTTGCTATAACAGCGGTATAGCGTCACTGAACTAGCTGCACTTTACTTCTAACGCTCGGGCGGCTCCTGTGTGAAAGGGGTCTAAGGCAGCTGAAAACAGACACACATCATATTTTCCAATAATCAAAATTGCTTTACTGCCATTTCTGACAGCTTTGAGGACATCAGATAACTGTTTCATAGCTACACTTGTATATGAAAAATGTTGTGCACACCACCATCTGAAACTATTGTATTTAAACATAAAGTAACGTGATATGATTTCATAACACTTTTCTGTTTGACAACTAGGGCAGAGCTGATCCAGCCAGCAATAGGTCACTATTCGAACTGATCTATTGCTGCATAGCTGTATAAGAGGGAGAAGCTAGATCAGGGCACCACTGACCTAATCTACACCCTCCTTCACCCATGAAAAAAATGTATTCTATAAAGGAAAATTATGGTTGAATATATTAAAAACAGAATTGGAGAGGCACATCATCAATCTTTGAAAAGGTTCAGGGTCCAAAAAACATTGGGTACCATAAAGAGAAACAATCATATGTAAATGAGAAAAAACACAGTAAGAAAACATTACACTATATGTGTATTCGACAGTTCAGCTATAAATGAAAATTAATGAAATTTTAATTTAAAAAATGTTACTTTCTGCTATAAAACCTATCCAATAAACAATTTAAAAAAATCAAATTTCACAGATTTTGCCATGAATGTATTCTGCTACATGTTTATGATAAAACATTCCAATAAGTATTTGCTTTGTTTGTATGAACATTAAAGCACCTACAAACTATTATTCTATATACACTGGAATTTGTTTTTTACATATTTTTTTATACTACTAATGGTGACGATAAGCGACTTATAACAGGACTGCAATACAGTGGCAGTCACTCTGACACTAACTGATGCTGGGGGTAACTGACTAACTGTGACTGATATCACCAGTGGCATTAATACAGTGATCAATGATAATACTATACTCTGTCACTATACTAATGACACTGGCTGGGAAGGGGTTAACTATGGGCCTAACTACATGCAAAGTGTGATGCTTTCACTAACAGACCTCTGTTTCTCATCTCTGCTTTGAAGACATGAAACTGACAGATTGTTCCCTTCCTACAAGGCTCTGTGTTTACCATCACAACAGCTCTGATCTGTGATTGTGTACACAGCTGATCAGCAGGTCTCGGCCATGAATCGTTGGCTGGGACTTGCTGACAGGCTCCCGCTGTGTACAATCGCGCGGAACCCAGGAGGGAGGCACGCATGCGTGCACCCTAAACCCAGAAGTAGGCAACGACGTATGGGTATGTCGCTTTGCTTACAGCAGCTGCTCGCCTGCAGTACATTTCTATCTTGGTCTTTTTAGCTGACTGTCTCTTCCAGATGTAGGCAGCCTGCCAGTCCTGCCAGAGCTCTCAAGATAAGGAGCTTCACATTTTTATTATGTGGATTCAACACATGCCCACATTGTCTTATTTTATACAGTGAGGTCCTACTGTCTGGTGAGTTTTCACCTTGAGGGTTTTGGTAGCGATGGTGTCCTACACTAATCTCCTTGCACACCAATTGTTTGTATCCAGGTCGCATCAACGTACAGTTTGACATTTCAGATCCTTTTGTGCATGTGGACACTGGTGATGTAACTCATAATTTGTAAGTGATTAGTCAAAAACTTGTATCTGGACTTTAAATCATGGCGTGACACTTTTAACTGTAGATTTGTTTGTGATGTAAACAGCATCAGTCTTTACCTATGTTTATTGAATGCATACAGCGGCGGACTGAAAACTCATGGGGCCACGGACAATAAGTGATCATGGGGGCCCCCTGTGTCCCTGCCCACACAAGCCACACCCACACAAAGCCCCACCCACATATTGTACTGCCCACATTACAAGTTTGTCACAGAATTTCTCTACACTGTTTAGTTGTTTGTTAAAGAAAATAAAGAAAAATAAACTTGCATTAACAATGCAACAATGGTACATTTCCAAAAATAAGGTTTTCATAAATTTAACAATATATAACAGGTGCAGCAAATGTCTCCTTAGCTGAACAGTTTAAAGGGGTTGTAAAGGTTCACTTTTTTTTAAATAAAAATAACAAACGTTATACTTACCTGCTCTGTGGAAGGGTTTTGCACAGAGCAGCCCCGATCTTCTGGGGTGATCCCATGGAGAGCCGCTTTCCATGGGGGCACTCATGCGGGTGCGTTTTCGAGTCCCACTGCTGCGTCCATTGACACAGAGAGCGCGACTTGGCCCGTCCCCCATGTCACAATGAGACAATGGGCTCATGCACATCGCTGGAATGGACGGGCTCAGGTAAGAAAAAGGGGGGTTCTGGGAGCAGCTGCAGCTAAAGGATTTCTCTTTTGTTCATTGACGGATGCAGCCTCTTATTCTTTACATGTGGGATATGCACCTTTTACCAGTAGTAGACTAGGCAGAACATAGTTCAGACAAAAAAGCAAGCTAGCCCCTCCCAGGGAGCAGTCCTCACTCTGCATAACCCCCTCCGCCCTGCTAGCGCTTCAGTTTTATCTGCCTAGTGCAAGGAGTAGGACCTGGCTCCCTGCAGGGATCTTGTTTTGCTCAAGCTATAGTCTCCCCAGCGCGGCCGATGGATGCGAGCTATCCCTTAGCTGCTTGCGGGGTCAGTCGCCTCGGGCCCCGTTCCGTGCGGGGCAGCCAGCGGGTTAAATGTCCCGCTGTGACTGGGCTGCGGCTCATGTCGAGGTGTCGCATGGCTGGCAGCTCCCTCCCCATCTGTAGGGGCAGCAGGTCTGTCTCGGGTGGCTACCCGCTGCGCTCCTCTGGAAGGGTGAGTACACTTTTCTGTGCGCTATCCTTTTGAGGATAGCTTGTTGCAGAAGTGGGTGTCCCCGTATTAGACCCGCCGGTGGCCCGCCTGAACAAGGCTACCACTATCCCAATGGAGGATTCTCCATCATGTAAAAATCCAGCCGACAGGCGGACGGAGGTGGTGTCCAAGGCTATGTTCCTGGTGGCGGGGGCGGCCATGCGGCTGGTTCTCGCGTCAGCGATGGTGGCGCAGTCGCTCACGGAGTGGGCGTCAGTGTTGCACAAGGATTTGGGGGACCTCGTGGTTCCTTTGGAGTCTGTGCAGCTGGCGCAGGGTCTCAGATACCTCTGCGACGCGGCCTTGGACGTAGCTCCCATGCTGCCCAAACTGGCAGTATTTGCGATCATCATTAGACGGCTGCTGTGGCTGAGGTGCTGGTCGGGCAACCATGCGTTGAAAAAAGGCCTCATGGACCTGCCGTTTCAGGACGGTCGGCTGTTTGGGACTTCCCTGGATGAGATCATTAAGGATTTCACGGGGGGGGGAGAGTATTTTTCTTCTGGAACCCAAGCGGCGGGAGCAACGCCGAAAACGGGGTTCCTCTTTCTCTACCCAGAAGCGTTTTTTTTTTTGTGTGCCCGGTGCAGCAGGTGCAGGTGCTCGGACCTACAAGGCTGCCGCAGGGAACCAGAAGCGTCCCTGGCAGTGCAAGTCTGGGAAGGCGGAGGAGAAGCCCGCCTCCGCATGATGGGTTGCCCCCGCCCGATGCTCGGGTGGAGGGTCGGCTTCTGGGGTTCGCGGCCGGTGGACCGCCCGCATCTCGGATCTTTGGGTGCGAGAGGTGGTGTCGTCCGGGTACAAGTTAGAGTTCTGTACCCTACCCCCGGACAGGTTCTTCCCCTCAAATCTGAGGCTCCCTCCGGGGTGTCGGCAAGCTCTGTTAGGGGCTGTCTAGGCTCTGTTCAAGCAGGGGGGTGATTGTCCCGGTCCCGCGGGATTTATTCCAACCTCTTTGTGGTTCCAAAGAAGGACGGAGTCAGGCCGGTTCTGGACCTAAAGGCGTTCAATCACTTTGTGAAGGCGCGCAAATTCCGGATGGAGTCAGTCCGTTCTGTTGTTGCTGCGCTGCGCTAGGGGGATTTCCTGGCTTCTCTGGACATAAGGGACGCGTACCTCCACGTTCCCATTTGTGTTCGGCATCAGCGGTTCCTGCGTTTTGTGGTGGGGGACCTCCACTACCAATTTGTGGCTCTCCCCTTCGGCCTAGCCCTCCGCTCTGTGAGTCTTCACAAAGCTGTTGGCTCTGGTGCTGGCTCTGCTGAGGCAGAGGGGCATTGCTGTGGTGGCTTATCTAGATGATCTGCTCCTGAGGGCGGAGTCGGCTCCTGCCCTGGAGGACAACGTCTCATTCACCCTGGCCTTCCTGCGGGACTTCAGCTGGTTGATCAACCTTCAGAAGTCGACGCTGGTCCCATCGCGCCGCCTAGAATATCTGGGCCTGATACTGGACACAGAGCAGGCGGGGTGTTCTTGCCTCCGGCCAAGTTGCTGACGCTGCAATCTGCAGTACGGGCTCCGCTGTCACGACGGTGATCTTCCTTACGTTTTTGCATGAGGGTGTTGGGGCTCATGGTGTCAGCCTTCGAGGTGGTACCGTATGCCCAGAGTCACACCCGGCTCCTGCAGCGGGCGATTATGCTGCAGTGGGACAAGTCTCCATTGTCTCTGGAACGGATGATCAGGTTGGATCATGAGACCAGGGGGGCTCTTGCCTGGTGGCTACGGGCCCCGCCGTTGAGTCTGGGAAGTCATTTCTTCCCCTGGAGTGGTTGATTGTTACGACCAATGCCAGCCTAGCGGGCTGGGGAGGAGACCTGGGGCAGTTGTCTGCCCTGGGCCGATGGTCAACGGAGGAGTCCCGCCTTCCGATCAACGTGCTGGAACTGCGGGCGATCAGGCTCTGCCTCTCCCAGTGGTCAGAGGTTGCATGGTCGACCGGTTCGGGTGCAGTCGGACAACGCCACTGCGTTGGCGTATGTAAACCATCAGGGCGGCACAAAGAGCGTGGCAGCAGCTGCGGAAGCGGCCCATAATCTTGAGGTGGGCAGAGCTTCATGTGCCAGCCATCTCCGCCGTTTACATTCCGGGCGTAGAAAATTGGCAGGCGGACTTTATCAGTCGCCAGACTCTGGATCAGGGAGAGTGGTCGCTGCATCCAGAAGTGTTCCGCCAGGTCTGCCAGAGGTAGGGCACACCAGACGTGGACCTGCTGGCGTCCCGGTTTAATCGCAAGGTGGACGCCCTTGTGGCTCCATGGTCTCAGTACCGGCTCCTTTACGCCTTCCCTCCTCAAGCTTCTTCCGCGCCTGTTGCACAGGATAGAAGTGGAGGGGATTCCGGCTATCCTGGTGGCTCCGGATTGGCCTTGGCATCCTTGCTACGCTGACGTGGTACGGATGGTAATGGATGTTCCCTGGCGGCTTCCACTACGCAAAGATCTGCTGCCGCAGGGGCCCATCCTGCACCCTGCTTTACACTTGCTGGCTTTGACGGCCTGGCTATTGAATCCCAGGTATTGAGGGATAGGGGGGTTTCTGAGTCGGTGATCCCCACCATGCTTAAGGCACGTAAGTCCATGTCACGCAAGATTTATCACCACCCCTGGAAGGCTTATATTGCTTGGTGCGAGGCTGGGGGGGTGGAACCCCCGTTCCTTTCAGTGGCTCGTGTGCTGGCCTTTCTTCAGCAAGGCCTGGATCAAAAACTGGCATGGAGTACCCTAGTGATTCTTTTCCAGCTTCCGTTAGCGACGCACTCTTTGATTCGTGCGTTTGTACAGGGGGTACGTCATGTGGCCCCTCAGGTGCGGTTGCCCCTTGCGCCGTGGGATCTGAACCTGGTACTTTCAGTACTGCAGAAGCCACCATATGAAAGGATCATAAACATTTCTTTGCTGTTGCTCTCGCAAAAGGTGGCCTTTTTGGTGGCCATCACATCCGCCAGGTGGGTGCCTGAGTTGGCGGCTTTTTCCTATCGTTCACTGACAGACGCAGCTCTTCATGACGTGTGGGGTTTATGCTTGTCCCACTAGGAGTTAACTAGGCAGGGAAAAGAAACAGCTGGCCCCTCCCATGGGGGCCATCCTCTCTTCCTACATAAACCCCCTCGTAGCATAGCTCTTCAGTTTTTATGCCTAGTTGGCAAGGAGTTGACCTGGTTTCCCTTTTGGGGAATTTGTGGTCCTCTTTGTGACCATTTTTTATTTTAATTTTCTTTTTTGACTTCTATCAAGACATTGATCTGCTATCAAGAAGCCGGTCAGGGCATAGAGGGTCCATGGGCCCTGTACTTTCCCCGACCTGGCCAACCGATGCGAGCCAGTCCCGGCGTATGGGGACCCGCCGCATCATGCCCGTTCCGTGCGGGCGGCCTGGGGTGACCCCCCCTTGCGCCCAGCCCCGGATGCGATTCGGGAAGGGCGATTTTCTGGCCTGCAGCATACCGCCCGAGAGGGGGCGGAAGGTCTGCAACTGGGTGGCTACCCACGGCGCTCGTCGGAGTAGTGAGTGAGAGTTCCTGCCTCCCCCCCCCCCCCCCTTTTTAGGCGCGGAAAGGGGGGCCGACGGCTGCAAAAAAAATAAAAAATTTTGTTGCTGGGTAGCCGCTGGTGGGACGCGTGGAGCTCCCGTTCACCCCCCGCACCCCCCCCCCCACCGCACCGATCGGCTGGGCCATTGCGGCGATCGGCTGCCATTTTGGGCCTATGGGGCTTTCCCTCTAGCGCTCAGAGCGGCCGTTTGCGGTACTGCACGTTCCCTGAGGTGTTTTTTGGCCTCTAGTGTTTAACGGCGGCCATTTTGACTGCATGCCTCTGCAAATACACGTGTCTGCAGCATTTCCCTTCTCCGTGGAATGGTGGTGATCTGGCGGCGCAGCTCTTCTGACGATCCATCCAGAAACAGGCAGCGGAACAGCAAGTATAGCTGGGCTCCCTGTGGGTGCTGGTAGCGGTAGGTGCAGTCCTCCTGGGTTCCCTGGTGCACTGTGGGGTGGTGGTGTGCGGCAGTGTGGGGGTGCATCATTCTCCTTAGTCTCCCTGTGTGTCACTAAGAGTTTTTCTGGGGGAAAGCAATGGAAGATTGCACTGCTGAACCTGCTGAGGAAGCGCAATCTGCGCAAGGGGCATTTTTGGACCAGCTGCGGGCGGTCTTTAGCGAATTTCTCCCCCGGGAGGAGGTCGTCCAACAGGCCCCCAGGAAGCGTCCCCCCCTCCTCCTCTTTATTCACCAGGGGAGGATTCTGAGCCGGAAGTGGCCTCAGGGGTCTCAGGGACCCCAGTGGACCTATCCAATGGGGAACTGGGATCGGGGCGGCGGCTGCGCGCGAGAAAGCGTTGGTTGCTACCATTCTCGCTGGCATTCGCACTAAGCTGCAACTGGGTCAGGATGGCGAATCGCGGTCTGCTGCGTATGTGTGTGGGTCCTCTAGGCCCCCTAGGGCCCCCAAGGCTTATCCCTACAATTACTTTTTTGATAATTTTCTTTATCGTGAATGGCAGCGTCCACAGCACTCTTCTTCGCTCTCAAAACAGTTCGCTGCTCGCTATCCCTTTGAGGAAAGCTTTTTAAAAAAATGAGAATCCCCTGTGGTGGACCCACTGATAGCACGCCTTAGTAAGGCGACGACCATTCCTCTGGAAGGGACTCCTTCTTTTAAGGATCCCGCTGATAGAAAAACAGAGGCGCTTTTAAAGTCACTGTTCCTGGTGGCAGGTTCCGCTGTGCGACCGGCCTTGGCGTCCGCCATGGCGCCACAACATTTATCCGAGTGTATGGAAGAGCTCCTGAAGGACCTGGAAGACGGTCGCCTGATGGATGCGCCACAGAAGGCTGAGTTTCTGCTCCAAGGGTTCAAGTTCCTTTGTGATGCGGCCGTTGATTTACTGCTGATGTTGTCCAGAATAACGATATTTGCCGTCATACTCAGACGGATACTTTGGTTGCGTTCTTGGTCCGTGACCACGCTTCCAAAAAAGGTCTTGTTGACCTCCCTTTTCAAGGTGGACGTCTATTTGGTCCACGTTTTGGATGAGATTATTAAGGACATTCACGGGAGGTAAGAGTACCTTCCCTCCAGAGCCCCGCAGGCGTGAGTTTCCCCATAGACAGGGGCCCCCTCCTTCGGGTCAGAAGAAGTTTTTTCGCGCCCCGGGCGCAGCAGGTGAAGGGACCCGCCCCGGTAAGGTCGCTGCAGGGACCGGAAGACGGCAGTGGCAGCGCAAAACCGAAAAGGCAGAGGACAAGTCCTCCTCAGCCTGATAGGTTTCCCCCAGGTTTCGGGTGGGGGGACGTCTTCTGGGGTTCGCAGGCCGGTGGCTGGCTCACATTTCCGACCACTGGGTCCGGGAAGTGGTGTCCACCGGGTACAGGATAGAGTTCAACACTCTGCCCCCAGACAGGTTCTTCCCATCAAATTGAGGGACTCAAATCTTTTTGTGGTTTCCAAAAAAGGGGGGGGGGGGGGGTTCGGCCCGTACTGGACCTGAAGGCCCTGAACCAGTATGTCAGGGCGCGGAAATTCCGGATGGAATCTATCTGCTCGGTCATGGCCACCCTTCATCAGGGGGAATTTTTGGCGTCCCTGGACATCAGGGATGCGTACCTCCATGTACCCATTCATCTACGACATCAGCGCTTCCTGCGCTTTGCAGTGGGAGACCTCCATTTTCAATTTGTGGCCCTCCCCTTCGACCTGGCCTCAGCACCTCGAGTTTTCACAAAACTGCTAGCCCCGGTGTTGGCGTTGCTGCGACAGAGAGGCATTGCGGTAGTGGCCTACCTAGACGATCTGCTCCTGCGAGCGGAGTCCGCCTCGACTCTGGAGGAGAATGTGGGAATCGCAATGACCTCACTGCAGGACTTCGGCTCGTTACTAAACCTGCAGAAGTCGTCGGTGTCTCCATCCCGTCGCCTGGAGTATCTGGGTCTAATTCTAGACACAGAGCAGGCGAAGGTGTTCCTCCCTCCGGCCAAGTTGCTGTCTCTGCAGTTGGCAGCGCGCACCCTTTTGTCACACTGTCAGTCTTCATTACGGTTCTGTATGCGGGTGCTGGGGCTCATGGTCTCGTCATTCGAGGCAATACCATTCGCCCAGAGTCACACTCGTCTCCTTCAGCGAGCGATTCTGGCTCGGTGGGACAGGTCCCCTCGGTCATTGTACCGTCTGAGCTCCCAGACAAGGGCGTCTCTGACCTGGTGGCTTCGGGACTCGGCCCTGATTCAGGGGAAGTCGTTCCTGCCCCTTCAGTGGGTGATCATCACCACGGATGCCAGTCTTTCGGGCTGGGGAGGGATCCTGGGGCAGCTGTCTGCCCAGGGCCATTGGTCGGCACATGAAGCCCGCCTCCCCATCAATGTTCTGGAGCTGAGAGCAATCAGATTGTGCCTTTTTCACTGGACAGTGAGATTGCAGGGTCGTCCGATTCAAATTCAATCGGACAATGCCACAGCAGTGGCATATGTGAACCATCAGGGCGGCACAAGGAGTCCAGCAGCTGCAGCGGAGGCAGCTCTGATACTTCGTTGGGCGGAACGTTGCGTTCCGGCGATCTCAGCCATTTACATTCCAGGTGTGGACAACTGGCAGGCAGACTTTCTCAGTCGCCAGACGCTGGACCAGGGAGAGTGGTCTCTCCACCCGGAGGTGTTCAATCAAATTTGCCGCAGATGGGGGACGCCGGACGTGGATCTCATGGCGTCCCGGTTCAATCACAAGGTGGAAACCTTTGTGTCCAGAACGAAGGATCCGTTGGCAGTGGCCACGGATGCTCTGGTGGCCCCCTGGGGCCGTTATCGTCTTCTGTACACCTTCCCTCCGATAAGACTGCTTCTGCGATTGATACGCAGGATAGTGGCGGAGGGGATACCAATAATCCTGGTGGCTCCAGATTGGCCTCAGCGCACTTGGTACGCCGACGTGGTGCAAATTGTGGCAGACGCCCCTTGGCGGCTCCCGCTGCGAGACGATCTTCTGTCTCAGGGACCCATCTTGCACCCTGCTTTACCCTCGCTGGCTTTGACGGCTTGGCTATTGAGTCCCAGGTGCTAAGAGACAGGGGAGTCGCCGGCTCCGTAATCCCTACTTTGTTAAAAGATCGCAAGTGTACTTCTCGCAAGATTTATCATCGCACCTGGAAGGCTTACATAGCTTGGTGCGAGGTGGAGGGTTATAACCCTCGCTCTTATGTCGTGTCTAGGGTCCTGACTTTTTTGCAACAGGGCCTGAACAAAAAACTGGCTTTGAGTACTCTCAAGGGCCAGATATCGGCTCTGGTGATTCACTTTCAGAGACCTTTAGCTTCGCACTCGTTGATTCGTACCTTTGTACAAGGTGTGCGACACATGGCGCCTCGGGTGAGGACTCCGATGGCTCCGTGGGATCTGAATTTGGTGCTTTCTGTTCTTCAGAAACCGCCTTATGAGAATATCAGGGAGATTTCCTTACAACTGCTGTCGCAGAAGGTGGCCTTTTTAGTTGCCATCACTTCCGCCAGACGGGTGTCTGAATTAGCAGCACTATCGTGCAAGTCTCCCTACTTAGTCATGCATAAGGATAAGGCGGTCTTGCGACCCTCTCCTTCCTTCGTTCCGAAGGTGGTTTCTGCCTTTCACATTAATGAAGATATTGTCCTTCCTTCATTGTGCCCTCGCCCATCGCACCCAAAGGAGTTTGAGTTGCATGCTTTGGATGAAGTGAGGGCCTTACGGGTGTACTTGGCTGCTACAGCTTCTTTTCGAAAAGCTGATGCCTTGTTTGTGCTGCCAGAGGGCCCGCGCAAAGGGTTGGCGGCCTCTTCAGCTACGATTTCTCGTTGGATTAGAAAAACCGTGACCCATGCGTATTCTGTTCGGGGCAAGGTTCCCCCTTTTCCGGTCACGGCTCATTCTACCCGGGCTGTTAGCACTTCCTGGGCTTTCAGACACCAGGCCTCGGTGTCACAGGTGTGCAAGGCAGCTACTTGGGCCTCGGGTTCACGCTTTCACTAAGTTTTATAAAGTTGATGTGTTTGCATCTTCGGATGCTGCTTTTGGCCGCAAAGTTTTTTGCAGGTGGCAGTGTAGGCGCGTCTGGTGCCTCCTTATAGGTTCAGTTGGGTACTGTTAGTGTTTACCCACCCCTCTTTTTGACACAGCTTGGGGACGTCCCCACACGTCATGAAGAGCTGCGTCTGTCAGTGAACGATAGGAGAAAAAGGGTCTTTATTAAAACTTACCGTAAAATCCTTTTCTCCGAGTTCACTGACAGACGCAGCACCCACCCCTCTGGGCTCTGTTCTTGTACGGCTTGTGTACGAACTGAAGAGCTATGCTATGAGGGGGTTTATGTAGGAAGAGAGGACGGCCCCCATGAGAGGGGTCAGCTGTTTCTTTTCCCTGCCTAGTTAACTCCTAGTGGGACAAGCGTAAACCCCACACGTCATGAAGAGTTGCGTCTGTCAGTGAACTCGGAGAAAAGGATTTTATGGTAAGTTTTAATAAAATCCCTTTTTCTCTTGTAGGTCTCCCTACTTGGTCCTGCATAAGGACAAAGCAGTGCAGCGCCCATCTCCTTCGTTTCTACCGAAGGTGGTTTCCTCTTTTCACATTAAAGTGGATGTAAACCCAAAAAAAAAAGTTATTAATAATTCTGCCTGGTAGATTATAGCATGTCATATCATCTGTGCCCAGTCTTGCCACAAAGAGTTAATCCAACTGTGAGCAATGAGCTTATCTTTTTTTCAGGAAGAGAAAGTCTGACTAACAGGGAAATACACAGTTGATCCGCCCCTTGCTCTGTGAGTGACAAGCAATTTGCTTATCTCCTTCACACAGCAGAGAAAGTTTTACACTCCCCCCTCCCTCCTCAATGTCTCAGTATAGAGGTGGGTGGGGAGGCTTGTGACATCACAACTCCACCCACCAAACTCCAGCACACACAGACACCCACTGATTTCAGAGTTTTACAGAGCTGCTAGTGCTTACAAGGAGGACATTTGAAAGGTAGGGATAGATGCAGGAGGCTTGCATGTATATACCCCTTAATACTGTGTCATTAGTTTATACTGGGTGGGTGGTGTGTTTACATCCACTTTAATGAGGACATTGTCCTTCCTCCTTTGTGTCCACGCCCATCACATCCTAGGGAGGTTGCTTTGCACTCCTTGGATGTGGTTAGGGCTCTGCGGGTGTATTTGACGGCCACGGCCTCCTTTCGAAGGTCGGACGCACTGTTTATGGTGGCGGATGGACTGCGCAAAGGACTGGCGGTCTTGTCGGCCACTTTCTCGTTGGATCAGACAGACTGTGACTCGTGCGTATGAGGTTCGGGGTCGAGAACCCCCTTTTCCGGTCACGGCTCATGCCACCAGGGCAATTAGTACTTCCTGGGCTTTCCGACACCAAGCGTCGGTGTCTCAAGTGTGCAAGGCTGCCACTTGGACCTCTGTGCACACCTTTACTAAGTTTTACAAAGTTGATGTGTCAGCATCTGAGGATGCTGCTTTTGGCCGCAAAGTTTTGCAGGCGGCTGTTTAGGCGCGTCTGGCGCCTCCCGGGGAGTTTTCCCGTTGGGTACAGTTGTTATTGTGTTACCCACCCCTCTTTGGTTGACACTGCTTTGGGACGTCCCCACATGTCAAGAATAAGAGGCTGCTCCGTTAATGAACGAAAGCAAAAATAGGATTTTTTGACTTACCGAAAAATCATTTTCTCTGAGTTCATTGACGGATGCAGCACCCACCCCTCTGTGTTCTGAGTTTGTACTGCTTGTTACGAACTGAAGTGCTAGCAGGGCGGAGGGGGTTATGCAGAGTGAGGGCTGCCCCCTGGGAGGGGCTAGTTTGCTTTTTTGTCTGAACTATGTTCTGCCTAGTCTACTCCTGGTAAAAGGTGCATACCCCACATGTCAAGAATAAGAGGCTGTGTCCGTCAATGAACTCAGAGAAAAGGATTTTACGGTAAGTCAAAAAATCCTGTTCTTCACCTTAATGCATAGAATACATTAACCACTTCATCCCGGAAGGATTTCCCCCTTTAGGACCAGAGCACTTTTTGTGATTCGGCACTGCGTCGCTTTAACTGACAATTGCGCGGTCGTACGACGTTGTACCCAAACGAAAATTGCCTCCGTTTTTTCAACACAAATAGAGCTTTCTTTTGGTGGTATTTGATCATCTCTGCATCATTTCTGATCGCCGCTATAAACAAAAAAATGCGACAATTTTGCAAAAAAAAAAAAAAAAAAAAAGTTTTTTTACTAAAATACAAATCCAAGAAAAAAAATATAAAAAAACATTTTCTTTCATCAGTTTTGGCCGATTTATATTCCTCATATTTTTGGTTAAAAAAAATCGCAATCTGCGATTTTGACACTTTTTTGGGACCAATGACATTTATACAGCGATCAGAAGTTTAAACATCCACTGATTACTGTGTAAATGTCATTGGCAGTGAAGGAGTTAACCTGCAGGGGGTAGTGAAGGGTTTAACTGTGTTTCCTGGGTGTGTTCTAACTGTGAGGGGGCTGGGCTGTTATGGGCATAATAAATCTAACTGATCCTAGTGACAGGGATCAGTAGATCTCTTATGTCCCCACTGACAGAGCAGGGAACCGCTGTGTTTACATCGGCGGTTCCCCGTTCTTTTGCTCTGGCTGCTCATTGCGGCTCGCCGGCGGACATCGGGTCCGCCCGAGCCGCGGGCACACTCCTCCGGATGTGCGGCAGGCACGCGCGCGCCCCCTAGTGGCCACTCCGCAAATCGCTGTTTATTTACAAAATAATGGCCCTAGGATTGCTCTGACGTTCCCAACAATACCATATATGTGTGGCGCCATTATTTACATACATGTGCTCATCCTACATAACACCCTACATGGGTGTGCTATACATTTTTTTTTTTTTTTTATTTACTTTATATAATTTTCACTGACCACCAATGTAAGGGACATTCTCCCCACTGACCACCAGTGTAAGGAGCATTCTCCCCACTGACCACCAGTGTAAGGAGCATTCTCCCCACTGACCACCAGTGTAAGGAGCATTCTCCCCACTGACCACCAGTGTAAGGAGCATTCTCCCTACTGACCACCAGTGTAAGGAGCATTCTCCCCACTGACCACCAATGTAAGGGACATTCTCCCCACTGACCACCAGTGTAAGGAGCATTCTCCCCTCTGACCACCAGTGTAAGGAGCATTCTTCCCACTGACCACCAGTGTAAGGAGCATTCTTCCCACTGACCACCAGTGTAAGGAGCATTCTTCCCACTGACCACCAGTGTAAGGAGCATTCTCCCCACTGACCACCAGTGTAAGGAGCATTCTCCCCACTGACCACCAGTGTAAGGAGCATTCTCCCCACTGACCACCAGTGTAAGGAGCATTCTTCCCACTGACCACCAGTGTAAGGAGCATTCTTCCCACTGACCACCAGTGTAAGGAGCATTCTTCCCACTGACCACCAGTGTAAGGAGCATTCTCCCCACTGACCACCAGTGTAAGGAGCATTCTCCCCACTGACCACCAGTGTAAGGAGCATTCTCCCCACTGACCACCAGTGTAAGGAGCATTCTCCCCACTGACCACCAGTGTAAGAGACCTCCTGCCCACTGACCACCAGTGTAAGAGACCTCCTGCCCACTGACCACCAGTGTAAGAGACCTCCTGCCCACTGACCACCAATGTAAGGAACATTCCGTGTGTCAGGATGTATAATTCCTGCTGTGATATGTACACCCCTGGCCACTGCAGTTAAAGGGGGTGTGGTTGGGGAGTGGTAAAAACAGGGCTCAGTGTTTTACTGTCCCCAAACTGAAAATTTAAGCAAGTCCTTACTGTGGGAGGAGGAGGGGGGGGGGGCAGAGGGGGATGCTGTGGGAGGACGACAGAGGGGGGCGCCGTATGAGGGGGAAGCCATTGCAGGAGGACTGGTGAGAGGACCCCCCTCAACAATCTCCACCATGTGTGCATCCGTGCTCCCCCTTCCCGGTTTACTGTGTCCCCCTCCGCAGTATCTAAACTATACACAGACTCTTGCAGTGAGATCTCCCTCCTCCCCGGCTCCTCCTCCCCTATCTGTGTACATCATAACATTGGAGCCGAGGAGGGGGAGGAGGATCCTCATTGAACAGTGGGGAGAGAGGTGTCCGATGACACGGAAGGGTGAAGAGGGATCGCTGCATGTGGGATCCCGGACAGTAGATGTCCCGTGTGCCCACACTAGCGAGCCCCTTTCAGGCCAGTTACCGGAGCTCAGTGCCGGAACTTGTTCTAACACTGGGCTCCAGGTCAGGATTCACACTGATGACACACTGACCTGCTGCTGCACACAAGGCTCCAAAACAACTCCACTCTGTCTACACCATGCACTCTGCAGCCTCCAGCTCTCTCACTGGCTGTCCTCCACGGCAGGGATGTATAATCTAGCCCCGCTCCTGTGCTGGATTTCCTGGGGGGAGAGGTGGCCAGAGCGCCGGTCTCTGTAATCCCCGCGGCTCCATGGTCACTTTATAAACTTGGCCAGCACCCGAGCCCTCTCATATAGCCGCATCAACCGTCAGGAGGTATGTCATAGCTCACCGCCTCCGCGGGTATAAACTGCCTCTATTCTGCATAAGTTGTGGGCACCTCCGGGGGTGGACTGAGCCTCTCATGGGGCCCCCCGACCTAGAGTGCCCTTATGGTCAGTCCGCCCCTGCATACAGCACTATAAGGAGCAGCAGTAAGCGTTTATAAAGGGTGTTTCACAAATGTCTTACTATGTTCATTTTGCCTAGTTCATTTCTTCTAGAGCCAATTTTTTGTGAAGCGTTTACAAGGCATTTTGGCTTATTTTAGCCAGGTAACTAGTATCTTTAGAAGGAGAAGCCAACAATGCTAACCTCCATTGTTGCTTATTATGAATTTACTATAAAATTTTAGACTTTCAAAATCAAAAACGTTATTTTCCATTCAAATGTATTTATACTTTAAAGTGGAGTCCCTTTTTAAAAGGAAATATTTTTGACTTTTTTTTTTTTCTCCTACTTCTTTTTTTTTTTTTTTTTTTTTTTTTTTAGGCTGTGAAAGAATTTCACAATATAACGGTTGAAATCTCAAGACTGTCTTCAGAATTCTCAAGCCAGAATACAGAACTGAAAAATTTGTTAAGGAATATGTTGCAGGTATTTTGTGTCATTTATATTATTTCAAAGGTCTACAGTTCAAGCTCATGTTAACAGTACCACATTACTGAAATTAAACTGTAAGAGCACTTGTGGTACAAAATGAATGGAGGGAGACCTTTAGACTTTTGCAGCAAAATAGCACAGAAGATTTTTAATATTTCAGCCAGAGGCTTCATGGTGATAGCAAAGCAGCTAAGTGAAGATCTGCAGACAGCACTGTTGTATGTTTGTAAATATATTATATGTTTGCAGTGCTAGAGAAGTAGATCTATAACATAAGCGCACTACAAGTGCTCATATCCTTTTCAAATAAATAACCGTTTGCCTATTGGGGTCCTTTCACACCAGCGGATGGGCTCCGCTGCTCAGCGGAGATCCATCTGTTGATCTCTGCTGAACCGGCGGATGACAGGACCGTCTCTGCACTCCGTGCAGAAACGGACCTGTCAGAGCTCCACTCTCCTCTATGGGGGATCTGATGAACACTGAACACGGACCGCCTGTCCGTGATCATCTGATAGACGGATGGAAAATAGGGTTTCCATCCGTCTGTGTTTAGTGGATTGGAGCGGATTGGATGTCAGCGGACGTGTCACCGCTGACATCCGTTGCTCCATAGAGGACAATCGAGCGTCCGTTCAGGTCCGCCTAAAAAACTGACCCTTATGGGGGAAAAAAAACTGTTCCTTCCAGATGGAAAAGTTATATTAGCTGATTTATTTTTATACAAATCGATAAAAACACATAAAAGATTACATTTGCCCTTTTAAAACTATCAGATGTTGTAAGAAATATAACTTGAATGTATTGTACGTTGTAATGTGAATAGTAGCTAAAAGTGTTACGCCAAGAAAAACTTACATTTAAAAAACTTTCTTAAAACAAAGCATGCATCTCTGGCTAAAGTTGAATGATGCCCTTGCTGTAGGCCATTTATGTACCTCCTGAAGCCTGACTGGAATACTCCCAGGGCGTTGCTAGGTGTCGGGAAGGACATTCCAGCAGACACGCTGGCTCTTCTGGACGGCGTCCTGTGTATAGGCACAGGCTAATTCATATTCCTGTTCATGCTAATAGGAATTGTGCACACACGAATGCACACACATCTGTTGCTCAAGCACGTGCGTCTGTTGCCCGTATTGGCGCCTAGTGGGCTATTTAAACTGAGCCTGTGCTATACTTCAGTGCTGACTTGTCTACAGCATTCCCGTGCATACCTGCAACCTGTAAATCTGTATCTGACTACTGTTATTGACCCGGCTTGTCTTGACTACTCTTGAGCTCTGCCTGCATTGATCCCGGCTTGCCCCTGACCATGCTTCTGCCTGTTTCCCATGCTTCTGCTCCACTGATCTATTACCGACTCGGTCTGCATCCTGACATTTCTCCTGTATCTGTACCTGATTCGACTGCCTGTGTATGAACTGGTTCGTCTGACTCTGCTTTTGTCTCTATCGCTGCTAGACTGCCTGCTATGAGCCTCTGACGATATTCCACTGGTGTCCATCCGGCACTACTGCTCTGCTGCGGTCTACTGATGGTCTTGGTCTGCTCCTGTCTCCTCCTCACTGGTGTCCATCTGGCACTCCTGCTCTGCTGTGGTCCACTGATGGTCTCAGCCTGCTCCTGTGTCCTGCTCACTGATATCCATCCGGTACTCCTGCTCCGCTGTGGCCTACTGACGGTCTCCCCCTGCTTGTTCCTGAGACTCCATCCAGCCCTGCTGCTAGCAAGACCAATGCACACTCGTGCCATTCTGTACTCCTGCGCTAACAGTCTGCTCTATCAGACAGCAGAAGTCCCAGAGATGTAAGAGAGGCTTTCATCACTGTGTCAGGCTCTTCCACCAGGTGCATGACACTACTACATTGCTAAGTGAGGCCTAATCGTTACTGCTCACCTTCACCATCACAGGAGTGAGCTCTTAAATGCTGAACTCAGAGAGTTCTCAGGGGAGAGAGGGAACTTTTTGAGGGGGCTTAAATCAGGGAAAAAGCTCACTCCTGTGCTGGTCAAGGTGAGCAGTAAGACCTATACCTCATCTAGCAATTTCCCCGGGGGTATTCCAGTCAAGCTTTCTTCATAGTGCTCCAGCCATTGCAGATAGTTGTTAAAGGAGAAGCGCAGCCAAAGCTTGTTTGGCTGTACTTCTCCTGTGGATCACCGGAGCACAATTCGTTCTGCACACCTGTGACCTGTTTTCAGCGAACAGCGGACTGAAGCCTGCTGTTGATGTCTCAGAGCCAGTCCAGGCTCCTCAAGATCGTAACAATGGAGTTGGGATCCACCCACATGCCTGGACCGGCAGAGCTCTGAGAACCAAACGATCGGCGGTGCTAAGTGTTAGAGGCACCGGGGGACAGATGCAGCATCGCATTGATGCTGCATCCACCTAGGTAAGTATAAATGTTAAAGCGGTGTCCCGGCCTCCCTCTCAAAAAATAAAGTCAGCAGCTACACATACTGTAGTATGTTAACCCCTTCCCTGCCAGTGACATTTATACAGTAATCAGTGTATTTTTATAGCACTGATCGCTGTATAAATGTCAATGGTCCCAAAAAAGGGTGTGCCGCAATGTCTGTCCCGCTAAAAATCGCTGAACACCACCATTGCTAGTAAAAAAAAAAAAACTATTCCCATAGTTTGTAGACGCGATAACCTTTGCGCAAATCAATCAATATACGCCTATTGTGTTTTTATATGTAGAAGAATAATATATATATATATATTATATTATATTATATTATATTAATTTATTTTATTTTTTTTCAAAATTGTCGCTTTTTTTTGTTTATAGCACAAATAAAAAACCGCAGAGTTGATCAAATACCACCACCAAAAGAAAGCTCTATTTGTGGGGGAAAAAAGGACATCAATTTCGTTTGCGTACAGGGTTGTACGACCATGCAATTGTCAGTTAAAACAACGCAGTGCCGTATCCCTAAAAGTGCTCTGGTCAGGAAGGGGGTAAATCCTTCCGGGGCTGAACTGGTTAAAGAGCACCTGTCATTTCAGATCCATCATGGCAGTGCCTGTTAGCAGGAATCCACTCACCTGCTGCCGCCACGTCCCTCACCTTGTGTCACTGCCGCATCACCAGCCGATGGGACTGTCGGTGAGTCAACAGCGGGTCAGAGGAGGAGCCGCTGCGGGACAGAGAGGACAGTTGCTCTTTGAAAACAATGATTTAAATTGAATTGATTTAAATCAAACCTTTTTACTACTGTTTTAAATCATGATTTAAATAAACTTCATTTAAATCAAAGCCACCTTGGGTCATTCTAAGCACAATTACGTGGCAGATACCCAGGGATGAGACTTTCATCTTACAGGCTGCCAGAGCATATAGAAATGGCTACCTGGCCTCATTTTTCACTCACAGACTGGCAGAGCACTTTGGTATGAATCAGTTACTGACGTGACTCAGTCAAATCAATACTGATCTCTAACATAACAATATCAATACAAAATGCCTCCAAAGAAATCTTAACCAATTTCTGCCCGCACTATAGCATAGTGACGGCTACAGCGCGGGCTTCTAGTGCCAGAAGGGTGTCAATAAACGTCCTTACACCCCTACAGTGAGGCTGGCATAGCTCATGCTCACATGTATTCATTGAAAGGTTTTTTCTCTTCTTTTTTTTTTCTGCACTTTTTGCCCCGCCTCCAATATTCTGACTTTGTACAGCCCTAGTTCAGTTGTCTTCATACCTACCATTTCCTTCCCCACAGTGTCATTGACATAGCATGTTCATATATATGGGACTAATTTCACGTATTTCTTTACTTCTATTATTATTATTTATTTTTCTTCATTATTATTTTTTTCCTTAGCCCTTCCCCGACCCCCTAATCATATCAGCCCCATTATGATTTTTTTCCACATTTCCTTTGGTAGTGATGCTGACATTAGCCCAGTCCCTGTTCATTTCATTTGATTACCCTGATTCCGCCTCTTCCGTGACTCGAAGTTTGGGACCGGGTCGTCCCTGGGCCCCCCCCCCTCCTCCTCCTCTCACGGTAGAGGCTTTGGACCAGCAGACGCCTTTCATTCTGGTTGGACGGTCCGAAATAGGCCACAGCAGTAGTGATCTCCTGTTTTTTAATTATTGAAAAATTGTCCCTACTATCGATACCTTCGCAACAGTTGGTAACCATGACACCAATCTTGCTACTACCACTTCCCCTGATAGAGGAACAACGCATAATCTCGAAACGCGTTGGGTAGCACTCCTTGTCAATTTAATAGGAGTGCGCTGGGTTAAGTGGTTTTCTTGATATATGTACTACTAACATGACACTATCAATGTACTATTGTATTTATGTCTTTGGGTGTATCCACCCCCTTCTTTTAACCTTTGTTAAATAAAACATGATATTTATATAAATCAATTTTTTTCTGTGGAATCTATGCCCGTTTAAAGTCCTAACCAAGAGGGTTTTGTATACTAGGATTGCAATTAGGGATGTGGGCACTTTTTCCACATATCCACCAGGAGTGAAGCATGTTCATCAAATATATTTACAATCATTATTACTACCATCACATTATTATGATTTGATTTTTTTTTTTTTTAATCACTTCAATACAGGACATTTACACCCCCTTCCTGCCCAGACAAATTTTCAGCTTTCAGTGCTGTCACACTTTAAAAGACAATTACTCAGTCATGCAACACTGTACCCAAACAAAATTTTTATCATGTTTTTTCACACAAATAAAGCTTTCTTTCTCCTACGTTCACTGACAGACGCAGCTCTTCTTGACTTTGTGGGTTTTATGTTCGTCTTACCAGGAGTTAACTAGGCAGGGAAAGAATTCAGCTGGCCCCTCCCCTGGGGGCCGTCCTCCTTTCCTACATTAAAACCCCCCCTCACAGAGGAGCTCTCCAGTTTCAATGCCTAGTTTGCAAGGAGTTGACCTGGCTTCCCTATGGGAACTGCGGTCCTATTGTGACCATTTTTTCTTTTTTATTTTCTTTTTTCTTTTTTCTGCAATCAAGATGATCTGCTATCAAGAAGCCGGTCGGGGCATCGAGGGTCTTTGTGCTCTGTACTTTCCCCGACCTGGCCAACATGATGCGAAGCCGGCCCCAACACAGGGACCCGCCGCATCTTACCCGTTCCGTGCGGGTGGCCCGGGGCGAGATCCCCCATTTTGGTTCCCTTCCCGATTCG
>BLSH010179953.1:337009-360097 GCA_018402905.1 Glandirana rugosa
TATATATTTTAACTGGTGAAACACTTTTTTTTTATATAAAAGTAAAAGAAAGGTTCAAAAGGTTTCTGAAGACATTTTTTTACTTGGCACGTTTTCTGAGTATTAGACTATGGACACTACACATTTTAGATGATATTATATGCATATTATCAGTTTTGTGTGTGACTCTTGCATCTAGAAGTTTTCCAGGCATTTTTAGGCATTTTTGACACATATACATTAGAAATTTACAGTCATTTTTAGGCATTTTTTGACACATATTTGTGTGAATTTTTTATAAGTTCCTCACTTCCACAAGTCTATTCATTTTCCACAGAGATATTTTTGTTTTACCTCACAATTCTATGATCACCCATTTATAGAGACACCTTTTACTTATCTGAACACCTTCACTCCTTGAATATTTTTTAAGTGTGTTTATACACAGTTTTTTACGGATTTTTACTGACATTTAAAGATTACATATACACAGTTTTTACGGATTTTTACGGACCTTTTGAAGATCTACGTTCTCAGTGTGTGTTTTGACTATTATACGTATATTATAGTAGATTTTACACATCACAGGTATCAGATTATGAGTCTTTTGCACGGTTCATTTTTTTACAGAAGTCTTTGGAAAACTTGGAAAGAAAATGAAAATATATTTTTTTTTCACAAAGTGGTCAATTTTATATATTTCTAACACATAACATGTATATAGCAAAAATAACCCCCCAAATATATTCTGCTACTCGTCCCGAGTATGGCAATACCACATGTGTGAGACTTTTACACAGCCTGGCCACATAGAGAGGCCCAACATGCAGAGAGCACTGTCAGGCGTTCTAGGAGCAAAAATGACACATAAAATTTCATATCTATCACACTTTTGAAGGCCCTGGAGCACCAGGACAGTGGAATTGCCCACAAAATGACCCCATTTTGGAAAGCAATCACCCGAGGTATATTCTATGAGGCTTGATAGGTACTCGGGTACTCTGATGAGCTGCAGATAGGTTTTCCGGTATTCTGATGGGCTGCAGATAGGTACTCGGGTACTTTGATGGCCTGGTGACAGGTACTCGGGTACTCAGGTGGGCAGGTGACAGGTCCTCGGGTACGCTGATGGTCTGGTGACAGGTACTCAGGCACTCTGGTGGGCAAGTGACAGGTACCCGGGTACTTTGATGGGCTGGTGACAGGTACCCGGGTACTTTGATGGGCTAGTGACAGGTACTCGGGCACTCTGATGGGCAGGTGACAGGTACTCGGGCACTCTGATGGGCTGGTGACAGGTACTTGGGTACTCTGATGGGCTGGTGACAGGTGCTCTGATGGACAGGTGACAGGTACTCTGGTGGACAGGTGACAGGTACTCTGGTGGGCAGGTGACAGGTACTCTGGTGGGCAGGTGACAGGTACTCTAGTGGGCTGGTGACAGGTACTCGGCTACTCTGGTGGGCTGGTGACAGGCACTCGGGTACTTTGATGGCCAGGTGAACAGGTACTTTGATAGGGTGGTGACAGGTCCTCTATTACTGGGGGGGGGGGCAATCAGTGTGCTTGGTGTGTACACTAAGCAGTAACACGCTGTTACCGCAGTCTCCTTCTCACACACGATCGGTGTGTGAGAGGGAGAACCCGGTAACCGCTCGTTACCGCGGTTTGTTTACATCATGTGACTGGCTGTGATTGGACACAGCCGGTCGCATGGTAAAGAGCCAATTTCATTGGCTCTTTACCCTGATCGGGGCTGTGTTTTGTCCGAGGGACAAGCCTCAACCCCGGTCGGGGTTAGATTTGTGTATGGATATATGTATATACGTGTGTAGGTGTGTGAATGAGTATATATGTATGCAATTTTTATTTTATTTATTTTTTCACTGTTGCTTTAACAAGAATGAAAACATATTTAGTTTTTCTTTCTTGCTTTTGTTTGTTGTGTTGCCCTGTAGCCTTAATAAGAACAGGTTTCCCTTGTCCTTGGTTTTTATGCCTTAGTTCAGTCAGTATGTCCTTTCTGGCTCAGATAATTATTGTATTTTTATACTTGTATATTTCCTTAGTTAACATATTCTAAGGACTCTTGGTATATTGTTTGTCTAGCTTTTAGCCCTGATGAAGGGGGAGTGTTGAGCTCCCGAAACGCGCTGGCTGTTCCATAATGATAAAAAATGTTTTAAAAGTCCGTGCAAGCTGGTGTGGCACTCCCATCCGTTCAAAACCTTGTTCAACCCAAAACCCAATAAGGGCAGAGAGGAGGACAGTCCCACCACAAGTATAGAGAGGTGCCCTTCTGGCCACAACCCCTCCAGCAGAGGGCAGATACCACTGGGAAAATACAAGACAATCTGTTGAGTACCCTATACCATCTTGACAGGAATTTATAACAAGATTCTTGGGCTTTGGAGTTGAATGAGGAAGTATGGGCTAGTTTCATTAGGTAAACGAGCATTTAAAGTGGAGTACAACAGGATGATAAGTTTAGGGGAACCTGGGGAATACAGGCACAAAAAAAAATTTCACATGGGGGAATTAAATGTTCCCGTAAGTGTGGGAATCCAATGTTTAAATTGGAGATGTCTATAGTATTGCATTTGGGATACCTACCACATGTGTGTTGGTTCACCACACCATCTCCTTTCCTACTTTAGTTTTAAGGGTTAGTACCCATTAATTTTTCCTAGCTTAGGTTTCTTATCACGTTTTCTTTTTGAATTTACTGCTTAGAAGGATCTCCTATTCATGTATAGTATGTCTGATTGTGAGCTTACTTGTTTTGCCGGTAACGGTAACGTTCTGATCATTCTGAACCTCCCTTTCCCTGGAGGAAGGTTTTGGGGGATCTACTGTAGATTCTGGCTGTAGTCTGGTTATTTTTTTTTTTCCTCTGGACGTACCTTGTCTATCACTTCCTTCTCTGAAGTCAAGGGTTGTGTATACTAGGCTTAGGCCTTTACCCTACCTTTACCCTAGCACATAATATTCACTGTTGTTGGTCCAAGTTTCTTTTCCTGTCCAGGCAGTTTTGTTCTTGCACCTGTGGAAGATTGGTTGTCTTCCACACTCCTATTGGAGCCCAATTGTTGTTCAGGTAGCTGTTTTTCCCTTTTTTTTTTTTTTTTAATATAATTGTGTTTTCATTTGAGTTCTACAAAAAAGGACAAAAAGTACAAATATAGAAACATAAAGCAGAAATATAAGAGAAATAGAGAAAATATCCAAAGTAGCATTGAACACAAGAAGTAGAGTCAACATATTTAGTATAAAACAGTACAATATGGGGGGCAAAGATCAAAGAACTAACAAACTTGGTTCCTGAAGTCAATAAAACTGTTGTGGGCTCAGAGGCAAGATAACTTTCATATAAGAACCGTATACTAAAGCTGAACGCTGAGGCATTCCAAGTATTAAGACATAGAGCTTGATAAAGGGGACCTAAACTCCGACTGATCCCAACACTTCCATACTTAAATTGTTGAATATTGTCATGTATGGTAGCGGTTACAGCATCTCGCAAAAATGAGTACACCCCTCACATTTTTTTAAATGTTTCATTATATTTTTTCACGTGACAACACTGAAGAAATTACACTTTGCTACAATGCAAAGTAGTGAGTGTACAGCTTGTATAACAGCGTAAATTTGCTGTCCCCTCAAAATAACTCAACACACAGCCATTAATGTCTAAACCGCTGGCAACAAAAGTGAGTACAGCCCTAAGTGAATATGTCCAAATTGGGTCCAATTAGTCATTTTCCTCCCTGATATCATGTGAATCGTTAGTTTTACAAGGTCTCAGGTGTGAATGGGGAGCAGGTGTGTTAAATTTGGTGTGATCGCTTACTCTCTCCTACTGGTCACTGGAAATTGAACATGACACTTCATGGCAAAGAACTCTGAGGATCTGAAAAAAGAATTGGTGCTCTACATAAAGATGGCCTAGGCGATAAGATTGCCAAGACCCTGAAACTGAGCTGCAGCATGGTGGCCAAAACCATACAGCGGTTTAACAGGACAGGTTCCACTCAGAACAGGCCTCACCATGGTTGACCAAAGAGGTTGAGTGCATGTGCTCAGTGTCCTATCCAGAGGTTGTCTTTGGGAAATAGACGTATGAGTGCTGCCAGCATTGCTGCAGAGGTTGAAGGGGTGGGGGGTCAGCCTGTCAGTGCTCAGACCATACGCCGCACACTGCATCAAATTGGTCTGCATGGTTGTTTTCCCAGAAGGGAAGCCTCTTTTAAAGATGATGCACAAGAAAGCCCGCAAGCAGTTTGCTGAAGACAAGCAAATTAAGGACATGGATTACTGGAACCATGTGCTGTGGTTTGATGAGATCAAGATAAACTTATGTGGTTAAGATGGTGTCAAGCGTGTGTGGCGGCAACCAGTTGAGGAGTACAAAGACAAGTGTGTCTTGCCTACAGTTAAGCATGGTGGTGGGAGTGTCATGGTGTGGGGCTGCATGAGTTCTGCCGGCACTGGGGAGCTACAGTTCATTGAGAGAACCAAGAATGCCAACATGTACTGTGGCATACTGAAGCAGAGTATGATCCCCAGCCTTTGGAGACTGGACCCCAGGGCAGTATTCCAACATAACGACCCCAAACACAGCTCCAAGACGAACACTGCTTTGCTAAAGAAGCTGAGGGTAAAGATGATTGACTGGCCAAGCATGTCTCCAGACCTAAAACCTATTGAGCATCTGTGGGGCATCCTCAAACAGAAGGTAGAGGAGTGCAAGATCTCTAACATGCACCAGCTCCGTGATGTCGTCATGGAGGGGTGGAAGAGGACTCCAGTGGCAACCTGTGTAGCTCTGGTGAACTCCATTCCCAAGACGGTTAAGGCAGAGCTGGAAAATAATGGTGGCCACACAAAATATTGACACTTTGTGCTCAATTTGGACATTTTCACTTAGGGGTGTACTCACTTTTGTTGCCAGCGGTTTAGACATGAATGGCTGTGTGTTATTTTGAGGGGACAGCAAGTTTACACTGTTATACAAGCTGTACACTCACTACTTTACGTTATAGCAAAGTATAATTTCTTCAGTGTTGTCACATGAAAAGATATAATATATTTACAAAAACGTGAGGGGTGTACTCACTTTTGTGAGATACTGTAAGCATTCCATTCTCTGAATGTCAGCTGTAAGCTGGAGAAATCTAGACCACAACGAAAGGGTATTGGACAACCAATAGAGTGGGATAACTCCCTTGGCAGCCAGAGAATGTAGGAAATCAGTAATTTGATAGATTTGGCAATACCTGAGAAGGGGAGAACCAATAGATAGTGAATAGGATCAAGTGGAAGGGTCAGGTCCAACACTCTCTCTGAAACAATATCATCACCTTATTCCAAAAGGGCTGTATCAGAGGACATTGCCAGAAAATGTGAAACAATGATCCCACCTCAGGTCCACAACCCCAACACATAGCTGAACTGGAGGGATCATATCTATGTATCACCTCTGGAGTCCTATATCAGAACAACAAAATTTTAAGGGCAGTCTCTCTCTGCACCACACATTTGGATGATTAAAGAATAGAGGTCCATATCCTATCCCACATCTGAGAGGTAATGGGCCTATAGCAGGTGTGCCCATCTACGCATGTATAAATGAGTATATTCATTGAGCGGAATAATTTCATGGAGAATGTGGTACAAAGAGGACACTAAATGCAATTGTTGTGGTCGTTGGGCACACAGATATTCAAAGAAGGTAGGTTTATCCAGGGTCAGGGATGTGGACCGAGAATGGAAAAAATATCTAATATATGTAAATAAAAATAATACGTGTAGGAATGTCAAATCTTCTCTTACGTTCATTGACAGACACAGCGCTTCCTTGGACATCACAATTGGGTTATACGGCCCCCTACAGGAGTAGGACACTAGGCCGACAAAAGACTTCGCTACACCCAGGGGCAGTCCTAGGTGGTATACACCCCCCCCCCCCTCCTGCTATAGGACTTTATTTTTTTTTCTGCCTAGTCAGGAGATCGATCTATCAGAGATAGACATCATTTTGCCCCTGTACAAATCGTTAGTAAGACCTCATCTGGAATATGCAGATCTGTTTTGGGCACCATTTCTCAAAAAGGATATCGGGGAACTGGAGAGAGTGCAGAGAAGGGCAGCCAAACTAATAAGAGGCATGGAGGAGCTCAGCTATGAGGAAAGATTAGAGGAACTGAATTTATTCTCTCTTGAGAAGAGGAGATTAGGGGGGATATGATCAACATGTACAAATTCATAAGTGGTCCATATAGTGAACTTGGTTTTGAGTTATTTACTTTAAGGTCATCACAAAGGACAAGGGGGCACTCTTTACGTCTAGAGGAAAAAAGATTTCATCTCCAAGTACGGAAAGGTTTCATCACAGAGCTGTGGAAATGTGGAATAGACTCCCTCCACAGGTGGTTTTGGCCAGCAGGGTAGATTGCTTTAAAAAAAGGCCTGGATTCTTTTGTTTCCAGGGATATTTTTCCCCCACTATAGCAAATTGTATCATGCTTTGCTGGGGTTTTTTGCCTTCCTTTGGATCAACTGTGGGTGAAGGATTGTATGGTTATATATAATTTCTCTTCCGTTCACTGACAGACGCAGCCTTCTTATGACACATGGGGTTATGCTCATCCTACTAGGAGTAGCCTAGGCAAAACAAACAAAAGTGTAGGTTGGCCCCTCCCAGGGGGCCGTCCTCACCTTAGCATATAATCCCCCTGCTCTGTACAGCATATCAGTTTTTATTTGCCTAGTGTAAGGAGTAGACCTGGTTCCCTATGGGAGCAGCGGTCTCCTGAAAGTTCATCGAAGGAAGACTGCTATCAAAAAGCTGGCTGGTGGTATAGAGGATATCTCGAATCCTAATCTTTCCCCAGTCCGGCCAACACTATGCGAACCCCCTTAGGGGGGCCCACCGCATAGCGCCCGTTCCGTGCGGCGGCCAGTGGCTAAAACCCACTAGAGCCCAGTGACTGGTTCGCCTGTCCAGTGGCCTGGCCAGCAGCATGCCTTCTTGCGGGGAGGTAGGTCTGCTCCGGGTGGCTACCCGCTGCGCCCGCCGGATTGGTGAGTGAACCCCTCTTCCGCCCTAGAGGCATGGAGTGTGGGCACCTGGGCAGCTCTGTGGTGGTCAGCCGGTGGGGGTCTGTTAGAGGCCTTCCCCCCACTCCCCCCTCAATCCCCCGCAGGCACCTTTGCACTAACCGTTCGAATCTGCACCGACCATCCGGAGCAATGTGTTAGGTGGGTCGTCGCCATTGGATTTTGGAGCACCGCTCGTTCGTGGCCGACCGCACGTGTGTAATGGCAGCGTCCATTGTTTGAGAACCATGTGGTTTCCAGCCTGCTCTCTGGCGGCCTCCAGTGGTCGATTGGGAGAACTGCAGTCCTTATGCAGGAAGTCCTTAACGGGTGTGGGCTTCCGGTTTTTGCTTGGACAGCATGGCTGACACACAGTAACAAGCTCCTGACGTGTAGCAGTTCGTGGGCATTGCTCTTCGGTTGGAGTGCTGAGGCATCAAACAGCAAGTATAGCTGGCGCTTCCTGGCTGCTGGTAGCGGTGGGTGTAATCCGCCCGGGTCTCCCTGGCTGATTTGTGGGGTAGAGGTGGTGGTTACACAGCGGGGGTGCCGGGCTGAGATGTCAGAGGCCGGCGATTCTATGGCAGGGGTAACTGCAGATCTACAGTCCACCCCAGGAGCATTTGTGTCCTTGGAACAGCTGAGGGCGGTGTTTGGGGAGTTCCTCCCCCGGGCAGGGGTGCCCGTTCCGAGGGGCCCCCAGAATCGCCCACCCCCCCCTCTTTCCTCAGGGGAGGATTCAGATCTAGAAAGTGCTTTCGTAGTCACACCTGTGGATCTTTCAGAGGGTGAGCCGCCCTCAGAGGGCGAAGAGGATCAGAAAGCGATAGTGGAAGCACTGATCACTGATATTCGCGACTCTGTGCGGCTGGACCAAACAGGGGAGTTGCATGAGTCCGCATATGTTTGTGGACCGCTTAGACCCCCTAGGTCCCCTAGGGCTTACCCTTATGATCAGGAGTTTGAACAGGCAGTGTTCAAGGAATGGCATAAGCCACCAAGTTCCTTGGCTTTGCCTAAAAGCTTTGCTGTTCGCTACCCCTTTGAGGACAGCTTTACTAAGAGATGGGCTTCCCCGGTGGTGGACCCTGCCGTGGCTCGTGTGAATAAGGCAACCACCATCCCCTTGGAGGGGTCGCCATCCTTTTAAAGAGGCGGCCGATCGACGCACAGAGACAGTGTCTAAAGCACTATTCTTGTTGGCTGGGTCAGCCATGCGGCCAGCACTAGCAACTGCTATGGCGGCACAATCTCTTCGTGAGCACGCTGCCGAGCTGCGCACTAGTTTGTCTGGTGAATGTGCACAGGCTGAAGTACAGCGAGTGCAACATTTGGAAGAGGGTCTCCGCTACATATGCCATGCTGCTTTGGATCTTCTCCCCATATTGTCAAAAATGTCTGTTTGTTCAATTGTTATCAGGCGGGTGCTGTGGCTCCGCTCTTGGTCGGGCGACCAGGCTTCAAAGAAAGCTCTGGCAGACCTGCCCTTTCAGGGAGGGCGTCTGTTTGGCCCACAGTTGGATAAAACTATTAAGGATTTCACGGGAGGGAAGAGTACTTTCCTTCCAGAGCCGAAGCGACGAGATCATTGTCGTAGGCAGGGTCCTGTCTCTTCTGGTCAGAAGAAGTTTTTTCGGGCGCCCGGCCCAGCGGCTGCCTCCGCATGATGGGTTGCCCCCACCCGCCTCACGGGTGGGGGGCCGGTTTCTGGGGGTTGCAAGCTCTGCCCCCAGAAAAGTCCTACCCCTCAAACTTGAGGCTCCCGCAGGAGCGTCGGGGGGCGCTTCTAGGCGCCGGTCAGGCGCTCAGTAGTCAGAAGTCATCATTAACGCTGGCTTGCCGGCTGGAGTACCTAGGTCTGTTTCCGGACATGGTACAGACAGGGGTGTTCCTAACACCGAGCAAGCGTCTTAACGCTTCAGGCTGGACGAACCCTGTGATCGCGCCAGTGGTTCTCCTTACGGTTCTGTATGCGGGTGTTGGGGCTCAGGGTGTCGACTTGCGAAGCGATACCTTACGCCCAGAACACTAGGCTCCTGTGAGAGGCAATGTTGTCGCGGTGGGACAAATCTCCTCTATCCCTGGACAGGCCGATCAAGTCGGAGTGTCAGTCCCGGGAACCCTTGGTTTGGGGGATTCAGGTTCCGGCCCTAAAGGGGGGGGGGGATAAGTGGCCCTCCCCTCAATTGGTCGATGTAGGTACCGGAACTGAGAGCGAGTAGGCTTCACCTGTCCCGTTGGACAGAGAGGCTGCTCCGCCCGTTTCTGGTTTAGTCGGTCAATGCCACGGAGGTGGCGTAGGTAAACCATTAGGGCGGAACAAGAAGCACAGCAACAGCCGCGGACGCGGCTCTGATCCTTCGGGGGGCAGTGCTTCACAGGCCTCTGGGTCAGTATCGGTTGCTGTACATTTTTCCTCCTCTAACCAGGTATTGAGGGAGAGGGGGGTCTCTGACTCAGTAATCCCTACTATGATAAAAGCACGCAAGAGTTCCTCACGCAAGAATTATCATAGGACCTGGAAGGCCTATGTTACCTGGTGTGAGGCAGGGGGTTGGAACCCCCACTCTTAGAGTATCCAGAGTACTGTCATTTTTACAGCAAGGACTGGACAAGAACCTGGCCTTAAATACGCTTAAAGGGCAGAGTTCGGCCCTGACGGTTCTTTTTCAACGGCCCTTGGCGTCTCATTCATTGATCTGTAAATTTGTACAGGGGGTGCGTCATGTGGCTCCTCGGATACGGTCGCCTTTGGCACCGTGGGATTTGAATCTGGTGCTTTCTGTGTTGCAGAAGCCACCATATGAAAGAATTAGGGACATTCCCTTACAGATGTTGTCGCAGAAGGTGGCCTTTCTGGTGGCTATCACATCCACCAGGCGGGTGTCGGAGTTAACTGCGTTATCTTGCAGGTCACCTTACTTGGTCCTCCATAAGGACAAGGCAGTTCTGTGGCCTTCCCCTTCATCTCTTCCGAAGGTGGTTTCTTCCTTTCATTTAAATGAGGATACTGTTCTCCCCTCATTGTGCCCGCACCCTTCGCATCCCAAAGAAGTTGAGCTGCATTCTTTGGATTTGGTGAGGGCCTTGCGGGTGTATTTAAGTTCTACAGCTTCCTTTCGGAAGTCTAATTCTTTATTTTTGCAGATGGAAGGGTCGCGCAAAGGTATGGCGGCCTCGTCAGCTTCCGTATCTCGTTGGATACGGAAGACCGTGACTCATGCATATGAGATTCGGGGTAAGGTTCCCCCGTTCCCAGTCACGGCTCATTCCACCAGGGCAGTTAGTACTTCCTGGGCGTTTAGACACCAGGCTTCGGTGTCTCAGGTGTGCAAGGCAGCTACTTGGGCCTCAGTGCACACGTTAACTAAGTTTTACAAAATTGATGTTTCGGCATCCTCGGATGCTGCTTTTGGCCGCAAGGTGTTGCAAGCGGCGGTTAGCGCCGCCTGAGGCAGCGTTTTTCTGTTGGGTACAGTTGTTATGATTTGCCCACCCCTCTTGATTGGCACAGATTTGGGACGTCCCCATGTGTCATAAGAAGGCTGCGTCTGTCAGTGAACGGAAGAGAAAAAGGGATTTTTTGTGTAACTTACCGTAAAATCCTTTTCTCTGAGTTCACTGACAGACGCAGCACCCACCCCTCTGCGTTGGTTTTGTACGGCTTGTTACGAACTGATGTGCTGTACAGAGCAGGGGGATTATATGCTAAGGTGAGGACGGCCCCCTGGGAGGGGCCAACCTACACTTTTGTTTGTTTTGCCTAGGCTACTCCTAGTAGGATGAGCATAACCCCATGTGTCATAAGAAGGCTGCGTCTGTCAGTGAACTCGGAGAAAAGGATTTTACGGTGAGTTATACAAAAAATCCCTTTTTTTCTATTTTTTTTTTTTTTTTTTTTTTAATGGTTGAATTAGATGGTCTCTTTCCAACCTGACTATGTAACTGAGTAAGAACCTAGTTCCCTGCTGGGATCTCTAGTCCCGGCAATTTTTTGTCTATTTTCTTTTTGAGGAATTTTGTTTTCCAGTGACATCTACAAGCAACTGCCAGGCTGGGCAATGGGCTGGTCACTAAGTATCCAGTGGTCTCCCCAGTCTGGCCAGCGAGCGCTTTATCAAAGGGGTCCGCCATATGGTCCCACTGGTGCGGTCCCTTTTACCACCGTGGGACTTGAATATGGTGCTCTCGGTTTTGCAGAAGCCTCCCTTTGAGAATATTCGGGAGATTCCCCTGCTCACTCTGTCACAGAAGGTAGCTTTCTTAGTGGCGATTATGTCTGCTGACAGGGTGTCTAAATTGTCGGCTTTATCCTGCCGTACTCCCTACCTGGTAATTCTCAAGGATAAGGTCATTCTTCATCCTTGTCCATTCTTCCTTCCCAAGGTGCTTTCTGATTTCCATCTGAATGAGGACATTGTGTTGCTCTCCATGTGCCTTACACACCTTGGATGTGATTCAGGCGATCAGGGTATATTTGGCTGCTACCGAGTCCTTTCGGAAGTCAGACTCATTGTTTGTGGTCACGGACGGGCTGAGATAGAGGGGCTGCCCGCTTCCTCTGTGACCATTTCAAGATGGATCAGTCAGACAGTGACTCAGGCCTATTCCATAAGGGGCAAGGTTTCGCCCTTCCCGATCAATGCACACTCTGCCCGGGCACTGAGTGCCTCCTCGGCTTTCCATCATCAGGCATCAGTGACACAGGTTTGCAAGGTGGCCACCTGGTCGTCAGTACACACTTTGACAAAATTTTACAAAGTGGATGTGCTGGCATCTGTGGATGCCTTTTTTGGCCGCAAGGTTTTGCAGGCCGCAAAACGGGATTTTTGACTTGCCGTAAAATCCTTTTCTCTGAGTTCATTGACACAAAGCACCCACCCCTCTAAGTAGTTTTTAATACTTCTGACACTGCTTGTTACTAAACTGAAGTCCTATAGCAGAAAGGGGGTGTATAACACCTAGGACTGCCCCTGGGTGTAGCCAAGTCTTTTGTCTGCCTAGTTTTTTACTCCTGTAGGGGGTGGTATAACCCAATGGTAATGTCTAAGGAAGCGCTGTGTCTGTCAATGAACTACAGGTGGCTGGGTTTACCAAATTTCAAAGCTGTATCCATAGCAGTACATGGCCAAGGGACAGGCTGTCTGGTATTGTCGGGTTAAACCGTATAGTAGCGGGTGGGGCATGGTGAGGGGAGAGAGAGAACCTCTGAAAGCATTAATGCCAGATTGTTAGGGTGAAGAGCATCGGAGCAATGCACATATGCTTCAACATAGAGTCAGCATGTAAGGATTGGGACCACAATAGGGAACATGGGTGAACCGGGTACAGAACCCCTTTCTTGATTTGTGACAATCGGTTAGGGGCCATCAGACTGGACCAGGAGACAACCGCCCATAGGTGGGAGGTGTAATAATATTTAATAATGTCAGGCACACCCAGCCCACCCCTAGTCCTAGAAAAAAACACCTAACTTGCAAAACGATGGGCCTTCCCATTCCAAATAAATTTAAGAAAACCTCTCTGGAGGGCCTTGAGTTGGGACATTGGTATAGCAACTGGTAAAGTCTCAAAGAAGTAGAGTAACCTGGGCAAAATTGACATTTTAAAACATTCTACCCAGTAGCTGTTTTCCCTTACTGACAATTTTCTCTCCTGGTTTGAAGCACTAGGTGGATCCTGGGTTTTCGGATTTGGGATCATGACTAATTTCCATATTTGGTTGGCTCTGCCTCATCAATCCTTAAGTTGAGTGTTTATCACTCCTGATATTCGTTTGTACCTTGTTTTTTTCGGTGTGTGGAACATCTTGGTGAATGTTGTCCACTCTTTATTTGAATTGCTTTTGGATGTCCCACAAGTCTAAAAAATTGTCACATTCTTGCATCCCTCAAGGGACAATAAACAAAAAAAAAAAATTTTGTACTAAAATCTCTTCTTGAAGATTGAGGGCCTCTGTGTTATTGACTTTTTGTACTGCTTGCATAAAAAAAAAAATGTGACGGTTGGAGGGGGGGGGGGGGGGGGTTTACAGGGGCTGGCTTAACATATTTTGCCCAACTGTGTGAAAGTAGCAGTATAACCCACGTGTCTAAGAATTATATGCATTCCTGTACCCCTCAATGCACTTCAAGAAAGACTTTATGGTAACTAAAAAAGATATATTTTTTTTTCTGTCTTTGGAAGTCAAGAAAAGTTGGAAAATGTAGTTCAGGAACCTTACTTTTGAAGCACAGCATCCTTTATAGACTATCCTTCATAAGTTCAGCATACCTTTCCATTAATTGCAGTGTATCTCTCTCGAGGTCTGCTGCTAAATTAACTGATGTTTAGACTCCTTGCTGCCACTGCAGGATAATCTAGTGCAATGCCTGTATGCACATTTTCAAGCAATATGAACTGGAAGTATAGTTTGAGATCTTTTGGATTTGAGGAAGTGCTTTGGCATAAAACCATTCAGTGTCCTCTTCATGAGTTCCTCCCTAACTAATTTATTTTTATAATATACTTTAATAAGAAACAATTATACCATGTCTGTGATGCTAAAATGGTGATCCTTATGTGGGAGCCTAATATTCCAGATTACTTATTCCACCAGGGAGTGGTATTTATTTGTAGGCAGGTAGGGCTGCAGTATATCCACTAACCTGAAGTTGGCACTGCGTATTTCTTTAGGCAGACAGGAGACCATTGAGGAATAATTGTCACTTGCTATGGGCTCCAGGCTCCCTTGGGGAAGATGGCAATCCTATTGGACATTGAAATTTCTCAATTTGTGTGGCCATCTTGACAGAATTCCTCAAATAGAAGATTTCTGCGTTATTCAGGTTGTATGCAGTGTAGGAGTAAGATGGGCACAGAGGATAGGAATAGTATTAGGGAAAGCGTATTTTTCCCCTGACAAAAGGTCTCCTCTGTCGGCTTTCTGGAACGGTCTCCCACTGGCAGCTGAATTTCTGAAGGGACCTGTGGGGATCGCATTGTAACCAGAAATATGATGGCCCCCTCCAAAGAAAGTGCTCCTCTGGCATTCTGTGCTGGTAAGTGTCCGATGCATTACTATTGGAAAGTGTCTTATGGATAAACGGTGTCCTCTTCTGCTAAAAGAAGTGTATGGCCTGCAATGTTGCTCTAAAAAAAACCTCATATTTCTGTCATCTTAATTTCTGCAGTGCTTTTACATATATAGCGCTGCCAGTTTACACAGTGCTTTACACATATATGTATTGTACATTCACATCAGTCCCTGCCCTCAAGGAGCTTACATTCATACACAGGCATACTAGAGTCAACTTAGACAGGATCCAATTAAATATCACGGTTTAACGACTTCCCCACCGCCTGCCGTGTTTTCAGGGCGGCAGTGTGGCTGCTGTGCGCGAATTGCCGTAAATAGGCGGCGATCGCGTGCACAGCTAGGGGGCGCGCGTGCGCACCCTCCAGCGCGGTCGAGGTGGTCCCATTCGTTGCCAGACCGTTCAGTCAACAGGAATAGACCAATGGATTTTGGTCTATTCCTGTTGATTGTCCGGCGAATAGGATTTCTTCCCCTACCTGTGAAATGTAAACACAGGTAGGGGAAGTGATGTCATCTCCCCTCTCTGCTTTCTTTTCCGTTGCAGAGAGGAGAGAGAGACATCTAAAAACGTGAGTTGCACCAACAGCACACTGACACCAGGTCACATAGGCACATTTAGCCCTTTGATCACCCCCCCAGTTAATCCCTTCACTCCCTGTCACCCCCTGTCACAGTGTCATATAGTGCTGCGATCTGATTTTTACCGATCGCTGTACTTGTGACCCTTGTGACACTAAATCAGTGTTAGGGTAGGTTACTAGTAGGCCTAGGTAGGTGTAAATTCCCCCCCCCCTGCCCCCCCAATAAAGGTTTTAACCCCTTGATTGCCCCCTGTCACCTGTGATCACCATATAAGTGTCACGGGTGACGCTAGCTAGGTAGTTTTTTCCCCATCTGATTACCCGCCATATATTATTTTATATACCTTTTATAGGTTTTAACGCCCGATCGCCCGCCGGTGAGTTCAGTTAGGTTTTAGCGTGCGTTAGGGTCAGCGTAAATACAAGGCAGGGCCAGTAAGTTAGGTACTCTGACACGCACACACACACATTAGGTAGGTGTTAGATATTATTGTAATATCTGCTCAGATCAATATCTGCGATATTATCAGATCTATATTAGCGCCCCCTTTAGATTTAGTGTTCTAAAAAATGCAGCGTTAGCGGGTTCAGCCCAGATAACTGCTAACACCTGCGTTTAGCCTCTCTGCCCAGCCCAGCCCACCCAAGTGCAGGATCAATAGATCGCTGTCACTTACAAAACACAACACCCATATCTGCAGCCTTTTCAGAGATCCCGCCCGATCCCTGCGAATTCTGACAGTGATTTTGGTAGTGACTTGACACAGGCTCTGACAACCAGGTGCACTTTTTTGCCTGTGAGTCTCACTTGTGTACCTATAAATTTAGAGGCCATGTCTAATCCGAGGTACACTGGTGAAGAGGCTTACGCGATTGTGAGTATGACAGATGAGAGCGATGGGGAAGACTCACTGTCAGATTCAGACTCACCAATCGAGTTAATATTTGACAGCGGCTCCATGACAGATAGCTCTGATGATTGGGTGGTCCCTGCTAAGGTCAGGCGTACTAGATCCCGTTTAGCTGTCGCTGAGGTGCATGAACCGCAGGGCTCTCTTATGGAGCAGAGAGCAAGTACTAGTGCTGCTACCCCTTCTGGTGACCTGGCAAGCACCAGCGGCCTAGTACATCCTGGTCATACAGCCAGCACTGCAGTAACACTTGGTGACGTGGCGAGTCCCATAAGGGCAGTTCAAGCTGGTGTGGCTAGCATGAGTAATGCCCCGCAGCCACGAAAACGAAGCACACAGGCCTGCAGAGCCCATAGTGCCCTTCCTGACCTGACCTGCGCTTGCAAACCCTGCTTGGCAACCCACCACTGATGCAGCGCTCGCACTTCCCCCATTCACTACCCAACCCGGAATTCAGGTGAATACAGTTGATTTTAGGGCCATTGATTTTTCTCCTACGTTCACTGACAGACGCAGCTCTTCATTACGTGTGGGGTTAATGCTTGTCCAACTAGGAGTTAACTAGGCAGGGAAAAGAAACAGCTGGCCCCTCCCATGGGGCCATCCTCTCTTCCCACATAAACCCTCTCCATAGTCTAGCTCAGCAATTTCTCAATGCCTAGTTTGCAAGGAGTTGACCTGGCTTCCCTTTAGGGGAATTGCGGTCCTGTTTGTGACCATTTTTTCTTTATTCTTTCTTTACTTTTATTTTATTTGACTTCTATCAAGCATTGATCTGCTATCAAGAAGCCGGCCGAGGCATAGAGAGTCCATGGGCTCTGTACCTTCCCCGGCCTGGCCGGCCGATGCGAGCCAGTCCCACCGTATGGGGACCCGCCGCATAGTGCCAGTTCCGTGCGGGTGGCCTGGGGTGATCTCCATTTACACCCAGCCCCGGATGTGATTCGGGTAGGGCGATTTTCTGGCCTGCAGCATACCGTCCAGGCAGGGGCGATTGGGTGGCTACCCACGGTGGTCATCCGGAGTGGTGAGTGAGAGTTCCTTCCTTCCAGCCTTTTCAGGGGGCGGAAGGGGGACCGATGACCCTTAAAAAAAAAAAAAAAAAAAAAAAAAAAAAAAATGGGTAGCCTCCGGTAAGGGCGCGTGGAGCCCCTTTTCAACTCCCCCCCGCGCTGCACCCGATTGTCCGGCGACCGTCCGTTGATTTTTCGGCGCCATGCGGGGATCGGCTGCCATTTTGCAGCGGACCGCCGCCATTTTACCGTAGCCGCGGACATGCTGAGCCTATGGAGCTTTCCCTCTAGCGCTCAGAGCGGCTGTTTGCGCTACTGCACTTTTCCTGCAGGTGGTTTTCGGCCTCTAGTGTTCAACGGCGGACATATTGGAGTCCCCTGCCTATGCAAAAACATGTGGTAAACGTTTTTCTTTTCTCTTAGAATGGTGTGTGCTCCAGATGGCGCGGCTCTTCTGACGATCCTCAAAGGTTACAGGCAGCTTACAGCAAGTATAGCTGGGCTCTCCTGTGGGTGCTGGTGGCGACGGGTGCAGTCCTCTGGGGTTCCCTGGTGCACTGTGAGGCGGTGGTCTGCGGCTGTGTGGGGGTGCCCTCAACTTTTAGTATACATCTGTGTGTTACTAAGGGGGATTTGGGGGGAGAACGATGGCAGACTATACTGCTGCACCTGCTTGCTTGCTGACTCAGACGCATCTGCGCAACTTTTTTGGACCAGCTGCGGCGGTCTTTATTGAATGCTCCCCGGGCAGATGTCGCCCAAGAGGCCCCCAAGAAGCGTCCCTCGGAGAAAGGGATCAGGGGACGGCGGTATTCCACCATTATCGCTGGAATTCGCACTACGCTGCGACTTAGCCAGGATGACAAATCGCAGACTTCTGCGCATGTGGTGGGGTCCTCCAGGCCCCATAGGGCCCCCAAGGCTTACCCCTATGATCAATTTTTCTTGATCACTTTAATTATCATGAATGGCAGCGTCCACAGCATTCTTTTTCGTGGCAGCACAGTGGTGTAGTGGATAGCACTTGCGCCTGATAGAAAAATGCTTGCTGGCTCAGGTCTTGGCCATGACCTCCCTGCCTGAAGTTTGCATGTTCTCCCTGTGCCTGTGTAGGTTTCCTCCCGGGGCTCCGGTTTCCTCCCACACTCAGAGCATAGGTCGAAATGGTTCGCTGTTTGCTATCCCTTTGAGTAAAGCTTTTTTGTAAAAAAACGGAAGTCGCCTGTGGTGGTCCCGCTGATAGCTCGCCTTAAAAAGGCGACGACCATTCCTCTGGAAGAGGTTCCTTCCTTCGAGGACCCCGCTGACAAAAAGACAGTGGCACTGTTAAAGTCACTCTTCCTGGTGGCAGGCTCTGCTCTGCGGCCAACCCTGACGTCCGTCATGGCGGCGCAATATCTGTCTAAGCGTATGGCGGAGCTCCAGGATGTTCTGGACTGCGGCTGCCTAATGGATACACCGCAGGGGGCTGAATCTTTGCTCCAAGGTTTCAAGTACCTTGGTGATGCGGCCGTTGATTTACTGCCTATGTTATCCAGGATAGCGGTGTTGCCATATCCTCAGACGGTACTCTGGTTGCGTTTTGGTCCGGTGACCATGCTTCCAAAAAAGGTCTTGTAGACCTTCCCTTTCAAGGTGGACGTTTATTCGGTCCGCTGCTGGGTGAGATCATTAAGGATTTCACAGGAGGTAAGTGCACCTTCCTCCCAGAGCCCTGGAGGCGTGAGTTTCGCCGTAGACGGGCCCCCTACCTGGGGTCGGAAGAGGTTTTTACGCGCCCTGGGCGCGGCGGGTAAAAGGGACCCGCCCGGTAAGGTCGCTGCAGGGGTCGGGTACCGGCAGCGCAAAACCGAAATGGCGGAGGACAAACCTCAGCCTGATCGGTTGCTCTCACCCGGGTTTTGGGTGGGGGGTCGTTTCTGTGTTCGACCCTCTGCCCCCAGTCAGGTTCTTCCCTTCGAACTTCCGCAGGCAAAGCACTCTCGAACCAAGGGGTGATCGTGCCAGTGCCTCCAGCGAGAGTTTCGAGGTTTTTACTCAAATCGGTTTGTGGTCCCCAAAAAAGGGGTGGGGGGGGGGCCCGGCCAGTACTGGACCTGAAGGCCCTGACCTGGTATGTTAGGGCGAGGAAATTCCGGATGGAATCTATCCGCTCGGTTGTGGCCGCTCTCCATCGGGGAATTTCTGGCATCTCTGGACATCAGGGATGCGTACCTCCATGTACCTATTTGTCCACGGCATCAGCGTCTCCTTCGCTTTGCAGTAGGTGACCTCCATTATCAATTTGTGGCACTCCCTTTCGGTCTTGCCTCAGCCCCTCGAGTTTTCACAAAACCGGTATTGGCGTGGCTGCGTCAGAGGCATTGCGGTAGTTGCCTACGTAGACGACCAGCTCCTGCGAGCGGAGTCCGCCTCGGCTCTGGTAGAGCACAATAACTCGCTGCAGGACTTTAGCTGGTTGCTCTACCTGCAGAAGTCGACGGTGTCTCCACCCCGTCGCCTGGAGTATCTGGGCCTGATTCTGGACTCAGGACAGGCAAGGTTTTCCTTCCTCTAGCCAAGTTGCTGTCACTGCAGTCGGCAGTGCGAACCCTCCTGTCGCACAGACGGTCTTCATTACAATTCTGTATGCGGGTGCTGGGGCTCATGGTCTCGACTTTCGAGGCAATACCATACGCCCAGAGTCACACTTGTCTCCTTCAGCGAGCAATCCTGGCTCGGTGGGACAGGTTCCCTCGGGCCTTGGACCTTCTGATCCGCCTGAGCTCCCAAACCAGGGCATCTCTGACCTGGTGGATTCAGGACTCGGCGTTGGTTCAGGGGAAGTCGTTCCTGCCCCTTCAGTGGGTGACCATCACTGCCCAGGGCCGTTGGTCGGCACAGGAGGCTTGTCTCCCCATCAATGGCTGAAACTGAGAGTAATCAGATTGTGCCCGTCTCACCGGACGGTGAGGTTGAAGGGTCGTCCGATTCGGATTCAGTCGGACTATGCCACGGCGTGGCATATGTGAACCATCAGGGCGGCACGAGGAGCCCAGCAGCTGTGGCAGAGGCAGCTCTGATACTGCGTTGGGCGGAACGTTACGTTCCGGCACTCTCCGCCACTTACATTCCAGGTGTGGAAAACTGGCGGATGGTCTTTTTCAGTTGCCAGACGCTGGACCAGGGAAAGTGGTCTCCCCACCCGGAGGTGTTCAACCAGATTTGCCACAGATGAGGGACGCCGGACGTGGATCTCTTGGCGTCCCGGTTTAATCACAAGGTGAAGACCTTTGTGTTCAGAACGAAGGATCCGTTGGCAGTGGCCACGGATGCGCTGGTTGCCCCCTGGGGCCGTTATAGTCTTCTGTTCGCCTTCCCTCTGTTAAAACTTCTACCGCGTTTGATACGCAGGATAGTGGCGGAGGGAATACCAATAATCCTGGTGGCTCCAGATTGGCCTCAGCGCACTTGCAAATGGTGACAAACGCCCTCTGGCGGCTCCCACTGGGAGACGATCTTCTGTCTCGGGCCCATTTTGCACCCTGCCTTACCTTCGCTGGCTTCGACGGCCTGGCTATTGAGTCCCAGGTGCTAAGAGACAGGGTTCCCTACCTTGTTGAAGGCTCGCAAGTGTACTTCTCGCAAGCATTACCTCCACACCTGAAAAGCTTTTATAGCTTGGTGCGAGGCGGAGGGTCGTAACCCTCGCTCTCACGTAGTGTCCAGGGTCCTGATTTTTTCCAGCAGGACCTGGAAAAAAAAAAAACTGGCCTTGAGTACTCTCAAGAGCCGGAGATTGGCTCTGGTGATTCCTTTCCAGAGTCCTTTGGCTTCGCAATCGTTGATTCGTACCTTTGTACAAGGTGTGCGACTTGTGGCGCTTCGGGTGAAGACCCAATGGCCCAGTGGGATCTGTTTTTGGTACTTTCTGTACCTCAGGAACCATCCTATGTAAATATCAGGGTGATTCCCTCACAACTGCGGTCGCAAAAGGTGGCTTTTTGGCTGCCGTCCCTTCCGCCAGACGGGTGTCTGACTTTGCAGCACTATCGTGCAAGTCTTCCTACCTGGTCCTGCATAAGGACAAGGCGGTCTTACGACCCCTTCCTTCCTTCTTAAGGTGGTTTCTTCTTTTCACTTTAATGAAGATATTGTTCTTCATTCCTTGTGCCCTCGTCCATCACACCCAAATGAAATTGAGTTGCATGCCTTGGACGTAGTGAGAGCCTTACGAATGTATTTAGCTGCTACAGCCTTTTTTCAGAAGGCTGATGCCTTATTTGTGCTGACAGGGGGTCCGGTCCGTGCAGAGGCTTGGCGGCCTCCTCGGCTACTACTTTCGTTGGATTAGACAAACCGTGACCCATGCATATTCTTTCGGGGCAAGGTGCCCCTTTCCGGTCACGGCTCATTATACCTGGGCTGTTAGTACTTCCTGCGCTTTTAGACACCAGGCCTCTGTGTCACAGGTGTGCAAGGCGGCCTCTTGGGCCTCGGCACACACTTTCTCTAAGTTTTATAGATTTATGTGCTAGCATCTTCGGATGCTGCCTCTGGCCGCAAAGTTTTGCAGGCGGCGGTGTAGGCCCGTCTGGCACCTCCTTAGAGGTTCTGTTGGGTACGGTTGTTGTTACCCACCCCTCTTTTTGACACAGCTCGGGGACATCCCCACACGTAATGAAGAGCTGCGTCTGTCAGTGAACGTAGGCGAAAAAGGGATTTTATTAAAATTTACCATAAAATCCTTTTCTCCGAGTTCACTGACAGACGCAGCACCCACCCCTCTGTGCTCTGTGTTCTGTACAGCTTGTGTACGAACTGCTGAGCTAGGCTATGGAGAGGGTTTATGTGGGAAGAGAGGACTGCCCCATGGGAGGGGCCAGCTGTTTCTTTTCCCTGCCTAGTTAACTCCTAGTGGGACAAGCATAAACCCCACACGTAATGAGCTGCGTCTGTCTGTGAACTCGGAGAAAAGGATTTTACGGTAAGTTTTAATAAAATCCCTTTTATTTCGCTGTATTTCACCGAAGATCTCTATAGATCTATTGTGGACCAAAGCAATTTATACGCTGGTCAATACATCGCCGCTAATCCCCATTTGTCCCTTGCCAGAAATTGGAAACCAATTACGGTTTCCAAATTTAAGACCTTTTTGGGCCTCACTCTCAACATGGGCATACATCAACTACCTGAATTGCGGTTATATTGGTCCAGTGACTCAATTCATCACATGTATGTCTACTCTGCTTCCATGGCCAGGACACGATATGAGCAGATTCTGCCGTTCATGCACTTCAGTGACAATCGACTCGATCGTCCATATGGAGACCCTGAATTTGACCGGCTCTATAAAATTCGGTCCCTCATAAACCACTTCAACCAGACGTTCGCAGCACATTTTATTCCCAACCAAGTTGTATGTGTGGACGAGTCCCTGATTAAATTTGCTGGCCGTCTTGTTTTCAAACAGTACGTCCCCAACAAGCGTGCCAGATACGGGGTCAAGTTGTATAAGCTCTGTGACAGGGCCACAGGCTATACATGTAGTTTTATGGTTTAGGAGGACCTAGATAGCCGCATAGAGCCGGCGTATTTTTGGGGTGTAATTCCACATACCCATGGCATGTGTGAGCAATATATCCTTTCAGTAACAACTTTGTGTAATTTTATTTATTTATTTTTTGGTCATCTTTCAATCACTTATGACAAAAAAATTAAATATTCAATGGGCTCAACATGCCTCTTAGCAAATTCCTTGGGGTGTCTACTTTCCAAAATGGGGTCATTTGGGGGGGTTTTGTACTGCCCTTCCATTTTAGCACCTCAAGAAATGAGATAGGCAGTCATAAAATAAAAGCTGCATAAATTCCAGAAAATGTACCCTAGTTTGTAGATGCTATAACCTTTGCGCAAACCAATAAATATACGGTAATTAACTTTTTTTTTTTACCCAAGACATGTGGCTAAATGCATTTTGGCAAAAATTTATGACTAAAATTTAGTTTATTGTATTTTTGTAATAACATAAAGTTGAAAATATCATTTTTTTTCAACATTTTCGTCCTTTTTTTGTTTATATCGCAAAAAAATAAAAAGTGCAGTGGTGAACAAATACCACCGAAAGGAAGCTCTATTTGTGGGAAAAAAAGGACGCAAATTTTGTTTGGGTACTGCATTGCATGACCGCGCAATTACCATTTGAAGCGGTGCAGTGTCAAATTGAAAAAAGTGCTCTGGTCCTAAAGCTGGAAAACCTTCCGGGGCTGAAGTGGTTAAGTAATAGTGTACTGTTCCTCATTCCAACATCCTGGTTAACATAGAATCTTTGGTTTAGTCAGCCAAATAGACTTGTACATGAGGTGTTCATCTTCAGTGGTATGGTTCATTGCCGATCAATCAGGGCTGATGCAAGGATTTTTGACACCCTAGGCGAAACCTAATTTTGG